>OY735224.1:51386428-51541428 GCA_963457665.1 Thysanoteuthis rhombus
GACCTTCTGTTTTAATTTAGGTGGAAAGAGAATAAAATTACCTGAATGGTACAAATACAATCGATCAGGAAAGTCAGTAACATCTCCTGACATTTTTGTCATTCTTATCCAATGAAAGGGCTCCTGGAATGTTGTGTCATTATATATTCTTTATCTGTTATCAACTGTCTAATTATGGTGATCCGTGAGTTATTTACTCGCGTCATTTCTTCCTTCCATCCTTTCTCTTCTATCTCCCAGCCAACTCTTGCGTTGCAACGAATGAGAATGGAAGAGGACCCTTATGCTTCAACCTTCACTATAACTGTCATTCATTCATTACTCGTCCCTAACATGTCTGAACACAAAAAGTCAAGTCGTAGTAGTAGTAGACAACAAGAATATGGACAGGTAGCCAGAAAAATTATTAATAACATATATTATTCACATTTGCCCTGGCATCTTTTTATAGTTGATATAGATACATTATGTAGGTATTTACTTCAGCAAAATTATATACTTTTATTGCAGAAATATGTATGTGAAAATAATGAGGATATCTTAGTTGCCAACACTTGTTGAATTTCCGCAGGGTTCGGCTAGTTTGTATAAAATGATTTCTGCTTTGAATTTTGTAGTTTTGCTAGTGAGATTGCTGGAGTTGATGATCTGGGAACCACAGGGCGTGGAAGTGGTATGCAAGTCGGAACCTATGTGGAGAAAATGTTCAAATCGGAACTCTCTGGAAACATCATTGATCTTTGCCCAGTTGGGGCTCTTACATCCAAACCTTATGCTTTCACAGCACGTCCTTGGGAAACCAGGTAAGTTGGTCATTTATTATTTTATTATACAATGGTCAAATTATGGTTAAACCCCTTTCTTTCTTTCTTCTTTCTTTCTTTCTTGACCTTGTTTGGTCAGTTGTAATAATTCTGGAGAATCTAGATGTTTCTTTTACTTTTGTTTTAGATGTTTATCAATGGAAAACACCTATGATGTCATGAATAGAATTTAATCTGACCATATTTATTTTTTTTACATGACTTCAAATTTTGAATTGCTACGGTTGTGTCTGTTATTGACTGTGGTGACAATTTTTTTATATTTCTAATATATAAGCAATTTTAAAAAAAAACAAAAAAAAATAACACTCCCCCAGGAAGAAGAATCACGTAGCACAGTTTTTCATTGAAAGTGCTTTTTCTTTGTCTCCAATTTACTGTCAACTTGTTTTGAAATTCTTTTGAATCTCATTTCCAGGAAAATTGAAAGTATTGATGTTATGGATGCTGTTGGTAGCAATATAGTCATTACCACTCGTACAAACGAAGTGATGAGGATTGTACCCCGTATGAATGAGGTGAGTAGCTCAGAGAAAATTGGCTTTTTTTCTATACGATAATGAAAGTGTAGCAAAAAAAAAAAGCCAATATCTTGGATATGTTCAGGTGGTACTTTCTACCTCTACTTATTCCGTACATTACTCGTTCTAAAACCTGAATAAGTTCCCTGCCATATCCAACCTAAACATCAACGTTTGTTAACTAGTGGTATCAAGGTGTGGCAGGGATGAAAGTTACTGCTGTTCAGTCCAACTACGTTTTAGCGATCTATTGATTGAAAATGAAGATTTCTGAAAGGATCTTTTGTTTGAAAAAAAAAAAATCATAATCACAATATATGTTCAAGATTTCTTATATAAAACCCGTATTATTAAAACTCATGAATTCATATGAAAAAAAAATCACATCTAAAATCAAGGGAAATAATTTCTGATAATTTACTACCCTTGCACTTTTAGATAAATTTATTATTCAATTCACAAAATAGTGCTTTTAAAGAAAAAATCCATTCATTAAAAAATTCCACAGTGTTTAGGACTGCTTTCAAGCGGTTCATGAATTTAAGAGTTGATAATACTTAGAATAACCACTGATTTCTGGTTGATGCATTGAAGTTAGTCGTCCCATTTATATTGGGTCAAGTTACCTCTACAGAATAGTCAACTGATGCAGCTTTCTTTTTTTTTTTTTTTTTTTTTCCCGTTTTTTCTCTTTCTGTTTCAAGGTTGGATTGTACATTTTTTTTTTTTTTCTCGTCTAGGAAATTAATGAAGAATGGTTATCGGATAAAAGCCGATTTGCGTACGATGGCTTGAAGAGACAACGACTCACAGTTCCTTACATGAAGAACTCTAAGGGTGAATTAGTGAAGACTGATTGGGAAAATGCTTTCATCTCAGCAGCACAGAAAGTAATATTTTACTGGGGAAATCTAAATGAATTCCCTCTTTCTTTTTTTCTTTTTTCTTCCCCCCTTTCGTAAGAACCTTTTTGATTGGTCCGTCTGTTGGTTGATTTGTTGATTGGTTGGTTCCAGTTATGTTGAACTTTAAGAAGGAAGAGCTGTTATGTCATGAAAAGAGCATCTATTCTTTTAGACCAAAGTGCAACTTTTGTATGCATTGAAGTCTAAAAAGCGTGCTTACGTTAGCTTCAGCCGTTCCTGTTCAGAAAACTGATCCCCCACCATTTTAAGTGCAGAAACTCTAAAACAGACTAAACAAAGCTCCAAGTATGCTAGAATATTAGAATGTTTAGGGATAATTTTTAAAAAATATTCCCTTTAAAATTTATTATGGTTGCGAAAAATTAAATTTATGCCTCGTTGATATAAGTGAAACTGTTACTATTTAGTGTAATGTTTGGTTAATTTAGTTTACTGTGTCATTCATGTGACCATTAAAGACCAGATGGACATAGATTTGGCGCCATGACCAATTAGGGTTTTGCCCCATGAGTCCTGGCACTGCTCTGTGGAGCAAAGTCCAAAGGGTTCATCCTGAGACCTCGAGACCAACGCTCTTACATCCTTGCTGCAATGGTTGCGAAAACTAAAGAGAATTTTTTCTAGAAAGTCATACCCACTCATTCACAAGTGTGGTATCTCTACATTAAACCGACTTTGTGTCACACTCTGTTCTTGTGGGGGCTCAGGTAAATAAGACTGTTTAAGTCCAGACTGACCCATTTGGGTTTTTGCCACATAAGGCCTAGTACTGCTCTGTGTAGTCAAGTCCAAACGCTCTTATGCCCTTGCGTCAATAGTTGCGAGGACTAAAGAGAATTTTTTGCTGATTTACACGTTCGCGTGTGTGATGTCCCCCACATTGAACCGACCTCGTTTCACACCCTGGTCTCTTGGGGTATCGGACAAATGGGCTGATTGCGTTGTGGATAAAAATCTGATTTCCATTGACGGTTATGGCTTACTTACTGATTACATGAGTTTGGATAATACCACGACTAGGTGGAGCCGAAGATGTGGGTGCCTAGCACCTTTCGTGTATCCATGTCACTATCAGATTTAATGATGTTGCTCTCACTGAGTGATCAGAAAGATCACCCATTTCAGCACTTGAAAAAAAACAGACATCTCAATGTAAACAATTGCTGACGATACTGCACCTTGAATGATGACTAATGTGATATAATTATTAGTAACTGTCAACCAAAACTCTCCACATAGGTTTCTTCAGTTTTTAAGTGATTCTAGCTGACTATGTGTGTGTCATGTATGGAGGCCGCATCAATAAAGCTATAGGGCTGAAAATATGAAAATTTATGTCTTCAAAAAAAAAAAAAACTTTAAAGGAAATATTTGAGATCAGTTTAAGCATGACAGTTTCTATCGAGTGATTAACCTTACCTTTTTTCTAATGTCTTCAGATTACAGCTGTGAAAAATGATGAAGTTGCTGCCGTGGTGGGAGGATTGGCCGATGCTGAAGCTATGATGGCACTGAAGGATTTCCTCAACAGACTAGGCAGTGAGTCTCTATGTACTGAGGAGATTTTCCCCATGGATGGAGCAGGGTGAGTTCTCTCTCTCTCTCTCTCTTTCTTCCTGATTCAACTCTGCTAAGAAGAAAAAAAAAAAAAAAGTCCTTCTGCTTAGTTAAAAAGAATTGTACTTTTGGTGCTGTTGTTAGGGTTAGGTATCTTTTTGTATAAACTAGTCTTGAAAGGTAGAATCTTAGTTTATTTGCGTAGAATATATATATATATGTATATATATATATATATATATATATATAAAACCTTATCACCCCTCCATTTACACTATCCCTAACTTACCCACACAATCAGACACCAAATCACTTCCCTTCTACCCTGACACATTATGTCCTCTCCAAAACCCACTGCTGCTGCTAAACCATAGACTTCATCACTGACTGGACTTTCTTTCACACGACAGGATGCCCCCAGCAGATGGGATACCATTTTTTGCTCACAAAGTAAAGCTCCTGATGGTGGACTCGTGTTCCACATCAAACCTATAACCTCTAAAAGTACACACACACACACACACACACACACACACACACACTACTGAAGATGGGAATACCTCCTGAAACATGTCTAGACCATTAATAAAAACATCTATAGATAAATAAACCTAACTTCCGTACACTTTACTCCCGAGTCTGTCTCACTCTCTATAGTTCATATTATATGTATATAATGTAGATGAAAATGACCATTGGAAGGTGAAAAGAGAAACTCAAGAGATAGGTTTTACATCTCAAATTTTTTTTTTATCATTCTATGGGCATAGTTTGATGCATTTTGATGGTTACCAGCCATCTTTTTCAAAGAAACTTGTAACAGTGCAGAGAAAATTGTATGTATTAGACTCTATATCACAAAGCAATCTTTTTCAGAGAAAAAAAAATATTTGTGGCGGGTCACATTTTTTCCTCTGAAAAAGATTTCTGGCTCCCGTCGAAATGCATCAAACTATGCCCACGGAATAATAATAATGATAATGATAATTTCGAGCTGTAGCCTCTATCTCTTGAGTTTTTCTCTTCAGCTTCCAATAGTCATTTTCATCTACATTCTGTCTGATAACTTCACATCCTCTTCTTTCATTTCCCTATGCATTATATTGCATTTCAATAGTTTTCATTTCACTTAAATGTAATAATTTATGTTTGTTTCAAATCTCCTAACAGGGTTTGACTAGAAAAATCAATTGGAAACAAATAGTTTTTTTTAAAGAAATTGATGGTTTCAAAAATGTCACTAGACCTGTACAGTCTGTTATTTTTCTCGTTACTACCCCTACTCATTAAAAATCCTTCCTCATAATTATTTTTTTTCCGTGTATTTGATTAAATTTATTGCTTTTTTTTGTATATAAATTTCAAAGTTATTTTTTCCATTTTTTTTTTTGTAGCACGGATCTTCGTTCCAACTATTTGTTGAACACCAAAATAGCCGGTGTTGAAGAAGCAGATTTAGTGCTTCTAGTTGGAACCAATCCACGTTATGAAGCTCCTCTATTCAACGCCAGACTTAGGAAATGGTAATTTGTCTTGAAGCTTTTATTCAGACTAAAACTCTGTGTATTCAACTCTTAAATTCATAAACTGCTTGTAATTAACTGTGGAAGTCTTTGAAAGATAAAACTTCTCTGTGAATTGAATTTTTTTTTATTAAAAAAATTAACCAAATAATCAAAGGGGAATAATTTTGATCAGTTAATTCTCTTGTTGCATTATCTTTGAATGAATTTAAGAGTTAATACAAGTACATGGAAATGATTATGCATAAATTTTCTTTTTCAGTGTGTGCTCTGTTAATTTTTGAAGAGTATTAAGATAGGCTTGTGGTTTCATATTTATTATTTTGCATCAGAATCAATATTGCTTTTTTTCTCTTTCTAGTATAAGCAAAATTTTGTGCAAGACTGTCTATTGAGAATGATATGTGAATGTGTTGGTCTGGAACTGTGTCTAAAATAGTGATAACTATTCTAAGCTGATTACTCATCTCATCCTAATGTAACATTAAACTAAATGAAATCACCAACAAATACTAAATATTAAATTTATATTATCTATTCTATGATATTGCCAGACTGAACTGGACCACAGTTACCAACTCATTTCAATATTTTTTTTTTTTTTTTTTTTAATTTTTTTTATCCAAGATTGAGGGAAAAAGACTTGCTAAATTTAACTCTTAAATTCATAAACAGCTTGTAATTTACTGTAGAACTCTTTAAAAAAATTTGACATGAAATAGTGAGACTTTTGTGAATTGAAATTTTAAAATTTATTAATTTTTTTTTTAAGTGACAAATATTCATCAAATGGTCAAAAGTCGATCATTCTAATCAGAAATTAATTCACTTGAAATTGACATTCTATTTTTTTGGTATGGTAACTCTCAAAGTTAATATATATTCTTGGAAATGATTGATTCTCCTAACTTTTCCTACATGCATCTTCAAAGTGCTTTAGATGTATTGTGCAGTTGATGATGTCATCATTTGTTTTATGACAAACGATTGCATTATTTTTAAGATTTGAGCACCTGATTACCTTTAAAGTGTCTCATACTCTTAATGTTCTGGTCGGAGACTGGAATTGACTTTGTTATTCTACCATAACAAGTAAAACAGAACCGATGTATTAAATGAACATCTCTCTCCCGTGTTTTAAAATTACAATCAAGTGATTCGTAGGCGATTTCTTACGGATCAAGCCAAACCGACACGTATTGGATATCTACAAAAATTACAAATACACAAGGGCTTATTTCATTCTAATTAATGAATACATTTGAACTAGAAAATTGAAAAATATATTTTTATTGTTTTTATTTATTACCTATATAATAAAAAAAGTTGCAGTAATCATCATCTGTAGGAGTCGAGTATGACCCGACAACAGTCTTGCTTCATTGAAATCATTAGTTTTATGGCAAAAGATTTGAGTTCATCATTAAGGTGTCTTGTACATTTATTTTTCTTCTTCATATGTATCAATACATATTGCTGACTAACCTATGTTATTATAATGTAGAAAAGCGTACTTGACTATTTTATGATTGGTTTTTCTCTACTAGTGTTTGAAATTTAAAATCTATCTCCTTCACAGTTGGATCCATAACGACCTTGAGATAGCACTTGTCGGAGCACCAGTGGATCTTACCTATGATTACGATGTAAGTTCAGTTCAATTCTGGAAAATGTCTCGTTTTTGCATTGTTTCTCTCTACAATTACATTGTGGAACTTCTGTGTATTTTTTTTTCCCTTAGGGTAATAAGTGTTATTTTTAGTTAGGGATATTTTGAAATCTACTCATTTTCAATTGGACAGTTGGTGAATTAGAACACATTTTTAGTCACCGAGTGAGAAAGGTAATTACATATGAATATCACTGTCCTGGTCACAAAAGCAAAGGGAATAATGGCCATTTTTTTTTTAATACTTTCTACACTTAAGCGATCAGAAAATAACACTCACTACCCAGGACCAATTACACATGAATATCACTGACCTGGTGACAAAAGCAAAGTTTGAAGGGAATAATAGCCATTTTCTATACTTTCTGTACAGAAGCAATGAGAAAATAACACTCACTACCCAGGACCAATTACATATGAATATCACTGACCTGGTGACAAAAGCAAAGTTTGAAGGGATTAATAGCCATTTTCTATACTTTCTATACATAAGCAATCAGAAGATAACACTCACTACCCAGGACCAATTCCATATGAATATCACTGTCCTGGTGACAAAAGCAAAGTTTGAAGGGAATAATAGCCATTTTCTATACTTTCTACACATAAGCAATCAGAAAATAACACTCACTACCCAGGACCAATTACACATGAATATCACTGTCCTGGTGACAAAAGCAAAGTTTGAAGGGAATAATAGCCATTTTCTATACTTTCTACACATAAGCAATCAGAAAATAACACTCACTACCCAGGACCAATTACATATGAATATCACTGTCCTTGTCACAAAAGCAAAGTTTGAAGGGAATAATAGCCATTTTCTATACTTTCTACACATAAGCAATCAGAAAATAACCCTCACTACCCAGGACCAATTACATATGAATATCACTGTCCTGGTGACAAAAGCAAAGTTTGAAGGGAATAATAGTCATTTTCTATACTTTCTACACAGAAGCAATCAGAAAATAACACTCACTACCCAGGACCAATTACATATGAATATCACTGTCCTGGTGACAAAAGCAAAGTTTGAAGGGAATAATAGCCATTTTCTATACTTTCTACACATAAGCAATCAGAAAATAACACTCACTACCCAGGACCAATTACACATGAATATCACTGTCCTTGTCACAAAAGCAAAGTTTGAAGGGAATAATAGCCATTTTCTATACTTTCTACATATAGGCAATCAGAAAATAACACTCACTACCCAGGAACCAAAAATCAAATGGCACAGTGCTATCAGTTTCGAATAAATTCATGCAGCAACAGAAATGAAATCTGTAAACAGCTTATCAGTTCTTGATTATTTTACAGACAAAAACTGTTTTTTGTTTTTTATCACCATTGATGATATTGATAAACTTCATCGAGTTGACTTATACCTTTGATATGAACTAAAACCATGAAAATCAATACGGAAATTGTGGTCCGATATTATTTAGGGGTTGTCTTATCCATTGAATTGTACAGTATTTTTTATACACTCTCTGTTTCTTTTGATGTAACTGAAAAACTTTGGTTATTGCGTTGAGTAAAAGACAGAAAAAAAAAGCCTCAATTTCTTTTGAAATTTTGGTTTATAATTTTACCAATTGAGATTGATTACTTGTTTCATTAAAAATATGAAAGCTGAAAAATCATTGTATAAAACGATCACTTTTCATCTTCCTCTTAATTTAATTGTTGCTTTTTATCGCAACTTTTGCTTGGGCTGATTTTTTTCCCTATGAACAGTGTTGATCAGAAATCACTGAGGATTTCTTTATTTTCAATCAACTCTGTTCACTCTCTGCCCAAGGGAAATCGGCCTGAGTAAAAGTTGTGATAGAAAAAACTACTAATAATTCAAGATGTAGGTAAAACGTAGTCCAAAAATTAAAAAAAATAAATGATTTCTATTACTACATCATCTAACTACTGAAAATTCATGTTTGTTATTTTTTTTCTTTTTTCTTTTTTTTCTTTGTAGCATCTTGGAGACTCTCCACTGGTTCTTCAAGAAATTGCAAATGGAAGCCATCCTTTTGCCGAAGTAAGAGATTTCAAAATTCTTTTTTTGTAAATAAGAATGGGAACTAGAATATCTGGGTTATAATTTTTCTGACGAGGGATATATTTTGTTATTCAGGATATTATTACACGACTCTGTTGATCCCACGTAGCTTTTGTGATAAAGAAAATGTATATTGAGAATCGAGATACATCAGTAAAAAGTAGTCTTGCCTCGAACCTGAACTATCTAGAACAATGATTCTGATCCTTCTTGTTGCATAATTTACCCTTTTGATAAGTTCTTTCGTCCAGATTTACCCCTTCCATAAAATTGTGAGTGTTGACATGGTCGAACAAACAATCAATGAAAAACTTTATTTAATTATTTTATTAAATAATAAAATCAGTAAGAACTCGGATTTAATTATTTGAATTCATAGAAATAGAATCTCGATTATCAGAACGTGTAGTTGCTAGATTGTCTGTGTCAGAATTTACCCCTTACAACCAAGACATTTACTCCGTGGAGTAATTTTACCCCAGGCTAAGAAGCACTGATGCAGAACTTTCTATTCTTAAGCTGAAAATCGTTTTGAAGAGGTCACAAAATGAGTGTAATAATATAATTTCTACCATAATATCAAGAGAATTCACCGTATTAGAAAGTAGGAATTTATTATAGTCTTGGATTGTAATACTATTGGAGAAAAACAACACTAGTTAGACTGTTTTAATTTGTATGATTTATCATAATAGCATTCTGCGGTTAGAAAACTATCAAAATATGTCAACAGGTTTCTTCAGTTGTCAAGTGATTCTGGTTGACTATGCATCATGCGTACAGGAGCTAGAGAGTTTAAAATTCTATTGTTTACTTGTTTATTTTTTTGTTTTTTGCCTTGGAAATTTCATTCCGAAATAAGTGGGGGTGGGGTCAATTTGCAAAGTAAGTTTATGTTAAATTGGTCCCTTAGTTTGTGTTTGGCAGCGTTCAGACTCGTATTTTGGAAATTTTTTCCCTTCCCCTTCCCAAGTGATCCAACAAGTCGAGAGAAATAACTTTTTCATCAATCACTTTTTTTTTTTTTTCCAACTTTTTAATTGATCCTCCCCAAAAAGACATGCTGCCAAAAGATGTTGGTCACGTGACGGTCGGGTTTCATTCTACGACCAATCATATCTGTCAATATTTTTTTTTTTTTCTTTTGAATGCTTTATTTATTCTTCTGTTTATTTCCAGGCACTAAAATCCGCCAAGAAGCCAGTTGTAGTGGTCGGTAGTGCAGTACTTCAGAGAGACGATGGGGCAGCTATCCATGCTGCTGTCTCCACCATTGCTCAGAATGCACGCGTGATGTCCGAGTGTGGAGAAGACTGGAAAGTTCTTAGTGTTCTGCACAGGGTGAGTGCGATTGAATACAATTTTGAAACTCCCACCCCTCCCCTTATGACCCACAATATAAACTATGCTTATGAACTACCTCGTCCCATATGATCTTAGCTACCATCCTTTAATACATCAAGAAAAAAAAACCGAAGAGAACACTATATCGATTCTATTTCGGTAAAGAAAACTAACTAATTTTCAGTGAATCCAAACCGGAGACTGTAAAGCTTTCTAGACTCGCACACACTATATATATATATATATATATATATATACACATACACACACACACACACACACACACTAGTATTCCACGAGTGAGGTCCAGTAAATATAAGAGATTAGTAAAGAAAAGCCACACTGTTCTTATTTTATATTTAATGACTTTTGATATTTAGTAGAATAGTTTTGTGTTCATTGTTGTATTTTCCGTCTCATAGAAAAGATTTCTCTGACCAGTTTCGATGAGAATTATCTAGATACATATGACGTACCCAATAATAAGTTAAAATGCTTCCTGTAATTTACTTGGCCGATTGTTTATCAAGAAATAAATCTATTTCCTTTGAATCTGGATCCACAATGACCTTGAAATAACTCTTTTCCGAACAAATTTTATGGATTAGACAGGTTAAGGAGTTGCCTTTCGAGTTGAAAAGACAGTCATAATACTTTCTGGAATTTGTGAAATTTTATTCATTCTTTAGAAACAAGTATCTAGTTAGCTTGCTTCCCAAGAGGATTGCACGACTATGAGGTTGATCGAGAGAAATCACCCCCAATCTGTGGGCGAAGTTGGTCTATGGTATGTGGCCAGACTGGGTGTGTGATGTGTAGTGGGGTGTGGTGTAGGCTAGGCTGGGTTGGGTGTGTGATGTGCAGGCCGGCCTGGGTGTGTGACTTGATCTGCTGGAAAAATTTGCAATCGTTGCAACCAGCAGTCAGAAATGCAATGTTACTCTCAGAAAATTTTACTGGCACAAATTGAGAGAAAAGGCATAAAGCATTTTTTAAAGTTTCCTCACTTGTAATGAAATAAAGGACACGGAATCACTCGCATAAATAAAACAAATTTCAAAACTAGGAAAAATAGCTCTGAGTCTTATCATTGTGTGTGTGTGTGTGTATATATATATATATATATATATATATATATATATATATATATATATATATATATATATACACACACAAATCGATACTTAATTGTCCGATATGTGATGGGTTCATTTGATAAAGTGCTCGATATATTCAACATTAACTTGAGTTGATAACATCCTAAATAGGAATCCAAAATAATTTGAATCTTTTGCCTGAAGAGGTCCAAACAGGGCAGAAACATAAACATGTTTGTGTAGCGAATCAATGATTTCATCTTAAATATATATATATATATATATATATATATATATATATAATAAAATGTACAACAAAGGTGTGTGTATGTTTAATTAGATCTTAGTTCAAAGAAGTGCTGAATACCATCAGTAGAGCGGTTATAAAATGAATGAAGATTTTTTTTCATTGGTTCATTACAGATTGTCCAGTCTGTTTCACTTAGAAAAGATTTTCAAATGAACAGTTAAGAGATATTCTTTTTAATCTTTTATACCCATTCAGAAATTTCATCATTAGGGTGGCCCTTACCCACACTGTAAAGTTATTGGTCAGCCCGGCTTTGCTGCCTTGTGGTCAGCTATGGGATTTAAAGTTGGGGGATGCAGAAAAGATGTAGTTGTTGAACATTGAGTAATTTTTGGCTTTTAGATTTTTTTTTCTCTATTGTCATAATTTATTTGTTTGCTTACATAAGCATTGCCTTGTATAATTTGTTTACTATAGAAGAAAGAAGGAAATCATCTTTTGATTTTCAATACTACATCTATCTGTGAACAGTCCTTTTCGTGTATGAAAAACATTAAATCTTCTCAAAGTCGTCGTCTTTTAGATATCGATTTGAAGAGGCAGATGATGGCTGCTTCAGCAACTTACATTCGAAAATTAACCCAATGAGAGACCACAATCTTCATACTTATATTTGTTTATCAAAATACTTGACTATTAACTTACTGCTATTGAATCGATAAAAGTAAATGAATATAATAATGATATAAACACCGTCTGCAGATTTCTATGCTACTTTCTACATGCAGAGTAAAAAGTTGAAACTTGTAGGCCTGAAGAGCAAAGTTTTATACATGAGATATGATATGATATACTTATGGGCCAAACTAGAAAATTCAGGAGTGGATTGTCATGGTGCGGACTGACCCCTGGTTTAATGAATGATATCCTGTTTTTATTTCTCTTCCAGGTGGCTAACCAAGTGGCTGCTCTTGATCTTGGTTACAAGGCTGGTGTCTCGTACATCAGGGAAAACAAACCCAAAGTACTCTTCTTACTCGGAGCTGACGAAGGGGCCATCACCAAAAGTGATATTCCGAGTGATTGTTTTGTTATTTATCAAGGTTAGTACACATTGATTTTTTTTCTTTCTTTTTTTAAAAAATTTATTCATATATATATATATATATATATATATATATATATATATATATATATATATATATATATATATATATATCATTTTATTTATTTATTATTATTATGATGATTATTTATTATTATAATATTTATTATTATTATGATAATTATTTATTATTATTATGATAATTATTTATTATTATTATGATAATCATTTATTATTATGATAATTATTTATTATTATGATAATTATTTATTATTATGATAATTATTTATTATTATGATAATTATTCATTATTATGATAATTATTCATTATTATGATAATTATTTATTATTATTATAATAATTTATTATTATGATAATTATTTATTATTAATATGATAATTAATTATTAATACTATGATAATTAATTATTAATACTATGATAATTATTTATTATTATGATAATTATTTATTATGATAATTATTTATTATTATTATGATAATAATATTTTTAAAATTTTTTTTATGGGCCATCATCTATTGCGGCAATCACTGTCACTGGCTGACATACCGAAATGTGTGTTACGTCCCTTGATCAGTGTTGCGAATTTAAATGTTTTGGGTTGTGTAGATGTCATTGTTATTAGGTGATTTTTGAGTAAAATGAATAATATTTTTGTTTAATGTATGGTAATAGGATAAGTGATGATTTTAATAAATTAAGTATTTTGATAAAATAAATGTGGAAAGTTCAGTCACATTTAATGCATTGATGAAAGGTTATATATTTCCTAGATTTCAGATGTGTATCTAGAGAATCTAGATGTTTCTGGGTGTTTTTGATGTAAATTTGAAAATAAAGTTGGCATCACTGCCCTTTCTAGATCTTCACACAAGAGCAGAACTAACGCATCAATGTTCTGAATTTCAAGCTTTTTTTTTTGTGTGTAAATTGACTGTTTGAAATGAGAGATGCTGGTTGGCCAAAAAACTAAGTATTTATTAAGTAAAAACAAAAGAGTAATTTTTCATTTTATAGTATTGATTCTCAAATAATGTCACAAATTAAAGGACCAGTTTAGCATAAACTTGAATTGTAAATTGAACTCCACCTCACCAAAAACTTTTTTGGGAGGGAATTTAAAAAAAAAAAAGTTATTCCCAGACACAATGAGTAAATGTTCAAATTTTCAGTTTTCTTGCTTCATTGGTGCAGCCTGTATGCATGATACATATATACAAAGCCAGTCAGAATCATTTAAAAACTGTAGAAATACATGTTGACAGTTTTGGTTGATGGTTTTTCAAGAATCAATATTAATGTTCCTACTTCAATTCTCTTGGATTTTTTTTTCTTTTTTCTTTAGTCATTTTTTTTCCATCTAATGATGAAACATTCTGAGGCTTGAAACATTTTTCTTTAGTCACAATTGAACTAATTTGTGAAAACAAAAAATCTCTCAATAGTCCAATGATGAAGTTGAGGCCCAAATATGATGTTTAAGAGGTTCTCTATATCTGCTATTCCCTCAGGTTTGTGACTGAGGGAAATATAAAATTTAGCAAATATTGGATGGTTAAAAACTTCATTCTGTTTTTCTTATCAGTCGGCACCAGGAGCGTCTAGTTTTGACAAACTTTGTCCAAAAAGATCATTTTTGATCTTATTGTGACCCTGTCATATCAGCATGCAATTTTTTATTTTTTTTTTTTTTTTTAAATTTGTCTGAATTTGATTTCAACATTAAAGTTGGAAGGAAAATAAGCGAAGAAAAATGCACCTAATTTTGGGGGCTTTATACTTTTTATTTATTTATTTTTTTTTTTTCCTTTTTTTTATTTTTCTTTTTTTTTTTTTTCTTTTTAAGGAAAAAATGCAATTCCAATCGCTAATATCTTTTCGGTGTTTTTTGACCATTTTTAGTGCTCTTATTTGGCAACACCACCCTCATGTTTCTGTTTTTTTTCTTTTAAAAGGTCACCATGGTGATGCTGGGGCCCAAATGGCCGATGTTGTGTTCCCAGGTGCTGCCTACACCGAGAAAGATGCCACTTACGTAAACACTGAAGGCCGAGCCCAACAAACCAAACTTGCTGTTACACCCCCTGGGATGGCACGACAAGACTGGAAAATTATACGAGCGTTATCAGAAGTAATTTTTTTTTTTTTTTTTTTCTTCCTTGTTTTGTATGGGATAGGAGTTTCCTATTTGTGTGTGTGTAAAATTGAAGGTAGTTCATTTTAGGTCTAACAGGATTATCTAGTTTACTTTCTTCCTTTATTGGCCAGTGATCTCCAGTTTTAAGTTTTGATCGAGTAATTTTAAAATTCAAAACCCTAACCAGGATTTCTGACCACTTTTGTCTATTTGTGTTAATCCAAAAAAAATAATAGTCAGGTATAATGAGGAGAGGAACTAGCTTATTTTCATTGAAAATTATGAACCCAGCTATTCGGAAAATACCAGAAAATACAACCAATGAAATTATTTCATATTCTTTTCAATTTGCACTAGGGAAAAAATTAAAAAATCCGAATTCTGTTTGTTTCATGTGATTTCATTTTTTCTCTGACATTTTTTTTAACTTGAAAATTTATAGCTAATATTCCTTTTTGAGAAAAGACTAACTTTTGCCTTTTTATTACAGATATGCGGTATAGGACTTCCCTATGATAAAATCAGTGATCTTAGGCAGCGTCTTTTTGAAGTTTCTCCAAATTTGGTTTATTATGGAGAAGCTGAAAGCGCCAATTACTTCAAACAAGCTCAAGAACTTTCAAGTGTAAGTGAAAGCAGTTTTTCTATCTCTTCAGTCAATTTATTCTTTGCTTGTTAAATTGCGTTTTGGAAATGAATAATTTCTATCTTGTCCCCCTGAATAATATCATTCCCCTAGCAATACCAGTTGAGTCGCAGAAAATCATTCCATAACAATTCATAGCCATATACGATTCATCTGTGAAACTTACGGAAAATTTGTCCAACTTGATTTATAGCTGATTTTAACATTGTTTAACTAATTTTGAAACATCTATATCCTTATTTTCATTACAAAATAAACTAAAATTTTACTACTTTTGTTGCTGTATAAATGCCAGTTAGTTGCCTGCTTGGGAGAATAATTCTCTCAGAAATATTTCTTTCATAGAAATTGGATAGCTCAGGTCAAATTCTTAATGAAGATTTTCGGGAGAAATTAATATTAAATCTAAAATGTTCATCTGACTCTAGACATACTAACAGAATGTTCATACTTGAATTTCAAAGAACATTATATTTTAATAAATGCCTGTCAAATCCGCATTAAAAATAAAAAATATATAATCAAAAAATATTTTTCGTAATGTTTAATCTTTATTATAAACAGTTCCTCCGCTACATTGCAAAATGTGTAACCCATTTGGGTTTCAGTTGACCATGATCTTCCACGTTGGCCAGACATCTTTGAAGATGATTGATGGCATACTTGCTTTTTGTCCTGGGTAGGAGGCGACCGTAAGATGGTCAATACATACCTTCCACCACAATCACGCAGCTTGAAGTGTACTCGATTAGCTGCAGAGTGCAGAGGGAAATTTGTCCATTGAAAAGTTTGCCACGCTCTGCAGGGGGGTGGGTATCAAACCCGTGACCTTCTACGTGTGGGGCAGACATGCTAACCATTACACTATCTTAGCACCCATTATTTCATAGAAACCCTATTAAAAATATGTGTACACACTTATACTTACTACCTGTTAGCATTTATGCAAAGATTTCTAAAAAAAAGTGTATGTTACTTCATAGTATATATTTTTAATATGGTTCCTTACTACTAGCTAGGATTTTTTTTTTTTTTTTTTTTTCTTCTCTTCTACAAGGCAACAAGAGTAACAATATTTAGTTTATTGCAATGAATGTAGGAATTTAAAGGTTAATTTACAGCCGGTATCAATATTATTGAATTAAGGGTGTGGATGAATTTTCCGAAATCCATGGCTATGAATTGTTTCGGATGAACTTGCCGTATCCTGTATCAGTCTGTTGCCACAAGGGGAGATAATCCAAACTTTATCTCCAAAACTTACCAAACACATGGTTATCTCCCCTTGTAGCCCACTCTGGTACCAGTAACAAATGCTGTCATAGATTTTAGCAATTCAAGACCTATCGTCTGACCTTATTTACTTCTAGTAATACAGTTTTGTTGATGCCTTCATTCTGTCATTGGCTTTAAACTACTCAAAAGTACATACGTATTGTTTCAAGCTTTGAATTAAATTTGAATTTCTACTTTTTTTTTTCTTTTTCCTATTTCAGTTAGTCAAATCGGAGCTCTTAGATCAACCCCTGGAGCCACCTATGACTCAGCTCAGCCAGTTCTACATGACCAACTCCGTAACTCGTGCCTCTCAAACAATGGCCAAATGCGTAAAAGCCACCTCGGAAATCAATTGATGTCTGTAGACGTTATATACAATAAAAGTTGACTGGCTATCTTTTCTTTTTTTTTTTTTTTTTTTTTTCCTCCATGCTAGGGCCTTTCGTAAAATTAGTTTCTAGATCGACAAGGCAGAAACTTCAGCCTTTTTTTTTTTTTTATTTAATCAGTTTCTGTTCTCTGAATTGAAAGAAATAAACACAATTCTTAAAATCACCTTTTCACTTTTTTTCTTTACATCTTCACCGTATCGAATCAGGGCCCCTGATAAGATAAAGGGGAGAGAGTTATCAGGTGCAGGTCCAGACTTGGGCAAAGCTTTTACAAATAAACCTAAATAATTTGAAGTTTATAATAACTTTAAACCTCAAAAACAAAAGTATTACTCCAAATTATATATATATATATATATATATATATATATAGTCATCCACAGACAGCTGTTTTGATGTATTACACCTCTTAAGTGTGCCTATAGACTTTCCAGTATCGCGAGGCTGGATTGAAACCTTCACTTCTGACCCGAAGGTCAATATCCTACCTCTTGGCTACAGAATTGGACGGTCAGTAAGGCTGAATTTAAGCCATATGTTCATTTATGCAGAAATTCCCCATCCACCAGTGCTCTATTCCTATGGAATATATATATATATATATATATATATATCTCTCCTAAGCCACCTCACCAGCTCAAAATCCTGGATCCGCCCCTGATTTGATTTAGGAAAAGGACATACCGATCGAAACTTGCAAATTTAATAATGACAATTTAAGACATTTTCTTACTTGCATAAAATGTAATTTGAGATCAATATTGATATCCGTACCTCACATGACTGAATCACCATAGCCTGCATGTGTACCTGAAGTAATTATCAAAAGAAAATATAGATCTCTTATCTAAAAAAAATACCAGCAGAAGATTTGGGTATTGTTGGTCCTAAATGATTGTAGTAACTTGAAAAAGCACCCCCCCCCCAAGTTTCTAGGTGTTGTAAATTTTGTATGTGTACACCACTAGGTGTACACATACAAATTCTAAAGGTTGTAGTTCTAAAAATGTGACCCAGGGCGCCCAGAGACACACACATAATCTGTTGCCCAGCAAGCAGTGTACCGAGAGGTGGGGAGCTGTTGCACTGTAACGTGCGGAAAGACCCAAATGAGTTGCCTGAAGTGACCATCTCAAGCACTTGACTAAATCTACTCTGAGACATGCAAAAGTATGTTTCATTCCCCCTCATTTTACTTTCTCGACAGCTGAGTTCAGTTGTTTCACCCCCTTCCTTTTTGAGTGTATCCCTACCTTGCTTTTTCTCTCCCAGCTACAATCCTATTCTAATCCCAATAATCCTAAAAAGAAGGGTGTATAACCAATGCATCCTCCCGATAGTCACTTATGGAGCTGAAACATAGAACCTAATCAAGAGACAGGCCTGCAAACTGAGAAGTATGCAACGTACGCATGAGAGAATCATGCTCAACCTTATATGGAAAGATCACCAGACAGCACAGTATATCAAGAGGAAAAAGGGAGTCCGAGACATCATAGAAACTATTGAAAAATTTAAATGGCAATGGGCAGGCCATGTTGCAAGAATGAAAGACAACCGATGGACATCACATCTCACAACATGGATCCTCAGAGATCACATGAGAAACCGAGGCCGACAAAACACAAGATGGAGAGATGAACTAGACAGATTCAGGAAATACTGGCTCCGCAACACCCATGATAGAGAATAGTGGCGAATCCTGGGGAAGGTCTATGTCCAATGATGGACATTAAAAGACTGATGATTATAATATCTCCCCTACCCTCACCAATGAGTGTTATGGGGAATTGAACTTACGACCTTGCTTGAGAGAGGCTGACATATTAACACCATCTGAGTGGACAATGAATTATAATAAGCTTATTTTTTCATTATTTACATGTTAACTTGTGTGGACCTTCAGCGTCTAAGTGATGGCCTCACAAACTATACTAAACCAGCTGTGGTTCTAGGTTAGTAAAAGAAGGCAACAAGTTGAAGTTCCGTTTAACTGTTTTATATAGATAATTGATTATCAATATCTCTGGAGATGGGAAATGCTTATTCGCAGTTGAAAAGAGAGGTGGCCGATTATCATCTAAGTCAAACTGACTGGTCTCTCATGTCAAGAACGATAGTCTATTTGATGGTAGCAGTGGTTGACGGTTACAAAGGTGGACCGGCTGACGAGAGAGACTGGTAGCGTTTCTCTTCTCCAACCCCAATTCTACTGCAACTGTTACGAAAATCCCTCCTATTTAAGCCCCGGGCACCAACACTGCCCCCTCCGTGACGTCACTTTGTCCAAACAAATCAATTAACTTCCTTTCTTTCTTTTCCTGCTGACGTTATCTCGATCCTTCCAGAAAATCCCAAATATTGACCCTCATCCGTCTCGCGACGCAAGTCCATCCAAGATCATCAATTAGCCTCCCCCTCTCTCAAGAACT
Source organism: Thysanoteuthis rhombus (assembly GCA_963457665.1). Lineage (NCBI taxonomy): Eukaryota > Metazoa > Mollusca > Cephalopoda > Oegopsida > Thysanoteuthidae > Thysanoteuthis > Thysanoteuthis major. The sequence continues at coordinate 51,406,214 of OY735224.1, forward strand.
CTGCAAACTACTTTTCTTTCAAAGGCTTTACTCTTTCTCTCAAGATCCCAGACACTGGCCCCTATCTGGTCATCGAATCAGGAAGAGAACTTCTCTAAAAGTACTTGTTTTTGCAACCCAGGGATTTGACAGAACACATTAAATTGAGAAACTGCAGATGCCCGTACTTGGAAGCACGTAATTCTCAACTTCCTACAGTATTTCAAAAACATATTAACCCTTTACTTTTCAGTTGTAGATTAACCCTTTAATACAGATAACTCCTTTGGTAATAACCATAGTAATTTTTAGGACACGGGGGGGGGGGACTCCTGGTCCCTTAGTGTCACACTTGTATGTATACATCATTTAAAAAGTAATTATTACATTATGAATTATTTACAAGGTTATTATAAAGGTCAAAGAGTTCAGATATTTTTATTTGGAATGAATTATTGAAATCCCATAGGTTAGATGGAGATTTGTTTTGTGAATTGTTAGAAGGTATGTTGCTAAACTGAACCCTTACTTTCTGTTAATATACATACATACAAAGGTCAGGTCTCGGCTTGTCCTTAACATCTTAATCTTAGCTCTCACTTTAGAGGAAATGATTCTGTTATTAATACGTTTTTAATAATTCCATTATTTTAAGGAGAGAGAAAGAATTATTAATGACTTCCAAGCCATGGAAAGCAGTTATAACTACTGATAGGGTAACAATCATCTTGTTGTTTAGAAAGTATAATTGAATGACCGTTAATACTATCACTGAGCTGACCAAAGAAAAGATTTTGGTGGCTAGGTATTCTCCCTTTTTCCGTCCGAGGATCTGTGTCAATGCTCCTGGTCACTTGGGGGGGGAGGTATGGATCTTTGGGAATTCAGGTGTGCACTTCAGTAGCCATGTTTTGAAAATGCCTTTTTTTTATTTTTTTTTTTTATCCATTTTTTTTTTCAATCCATTTTTTAAAAATCCATTTTTTATAATTCAATTCTTTTTAATTCATTTTTTTTCTTTTTTTAAATCCACTTTTTTTAATCTATTTATTTTTTTTATCCATTTTTTATATCCATTATTTTTTTTTTTTAAATTCATTCTTTTTTTTTTAATTTAATTTTTTTCTTTTAATCTTTTTTTTTTTTCCTTCTCAATTGTCTTTAGGGGGTGCTTTATTCACGATAATAATTCATTGTAAAATGGACAAATTTATTTTGCAGCATTCTGTTGAATGGTCAATGTTTAGTTCCTCTGCAACCTTCCAAGTTGCTTCGCATGGGTCTGCTCAATAATGGCCCTCAATTGAATGTCGTCAATCAAAGAAGGACGTCTATATCTACGAGGTTCTTGTCCCTGTATCAAAATTTTTGGAACCCATGTTGAGGTGTACGTTCATTAGTAGATCCCTGGCCAAATACTCGGTTGATGTGAACAGTTTTTATTACTTTACGACTCATTTTGAGCTCATGCAACAACTTGTTGGACATAGATAGCTTATCCTGCGGAAGGTCTATCATGGGCATGGCAGAGCCAATACTTTCTGAACTTGCCCAGTCAGTCTCTCCATCTTGTGTTCTACCGACCTCAGTAATGCATGTGATCTCTGGGAATCCATGTTGTGAGTCATGGTGTCCTTTGGTTGTCTGCCATTCTTGCAACATGACCAGCCCATTGCTATTTGAATTTTCTAATGGATTCTATGATGTCTTAGACTTTGTTTTTTCCCCTGATATACTGTGCTGTCTTGTAGTCTCTCCATATGAGGTTGAACATGTGCATGTTGCATGCTTCTCAGTTTGTGGGTTAGTCTCTTGGTTAGGGTTAATGTTTCAGCTCCATAGTTGACTACCGGGAAGATGCATTGGTTGTATACCCTTCTTTTTAGGACTAATGGGACTTTCTTTTTCTTGAAGATTGAGCTTGTTCTGCCAAAGGCTTGCCATCCTAGAGTGATTCTTCACTTGATTTCTTCTTCTTTTGAGGATTTTGTGAAGATCCATTGTCCTAGGTTAATGTAGTGGTCTAATTTGTCGAGTTCTGTGTTTTCAATTTTGATCGTTGTGTGTTTATTTCTGACGTGATTGTTGCACATGACCTTTGTTTTCTCAAAGTTCATGTAAAGGTCGACATTCTTACTTTCTTTAGGTCAAGGTCGTGGAGGTTACGATAGGTTGATACCAGCTTACCCAAACTCTTCACAGCCTACCTCGAGATGATCTTCAGAAACTGAGGCGGGGAAAATTAAGGAATCAAAATAGACAGCTAATATCTGAGCAACTTAGAATTTGCAGATGACATTGTCCTTGATGAAGAAAATTTTGACAAATTTGTGGTCATGCCCCCCCCCCACACACACTATCCGCTAATTATTAGGAAGGAAAGAATGGAGATGGACATTCAAAAATTAATAACAAGGTGGGGGTTGGAAATTCTTTCAAAAATTAACAAGCGGGCAGAGAGGGGCGGCAATTAGGCAGCTATGAGTATGAGAAATTATGTTAGCCAAAAATGGGATAAAAAAAATAGGTGTGACCATCATGAAAAATTGCTTGGCTCAAGAGTAGAATCCGCAGCCCCAAAATTGATTCAAGTGAAAAGGGCCAAATTCCAGATTGAACCGGAATCAAAATTTGATTTAATTAATAAGCTTTCTCAATTTCATGATACCCTTTTATATAGTTAAAAGGGTCTGAATCCTGCTTTTCACCCTTATTGATGAAATTAAAATAAGTTTATGCTTATGATTTGAATCAATCTTAGTATCTTGGTTCTGCATCTGATCCAATTGGTTAAAGCAACTTCGGTTCTTGGGATGTGTAGGCTTCAAAATGCCAAATAGGTGAGCGTGTATCTAATTCACCAAGAGACATGGAGGTTGGAGCTTGGAACATTGGTCTAAAATGGGATTATGGGAAATTCAACATAAACAATTCATAGCTGTGAATTGTACAGAATTGTAGACATTTATGACAATACATACAGAGGTGAAAGGAAAATACATGTAAACATTTATAAGATCAATCATGATCAAAGAACCTTGTTTAAATCAGATTACTGTATGGCATCTTTATAGAGAAGGAGAGAGTTTGTTATTAAGTTATTCCTATTCATTAAAATGTCATATAGGAGAGAATGATTGGGGAGGGAAACGTGGCATAATGGGTCTAATTTCGTTTGGTTTATTTATCGAATGGAACCTGATGAGAAGTGCCTCTCGGAATTTTTGAGATGAGTTATTATTATTATTTCCATTAATATTCGGACCATCCTCATCTTTGTTGTTTTTCATACAACGTTTCGGCCGTTGCACTCTACGGCCTTCGTCAGGTATCATCTGGGAGATTTTTGGGAAGTAACGAACCAAACCCTTTATTTATCCAACGGGGGTATATTGACCGTACTCCCCTCTTTTAGCGTTAGTAGTATTGTTATACTGTCTCACACTAGGATCGAACCTAGTACCATCAGATTACTTAACAGTAATTTGTCTGATGCTGTAACCACTGCGCTATGTGTCCATGTAGTAGAGTGCAACGGCCGAAATGTATGAAAAACAACAAAGATGAGGATGGTCCGAATATTAATGGAAAGAAGTGCCTATCGTAAAGAGTTGAGCAGGTTAGGTTATTGAAAGGCAGTTGGTTCAGTTTTAAGTGCAAAGAATTAAAAAGGGGCAAAATAATAAGAATTGATTGAAGTGTTTGTGTTGTGTCTCCATAAAGGAATGAAAATGAGACAAGTTCAATATTAATGCAAGTTATAGATTAAAAGAAAAAGACTGTTTTTAATTTTGAGAAATATGTTATGATAATTAAAATAAACATAACTGTTCCATAAGATCTTGTATGATGATAGTCTGTAAAATTATCCATATTTCAATCAGTTTATATAAAATGATTCATGGTAAACAATCGATTACACTTTGCTCGTTTGTTATCTTCTCTTAAAAAATATTAACAAGATAATTGACATATGAGACCTCATAAAATAAAACCATCAACATACAAAATCTTATTAAATCAGTTCTGTTTTATTATATTTATTAGATTATATTTGAAAAAATTCAAAACAATTTTCTTTTTCTTTTGAAATATCAACAAGCAAAGTGTTAAAATCATTTGGCATGAGTAATCTTATTTAAACTGATTGAAATATGGATAATTTTGCAAACTATCGACACACAAGTCCTTATAAACGTTTATTCCAAAATTCCAGCAATGCATTAATCGTACAATCCCTATAATCTTTTCAAGAAACTAAGAAATAATATAAATGCGAGTTAGTTGCCACTGAATGGTTTTGCTTGGAAGATTGATTCTGTGAAAAATATTTCTTTATTATAAATTTTCTGCTACTTAATCTTAATTGATGTTTTTTATCTCAACTAAACTCAGCCGAGTAAAAAACAACAACAATTAATAAGAAGGTGTAGCGACTCCTTTATCTTTAATTAGAATTAAATACAATAATGCATAAGTATTAGTTTTAGATACGAAACCTTAGATCTAACCCCAAATACAAAACCTTACTTCCTTTATCTACTGTTTATAAAAGCCAATGTTTACTCGTTCATTTGCCCTGACTTTCTTAGTTGGTTACTTCCTCTCTTTCTCTGCCTTGTCCCCTCTCTATAACTTCCCGGTTGGTGTAGTTCCATTTTTTGAATTTATGATAAATTTTTTTTTTGTCATTATTCTTTGTAGGTGTGAGAATCCGCTAGAGCTTTATGGCGACTCAACACAAACACTGCAATTATTCCACTTGTCTTATTTTCACTCCTTTATGGCGATATGACACAAACACTGTAATCAATTCTCTTCTTATTTTGTCTCTTTTGATTCTTTGTGCTTAAAACTGAACCAACCACCTTTCAATAATCTAGCCTGGTCAACCCTACAATTCCTTACGATAGGCAGTTCTAATCAGGCTCCATTCAATAAATAAACCAAACGAAATTAGACCCATTATGCCACGTTTCCCTACCCAATCATTCTCCCCTATTTTACATTTTAATGGATTGTAGGATTGTTATGATAAGGGACACAAGTACACCCACCCAAGGATTAAACAATGTAGACTGTCCCCTAGATATGGAAAATAAAAGCATCACTCGAGATCATGTAGTCAAACTGAAAAAAAAAGCAAACTTAGATTTAACACAAGTCATGGGCAGCACTTCTTTGCATGTTGTGTTGAGTGGTGAACCCATGGAAGTCTCCTGGCTTCTGGTAGTAGTAGACAAACTTGACTATCATTGAGCTAGCAGAAGATTCCACCAACGCAAGTGTCTTACCAATGTCATCATCCATCATCACCAGCCTTTTAGTGTCCGTCATTGGACATAGACTTTCCCCAGGATTCACCTGACCTCTCTATCATGGGCCTTGCAGAGCCAGTATCTGAATTTGTCTAGCTTATTATGCCATCTTGCTTTCTGTTGGCCACAATTTTACATACTATCTCTGGGGACCCATATTGTGAGTTGTGATGTCCAGCGGTTGTCAACCATTCTTGCAATGTGTCCATCCCATTACCAATTGAGTTTTCTAATGATTTCTACAATATCTCTGACCCCTGCCTCTTCTTTAATATACTGTGCAGTCTTGTGGTCTCTCCATGTGAGGTTGAGCATGATTCTCTCTTATGCACGTTGCATGGTTCTCAGTTTAAGGGTCAATTCTTTGGTTAGGTTCCATGTTTCAGCTCTGTAGGTGACTATCAAGAGGATGCATTGCTTGTATACCCTTCTTTTAGGAAAAGGGGGGGTTTCTTCTTCTTGAAAGTCAAAATTGCTCTACCGAGAGCATGCCAACCTACCAATGTCACTCGAACCAACAAAATATATTAAAAGTCATAGTCAAAAGATGAGATCAAAAGTCATCAGCCTAGGATAATCATTTTATATTCAATTGTGTTGAATACACCGGTTCTTGTATGATACACAAAGTTAAGTGATTCGAGCCTGGTCATCGAATCGAGTTGGGTGACTATTTGGGAATACCAGGTCCTGTAAGTAGTAACAAGATCATTCCGTAGCTGTCAGCCTAAATTCTATTGCCGATTAATAGAATATCTTGCCAAGTTAGGACCGGACTGTGTACACGCTACTCAACCAAGGACATATGCACTGCACACTCCTGGGAGCTGCCATATTTGTATAGAGAGACTGTGCACTCTTGGGGGCCGCCATATTTGTATTGAAAGACTGCGGACTTCTGGGAGCTGCCATATTTCTATAGAGAAGCAGTAATCAATGACCTGAAACAGGCTGTCGAATGAGCGAGAGCTTACACTGAAGACAACAATAATATTGGGGAGCTGCCAAGTGGTCTGCTGTCCAATTGACTGATTTGATTCCATCAAGAACTTTGGGAAAAGAGTCAAAATCAACATTTGGTGCAAGAAGCCAACAAATGTGAATTATCTTCTATGACAAGACAGGTATACCTTGATTATTGCGGTTAATTCGTTCCAACATTTTACATACTGTTGAAAGTCTTCTTAAAATAAAATGTGCCAAGTTTTTTTTCCAGTGTATACTTAAGTACATTAATTTGCACAGTAATACCTTAATTGTATTCCCTCAAAACTGCACTAATCAAAATCAGACTATTCAAGGTTTTTAAATTTAATGTATTTTTTTCCCCCAGAGATCACATGCAAAACCGAGGCCGACAGAACACAAGATGGAGAGATGAACTAGGAAATACTGGCTCCGCGACGCCCATGATAGAGAATTGTGGCGAATCTTGGGGAAGGTCTATGTCCAAAGACGGATGTTAATAGACTGATGATAATGATGAATAACAGCTTGACCGTACTACATCAAAACCAGACTGTTTAAGGTCTTAGAATTGAATGTATTTTTTTCCAGCTTATACTTAGTCACATTAATTTGTTTTCGTTTATCATAATTCATTTTATACATCATATTACATAAATGTATATATATATATATATATATATATATATATACATAAATATATATAATTTATATAATATATTTTTCACACTATTAGAAAAATCATTGAAAATTGATAAACTGCTAAGATTTATTTTGGAATATTATGCCTACTGGCATTTCATGTAATCCAAGAATTACAAAGTCTGAAGTTTGCTAGACTGAAGAGGTATAACTGTACAGAATAAAAAGAAATCACATTATTTTCTCTATGTCATTCAAACCATTGAATTTCTTAATAGTACTACATCAGAACTCCCACTAATCCAAACCACAGTGTTCAAAGTCTAATTACAATTTAATGTGGGTTTTTTCCGCAGTTTATTCTTAGTTACATTAATTTGTAGAGCAATAATAACAGCTTCAACCATATTACATCAAAACCAGACTGTTCAAGGTCTTAAAATTGGATGTATTTTCTTCCAGCTTATACTTACATTAATTTGTAGAGCAATGCCTTAATCGTACTACATCAAAACCCCAACTAATCCAAAACACATTGAATAGTAATTAGACCTTAAACAATGTTTTCGAATCCGTACCAAGTCACATGATTTGTACAGCAATAATAACAACTTAACTACATCAAGACAAAAACTTATAAAATCCAGACAATTCAAGGTCTTAAAATCGAATGTATTTTTCCAGCTTATACTTAGTTACATCAATTTGTACCATTCTAAATCAAAACCCCCACAAGTCCAAACCACACTGTTCAAAGTCTTATCATAATTGAATGTGTTATTTCCAGCTTATACTTAGTTACATTAATTTGTACAGCAATACCTTGAACACATTACCTCAAAACCCCCAATAATCTAAACCACTTTGTTCAATGACTAATTATAATTTAATGTGTTTTTTCCAATCTGTACTGTGTCACATAATTTGTACAGCAATCATAACAATTTGACTGAACAACATCTAGACTAGCATTAATCAAAACCAGACAATTCAAGGTCTTAAAATTGAATGTATTTTCTTCCAGCTTATACTTACTCAGATTAATCTGTACAGTAATACCTTAAAACATACTACATCAGATCCCCCACTAATCCAAAACACACCGTTCGAGTGCTAATTACAATTTAATGTGCTTTTTTTTTTCTGTGTGTACTTATATAATTTGAATGGCAATAATAACAGCTTCAACCATACTACATCAAAACCAGAATTAATCCAATACCACACTGTTCAAGATCTTGAAATTGAATGAATCTTCTCCAGCTTATTAATTTGTACAGTAATACCTTAAAAGTACTTCATCAAAACCCTCACTAATCCAAACTACACAGTTCAAGTTCTAATAACAATTTCACGTGCTTTTTTTTCAGAGTATACTTAATCACATAATTTGTACAGCAATATTAACAACTCAACTGTATTGCATCAAGATTAGAACTCATCAAAATCAGACTGTTCAAGGTCTTAAAATTGATTGTATTTTCTTTCAGCTTAAATTTACTCAGGTTAATTTGTACAGCAATACCTTTATAGCATTACATCAAAACCCCCGACATTCCAAACCACACTGATCAAGGTCTTATAACAATTTAACATGTTTTTGTTTATAGCTTTTACTAAATCACATCTATTTGTAAAGCAATAATAATAGCTTAACAATACTACATCAAAACCAGACTGTTCAAGGTCTTAGAATTGATCGTATTTTCCAGCTTATACTTATTAATTTGTACAGCAATACCTTAATAGTACTACATCAAAACCCTAACTAATCCAAACCATAGTGTTCAAGATCAAATTACAATTTAATGTGCTTATTTTCCAATCGGTACTTAGTCACATAATTTGTAGAGCAATAATAACAGCTTCAACCATATTACATCAAAACCAGATTGTTCAAGGTCTTAAAATGGATGTATTTTTCCAGCTTATACTTACATTAATTTGTAGAGCAATACCTTAATCATACTACATCAAAACCCCAACTAATCCAAACCACATTGAATTGTAATTAGACCTTGAACAATGTTTTTTTTTCAATCTGTACCAAGTCACATAATATGTACAGCAATAATAACAACTTAACTACATCAAGACAAAAACTTATAAAATCCAGACAATTCAAGGTCTTAAAATTGAATGTATTTTTCCTGCTTATACTTAGTTACATCAATTTGTACCATTCTAAATCAAAACCCCCACAAGTCCAAACCACACTGTTCAAAGTCTTATCATAATTGAATGTTTTTTTCCAGTTTATACTTACTCACATTAATTTGCACAGCAATACTTTACCTTGATAGTACTAAAAAAAAACAAAAAAACACCAATCCGAACCACATTATTCAAGGTCTAATTACAATTTGATGTGCTTTTTTTCCAGTGTGTACTTAGTCATATAATTTGTACAGCAATAATAACAACTTAACCATACTACTTCAAAACCGGTACTAATCAAAACTAGACAATTCAATGTCTTTAAATTTAATGTATTTTTTGTAGTTAATATTTGATTACATTAATTTGTACAGCAATAAGCCTACACATGTCATAATTATATATATATATATATATAGCCAGCTAGACTTGAAAACTTGAGAAACCTATGTCGTCAATTTCGGTCAATAGTTTATAAAATCAATGAAATTGTATAAAAAGACATAGAAAATGAATACAGGTCGTAAATATACTATATATATATATATATCAGTACCACGCACGAAGTGCATATGCTAGAACTAATTATCTGAAGAAAAAAAAACAAACTCTAAAGATCTTTTATATAAAATTACCTAAAAAAAATACCAGCATTTTGGGCATTGCTGGTCCAAAAGGATCATAGAGACCCCCAAAAAGCCCTTTTTTGAAAGAAACAAAAAGCATCTTTTTTAGATGGTGCCTAATGGTATGCTCATGCAAATCTTCATGGTTGTAGCTCCCTTAATGTAACCTAGGCACCCAGAGACACTCAAAGAGAGGAGATCTGGATGGTTGGTTGTGCAGGCCATTTGTGGGGCTACAGCGATTCGACAGTTTTGAGAACGGTCATTAACATTCTAAGAGTTTTTCGGATAATTAAACTCCCCAGTGTTTGTGTTGTTGACACAATGTTTCTGCCAATCCATTCTACAGCCTTCTTCAGGTGTGCTATGTATTGATTTATCCCCCCACTTCCAACAGCAGCAGCAATACTTATAATGTTCCTGTTGAGCAGCTGAAACCATATTGTTATAAGCGTATTTGCTAATCAATTCACCAACCCTGAAGGTTTCCCTCTTTGTTGGTTTTGAATATCAAATGATAATTCTGAATCCCTGTAGAACTTGGCAGAGAGGACTCCATAAGAAAAAAAAGAAAGAAATTGAAGAATCTATGGCCTTCTTCAGGTGTGCTATGATCCTGGAGTAGGGTGGAGGGTATTTTTTCACTAATTGTTGCTGGCTGTGTCAGCCATCTTTGAAAACAAGTACGTAAGGCCAGAATTGACTGAAACGTTTACATCTTGATACACCTAAACTCATAAGGGTTAAATAAAATATCAGAGACAGAATTACACCATTAGTTATATCTATTTATGTATATTTTACAAAAAATGTTGGATTATTGAATCAAATTTGGTATAAGGAATGAGATTAAATCAAATATTAGAGATGGAGTGACATTGGATGTATTTTTTATTAATATATATCTAATCATAATTTTTAAAAAAACCTTACTTTTCTTTCTTCAAGATGAAGGAAAAATTCTTCAGTTTCTTTCTTTTTTTTCTCTATTAGATGAAGGAGAAATTCTTCAATTTCTTGTTTTTTCCTTATCGAGTCCACCTGGCTAAGTTCTATAGGACTTCAGAATTATCATTTGCTATTTACAACTAACAAAGAGGGAAAACTTCAGGGTCGATAAATTGATTAGGATGGAAAAAAATTAAAGATTATCTCTTGAATATAACGAAATCAAACAGAGGGTATGCAAGAAATATTAATATAAGTAACCGAATAAGATGAAATAATGTTGGTTATTTTATATAATTCTGAACAGATGAAGGCATCCAATGTTGTTCTTATGAATTAAGGCGTATTAAGATGTTGACATTTTTAGTCAATTCTGACCAATGGTCTAGAGTTTTGTGTTATGGTTGAGTAATTTTTTAAACACCTTGATACAAACCCAAGATTTCTGGCTGATTTCGTCCATTTGTTCGTGTTGATTCGAATAAATGACTTAAAAAACCAAAAACAACAGAAAAAAACTGAACATAAGTCAAAATTCGAGACCATTGACCAAAAAAGGAAAAAAGAACAAATTTGGCAAGTTTTGGGGGTGATAATCCTGTAAGCCCTACTTTATTGTAAGACTAACAGGAGTTATCTCCATTTTGCCCTTGGAAAGTTGGTAGGGTCAGTTTTAGTAAACCAAAGTGTTTAGTTTTTGTTGATTAAATAATTGTTAACAATTTTCAAAATGCTATTTACCTTCATGTTATTTTTTTGGCTTTTTATCGTAACTTTTTGCAGACCAGATTCCCCTCGGCTGTGAGCATATAAACTGTGCAGATTGGAATAAAAAATCAGCTCCTGGAAGGACTCAAACTCACATCCCTCTGTACTGAAGGGTGGCTAGGTATCTTAGTATGAAAATTAAAAAAATACATAGTTAATAATGATTTTTTCAACTAAAAATGAATGAACTTAGTACAAATAGTGTTTGATAATTCTTCAGAATAAGAGAAAAAAATGTTTTTTCTTACAGGGAATATCTCAGGAAATAAACTATCTCTTTTCTCACGTATAAATATCAAATTATTCCGAAACACTTTTATAAAGAACATCTTTTTATTTACAGCCAGTAAAAGTGTGTATAAATATCTCATAACAGGTACGTAGATTCTCGCTTGTTCTGTACATGAAGATTTTGAAACGGCACAAGAAATCTGTTGCTAAAGTCAATATGACTCGTCCAGTTGGAAAACAAAAACAAACAAGAAATCAAAAACATGAAAATTTAATGTCTACAATTTCTCCTCAACTAAATTTTGTACAAATATAACACCAAGCTTCAAAGCATTTTTTGAAATTTTCATTTTTATTACATGAAGTTCAGTGATGTCTCTGAGGACAGCCCATTCCACTAAATGCCCCATTAAATGAAAATTTGTAAAGCTAATAACCAAACTTCTGAGATTTCAGTAATTTGTTCGAAATATCCGACCCCCAAAACCTTAATGATAACCTTGTAAATAATTTATAACATAATAGAATTACTCTTTAGATAATGTATAAATACAAATAAACATCATTTCTATTGATATTCGGACCATCCTCATCTTTGTTGTTTTTCATACAACGTTTCGGCCGTTGCACTCTACGGCCTTCATCAGGTATCATCTGGGAGATAAATAAACATATAATTAATAAATAAGCATAAATCTTTTTATATGATTCACAGAATGTCTGCTGTCTGTTTGAAAATACACGCCTAGATGCTAGATATAAATTTGGATAATCATAAATGAAATTTAGACAATTCTAGATATTTTATGAAATTTTGTTGATTTTTCCCTTGTAAACCGATAATATTTCACTAAGAGATTTTTTTTTGACAATTGAGAACTCTCATTAGGTGTCATATAAGTCCCCCATTATAAGAAGTAACGCTGTATTAAAAAAAAAATCAAGATGGTCATAGAAATGAATAATGATGAATCTACGAACTGTTAATGACGCTTTCTATCTTTTCTCACGGTGAACAACTAATTCCATTCATTATTGAGCAAATGTACTTCACGGCAGACTGGGAAGATCTCTCTTCTAATGGCTTCATTTTTTTTCTTCATAAAACTGTCCATTAATAAATTAGATATTTCTCTACATACTTTCTTTCATACAAAGCTGCTAACTTTTCTTCACATCAATGAAACAATGTTTCCAAAACATTTTTTGTTTATTTTATTTCAGGGGTCAGCAAACTTGTTTGGGGGTAGGTCGGCAGAGCTGGATTACGGTTGCATGTGGCCCCTGGCTATAATTCAAACAGGAGCCCTCACATCATTATTTTCAAAAGTAAGCAAGAAATCCAATTGAACTGAATTGTAATTATTTTGAATTTTATCCACATTCTTATTATAATTACATTGTACATTTATGAACATGGCAATTCATTTCTTTTAACCAATTTTGAGGGTCCCTTGAATATTGGAGGCCCTAAGCCATTGCAGTTATGAGACTTCTGCAATAATTTTTGAAGAAATAATGTAAAAGAATCTGAAAAGTAACAATTTCCTATTTAGTGGAGATTTGTCTCTGATATATGAATGAGAAAAAAAGAGAAAATTGGCAAAGCTCAACCAGAGCTGGACAATTTTTCTCTCGACAGACGTCTGCAGAGAGGAAAGCAGCATTTTTCCACAATCGATCAGTCAAAAGTTAAAGAGCGCACTGCGACGGTAGTTGGAGATGTCCCAAAAGCTCCTTTTTCACGTCATTACTATCCTTTCAACTCAGGGAAGACCAATTGACCAGAAAGACTGGATATGATAGTTTAGATCTAATTTGCCTGATTTATTGAAATTTCATCAAGTAAATCACCAATTTGATTGTATCACTTTAATTCAATAATACTTCATTGATTTCTCTGTAAGGTTTCTAATTTTGTAAGTCCATGTACATTTATTAATGTTGTAAGCGCTTCCCCCTGAATTTTCAATGTCATAAGGGGGAAAGAACAAAAAGCAAAATTAATGGTTGATATCTTTCTTAAACATACTTTCTTTTAATCTTCTTTGATCTAGCAAGTCACATAAAACATTTTCCATCTTTATTCGGGCCACACATACACATTGAAAATGTTGATCGTACTTCAGAAAGCGTACTTAATTTCTACTTTTGGCAAAAATATGAATTATATATATATATATATATATATATATAAGCCAGAAGTTTTACAACATAAATTATAAAACTGATTTTCTCACAAAAATCATATAAGATTTTGAATAAATTCCTAGATTGACCATGGAGCACAAAAAAAATGGTGCCATGGACCAAGTCTGGCCCACAGGCTTATGGTTGTCCATATATGCTCTAGAGCAAACTTTCTAGGAAGCAGGTCAGATAAGAAACGTTTTACATCTTGTGGGCCGAAGAGAGTAAAAATTAAAGTAATCATACAGGGCTATGGAGACAGCTCGTTTATTTTTGATTACTTTAAAGTTTTTTTTATTATATAAGTATATACCTGCATGAAATTCAATGTACTTATATTATAGATCTACGAAAACAATGAAATTCTTTTGGGGTACGAACTATAGTCAAATCATGATTCAACTTATGTATATATTTGATAGAACAGCAGGAATGTGTTACAATATGAGGGGCCGAAGATACTCTTTAATTGAATATTTGATTTTATTCTTAGATATTTCATCTTATTTTCGAATAGCATTTTCTGTTAAAGATACTTTGGACATAGGTATAAGTGAAGTTATACTTAAATACTTGATCAAGAATAATAAGTTAGAGAGTAACTCTTTTCAGCCGCCAAAAGGACTATAGAAACATTTATTGATAAGATAAAGTGTGGGAAGACTAAGATATCATGGTCGATTGGAACCCCTGCAGATAGATAGCCAGTCACAGCCCCCTAATTAAAAAGACATCAGGAGAAAAAAAGTGAAAACGGGTAGATGAAAAAGGGGTACAAGGATTCTTATAAAGGAAGATATATCGTAAGCTTAGTTGCGGAAGAAAGCAGGGTGGAAATAGAAAAGAAAAGGGTAGATGATCATTTAGTTCAGTTAGTTTCAGGAAAGAGAAGAGGTTGAGTTAATCGAGTAGAAGAAATAGCAAAAGAAAAGTGACCCTTGCCTTTAAAAAGGAGACCAAAGGTTGATCACCATTCAGAGTCAGATCAGAGCAGGCAGAGAGTATCAGGGTCTACGGGCCCGCCCGGGGCCGCTGTTGGCCCTGGACATTGAACTCTTTCTCCCACTGTCTCTGTGTGAGTGAGGATTTTGTTTAGTCTCCAGTCGAAGACCATGTATGTATCTGAAGAAGAGAAATAAAGGTTTATTTTTGAACCCCAATTTCCGTCTCTCGTTCCTCTCATGCCGCAGCTGCGATGAGAAGACGTACAAGAGGGAGCCATTATGCTACAAATGCCTTAAGAGTTGAAACATTTTCATCTATCAAACATTAATTTGGCTGAGGCTAGCTACTATAGCATTATATTTATATTGTAAATAGAACAAACTTAGTTAAATGTGAAAAAAAATATTTTTTCAAAAAACCAACACATTTCCGGATAGTTGCTGGGTCTAATAGATTGAAAACACACAAAATTGAAAGAATTAGCAACTCTCAACACAAATCTTTACCAACACCACCATAGATTTATGTACATCAAAGCAAAGATTACCATATATTATTAAATATATTTGGATTTTTCAACTTTAAAGTGATAAATGATTGATGATGATGACTCTAGTAGAAATAATCAGTCTTTTATCATCCATTGTTTGCCATAGAGTGATCTGGGAAGGTCTATCATGGATGTCGCAAAGCCAATACTTTCTGAACTGGTCTAGTTCATCTTTCTATCTTGTATTCTGCCAGCCTCCATTCCGCATGTAATCTCTGGGGATCCATGTTGGGGGTCGTAATGTCCTTCGGTTGTCTGCCCTTCTTGCAACATGACCAGTCCCATTGCCATTTGAGTTTTCCGATGGATTCTATGATATCTTGAACTCTTGTTTTTTCCTGATATACTGTGCTGTCTTGTAATCTCTTCATGTGGGGTTAAGCGTGATTCTCTTGTGTACACGCTGCATACTTCTCAATTTGGGGGTCGGTTTCTTAGTGTACCCCTCCCCCATGACACAAGGATTATACATGCCTATGGAAAGGATGTACTTTCTTTTTTTTTTTTTTACTTTAATGTTCTTCTTTATACTAGTATATACTTATATAAGTTTCAATATCCTATCAATGAGAAATATGTAATTCTTTTAGGGTACAAAATATCGTCAGTTCACAGATAAAATTTTGTGTATCAGGAATGTCCTGGTGTTGAAATATTTTTGCTTTAAAACTTTGATTTACATTGAACCCCTACGAGAATGACACTTTGGTACCATCTTTTGGTACTGATGGAACCAATACAAGAATAACACTTTGGTACCATTTTTTTGTACTGAATTTCATTGTTCACTAACCAAAGATGGATAAGTACCGAATTTTCACATGCAACATCTCATATTCAATAAAGTTGTTGGGCTAGATAAAATAAAGCTGAGGGCCAAATTTGGCTTGCGGGCCATAGTTTGTTGACCCCTGATTTAGAGAGAGAAAGAGAGATAGTATCAAAGTCATTAAGGATTTATATCCAATTGGACTAATCTGAAAGAAATAAAAACACCAAAAAAAAAAAACAAAAAAAAACAAGCATTGGAATCCAGTTTGTAATTTTGACTGTTACAAAGGCTCCGATACAAATGGTTCCATATTTTCAAGAATATTGAGAGCGGAGCGACTTGAAACTGGTTGTCCTCAGAGTCATTTAAGGATTTGAAAATTGAATGAACAGTTTGGGTTTGTTTTTCTATAATCCAATTTTATTTTTTTCTCTTTTCAGAATATCGGTCAACATTTGGAAATTACCCACAGGGGGGAAAAAAACTGACACCTGAACAACGAACCAAAATCGTGGAATTTTATTTCAAGCGTAATGGATCAACTATTTGGTGACCAAATAATTTCACATTCTCCTGATATGATGCCCCCCCCCCCCCGATTATTTTCTTTTTTTGTGGGGGGGGGGGGGGGAAGAGGTCGCCTAAAAGAGTGTGTATACATCGATAAACCCCAGACAGTTCAGCAGCTCAAGGACAACGACAACGACAACAACAACAACGACGATAACAATAACGACGATAACAATAACGACAACAGTTCAGAAATTCAGGGGCCGCAGACGGAGCCATTTACGACTATTGAAAACGCTGTCGAAAGAGTAACGTCTCCGTAAAGCTAAAGATGGAAGACATCTATATGACAGCATTTTTTTTTTGTAATCCAAGTGAATGTCTCCATCGGGTAAGTTTTTCTAAAAAAAAAAAATAAAAGGAAAAAAAAAAAAGAAAAAAAAAAGAGTAATTAGTTAAAAACATACATGACATACAATTTAGTTTTAAATACCTAGGTGACTTTGGGGACACCATATATACATATATATATCGGGGGCGGATCCAGGTTTTCGAGTAGGGGAGGGCTCCAATTTTTTTTTTTTTTTTCATCTCTTCTTTCACTCTATCTGTACAGTTAGATACTATATATCATACATTTCAGTTTTACGTACATATGTATATATATATGTATATATATATGTATATGTATATATATAAGTTGATTCATGATTACTTGGGATTTATTTATAAAATTTCTTTATTTGGATATTGAAAATTGAAAAAAAAAAAAATTATGATTCACCTGAGCAAGGAAGGACCTGGAACCCTGAGATCCAACCCACTCCATCCCTGGATCCACGTATTCATATACATATACATATATATATATATATATGTATATATATATAAAATTTTATAACTAACAACTAATTTGTTTCATGAATTTGATGGGTATATATTCCATTATGGACGTTATAGGAGAATATATATACAAGTGAAGAATCATGGGGTCATATCAATTCGATTTATAAGCAACAGATCAAGATATTACAATCCCATGCTTGACTTTAAAATGACATTCATAGATATTATTAAGAAATGGATATATGATCCAACAGAATGATTATAAATTGCTTTATATTGAAACGATCTCCCATCATTAAATAATGAATGTATCATTTGGCTTAAACAATGTAAATGGAGTAAACAATCAGAGAAAAATCCTGCAGCAGCCCCATTTTCTTTAATTGTTTATTCTACGTTGTCAAGTCCAAATGATACAGTCACGATGTAATAATGGGAGATGATTTCAAATAAAGTTTCAATATAATATAATGCAATTTATAAATATATATATATATATATACACATATGTATATACATATATATATATATGTATATACATATGTATGTAAAGCTTTCTTGACTTTATATATATATATGTACATATGTATGTAAAGCTTTCTTGACTTTATATATACACATATATGTACACATGTATGTAAAGCTTTCTTGACTTATATTTATACATATGTACGTAAAGCTTTCTTGACTTATTATATATATACATATGTACGTAAAGCTTTCTTGACTTATTATATATATACATATGCACGTAAAGCTTTCTTGACTTATTATATATATACATATGTATGTAAAGCTTTCTTGATTTATTATATATATACATATGTACGTAAAGCTTTCTTGACTTATTATATATATACATATGCACGTTAAGCTTTCTTGACTTATTATATATATACATATGTACGTAAAGCTTTCTTGACTTATATATATACATATGTAGGTAAAGCTTTCTTGACTTATTATTTATATACATATGTACGTAAAGCTTTCTTGACTTATAATATATATACATATATACGTAAAGCTTTCTCGACTTATTATATATATACATATGTAGGTAAAGCTTTCTTGACTTATTATATATATACATATGTACGTAAAGCTTTCTTGACTTATTATATATATACATATGTACGTAAAGCTTTCTTGATTTATTATATATATACATATGTACGTAAAGCTTTCTTGACTTATCATATATACACATATGTACGTAATGCTTTCTTGACTTATTATATATATACATATGTACGTAAAGCTTTCTTGATTTATTATATATATATACATATGTAGGTAAAGCTTTCTTGACTCATTATATATATACGTATGTACGTAAAGCTTTCTTGACTTATTATATATATACATATGTACGTAAAGCTTTCTTGACTTATAATATATATACATATATACGTAAAGCTTTCTTGACTTATTATATATATACATATGTAGGTAAAGCTTTCTTGACTTATTATATATATACATATGTACGTAAAGCTTTCTTAACTTATTATATATATATATATACATATGTACGTTAAGCTTTCTTGACTTATTATATATATATATACATATGTACGTAAAGCTTTCTAGACTTATTATATATATACATATATACGTAAAGCTTTCTAGACTTATTATATATATACATATATACGTAAAGCTTTCTTGACTTATTATATATATATATATATATATATATACATATGTACGTTAAGCTTTCTTGACTTTATATATATACATGAACAAGAATATGACAGGACAAAATTTTTTTTGGCAAAGTTTGCAGGACTTTTTTTTCTTTCTTGACATCAAGCACCTATTGACCCTCTCCCTCTTTCAGGGTCCTTTTTACAGTGGGCAAATAACAAAAAAATAATGAAGTAAGATATAGCCATACAGTTATTGCTAGGATTATTGCTTATCCATGGTATAGATCAATATAGTCTTTGATCTTCATCAGAAACATGAATATAATAAAAGTTACTTCTCTCTCTTTTTTTTTACAGGATCACTATAATTCTAAGTTTTCAGAAAACAAGCATGAACGCTGTCGTACATAAACTAATTTAGGACAAATTTTAGAATAAACTTACATTGTAAATTGAATCCTACAAAACTTATTGGATGGGATTTTCAGAAAGCAAAAAAATTTTTTTTTTTTCCAAGGAGTAAATCTTTTTCAACTCTTTAGCTTGATCGGTGTGGCCTGTACGCATGACACAAACGTAGCCAGAGTGAATCACTTAAAAACTGAAGAAACCGATGGTTTCTTATGTATAAAATGAGAAAGTGCAGACGGCTGACCAGTTGGCAGCATGAAAAATGGGACTCAAACTCCGACTGAGATCTGGGCTCACTCTGAACTAAAGCTATCGGAGAACTAGCCAAGACGGAGAGGCTTGCAATCTGTGGAGCCCGGGCAGGAACATGCTGAAACCATAAGGGCACTAATTATTTTGTAGAAAATAAATAATAATACTTATTTAATACATCATTGATGTACAACAATATTTCAGCCTTGTAGATAATCAAATTTACTTATACAGGGTGTTTCATAAATTTATCCCTTTTTTTCCAGTTGAAACAGCAATAATGTAAGTACAAACTGCCTCGGAGTTATTTCCCTTGCACTTGTTCACATGAATACTGCTCCATTAGATAAACAATTGTTTGGTAGTAAAAATCAAGTTGAATACAAACCATAAAACTCATACAAAAAAAGGACAATTCTATGGGACACCCTGTTTATTGAATTTCCTTTTCCTTATACAAATCAATACTTATATAAGTACACAAAACCATGTACCTCATGATGAATTTAAAAAGAAATGTATTATATATTATATGTTAGGTTAGAATTGACTTTTGAAAATGCCGAGTCGATGCCTTTGAGGGGGATTTTTTTTCATCATTTTATAATTTCAGGTATATAAGACTTTTGATGACACAAAACTCATTCCAGTATTTTATGTAATATATGTATGTATTTTCTATGAAGCTAAATATATAAGCTTATAAAGAAGCCAATCAAAAATGCTAAGGCATTTGCCATCTTAAACAGTGTGGAACTTTCAAATCTAACCAGGAAAAAAGTAATTCAAGAGTAGTAGCTTCTGATTGAAGATACCTCCCTTACACTTTTTGGTATATTTTTCTAGTATTTTAAAATTCTATTCACAGAAGAGTTCCACAGCAGTTACAAGCAGTCTATAATCTAAGACATGAACAGATTACATTTTCATTGAAAAGTTTTCCTTCCATTGAAAATTCAGAAATATAAAAGTATAAGTTACAATGTTTCATAATGATGCACGATTTATATTCATTCTTTTCTCATGATTTGTTGAATTGAATTACCATTTCAAAATGCTGAATGATCTTCCAAGATGCTTAACTCTTAAATTCATACAAGAGAAATAGAATTTCAATTCAAGGGGGGAAATAATTACCAACTGAAATTGTTTCCCTTTGACAATTCATTAAACTTTTTAAGATTCAATTCACAGAAGAGTTCTACTGTCTATTCTTTCTTTGTTTATTTTCTCTTACATTCTAAAATGGTAAATGATCTTGAAGGGTTTTAGGATATCCAAGAGGTAGACATCTTCAGTAAAAGGGGCCTTCTTCACAGACATTTTCATCAGCAGCATATAGAGATTTTTTTTCTTTGAGCATTGAGAGTATCGTTAAAGCTTTTACAGTCACAAACACATTGAACTAGTTCTATTCTTAAAACTATTATTTTAAAAATAATTTTGATTAGTCTTTTTTTACATCCATCTCACTTTTTAGTTGTTCATATCACAACTTTCAACTCTGGCTGTCATTTTTTTTAACAGCAACAAATGGTCAGCGTGATTGGAAATAAAGAGTTATCTTTCCTTGAGAATCAAACTCAATTGTAGAGAGAAGCCCAGTTTATGCTTGGTTGCTACGACCATTCTGCCAGGAAGGCTTCATAGGCAAACATGAGTCAATTTATACCAGCGGTTGCCAACATAGGGGGGACACCGCCCACTATTGGGCGATTTAAGCTTCCAAGTGGGTGTCAGACCCATTATTGGGTTGCAAGATCAGGAATTATATCTGTCTTACTTCCGCCACACAGACAACTCCAAAACTCGGTACATGCGATTTTCAAATCACATCAGTAGCTTTAATTTTCATAATTGTCTTGTATATTTACTTTTTGGAGCCTTTGTACAGGTTTTTGGGCGTTTACACTGTCCAGTTACCTGGAAATGAAATCTATACAATTTTAGCCAGATTTAGCTATTTGAAGTGGCCGTCAAGAGGCTAAGTGGATTTTAAAATTAGTAGGCAAATATGGCCGCTAGGTATAAAAAGGTTGGTGATCATTTATTTCCTCTTCTCAAACCCACTTTTTATTCCAACTTATTGGCGCCCCGATGTTTATGTTTTGAGAACCCGTGGTCTAATTGTTCCCAAGTCTATATTGTTCATTCTTTTCAAAAGAAAAGAACGAATGAACCATTTTCTGGGTGTAGAAAAAACACAGATGAGACGAAACAAATTGTTATTTACTTTGGGTACTATTAACCTTCATCTTAATTGTTGTTGCTTTTTATCGCGTCTAAACCCAGGCTGGGTACTCTTCAGCAGTGAGTAGATAATTCAACAGCCCCCCCAGATCGGAATAACAACGAACAAGTTCCTGGTGAAAAATCGAACTCACACACTTCTATATCAGAGGGTGGCTCGCTTGACGTGTGACTATTCTTACCACTAAACCAAGGGAACTTAGTCACAAGCGTTGGATAAAAATCAAACCCTCAAGCTCACTCTCAGTGATCATCTGTGTGTCATATTCGTTATCAACTGATGGTTTAGTTCAATCTAATTCTATCTTTATTTATTTTCATAGATAAGTACTAACAATCATTATCATTAGTTATTTCCGCTAAGCAACAATAATTAAGATGAAAGTGAATTGTAGCCAGATAAATAATAATGAAAAAAGTTGAAATATGTTACAAAAATTTCTCCCATTTCAAATTCATGTATCCTTAGAGGTCAAGTAATATCCAAGAATTTGACTGTGGGGCTCAGGAGATGTATTTAAGATCTCCACAGAATAACTTTAAGTTATGATAACATTGTTCAAATACTGTATATTCTTGAATATAAGTCGACTGTAAGTAGAAGATAAGTATAGAACTGTGCAGAAAATTTCAGAAAATCGAGTCTGTTATTTTGCCATAACGTTGTCATGAGAGATATCCCCTGTTCATGGTACTTGGTTAGCTGACAATGAAACATCGTTCATCTTTGATGTATCAATCGTTGTTTTCAGGTTGTAAAAGTGAATTTCTCATCAGTGACGATGAATCTACCTGAAAAATGATTTAAAAAAAACTTGAATGGCAATGGGCAGGCCATGTTGCGAGAATGAAAGACAACCGATGGACATCACAACTCACAACATGGATTCCCAGAGACCACGTGCAAAAACCGAGGCGGAGAGAATACAAGATGGAGAGATGAACTAGGCAAATTCGGAAAATACTGGCTCCACGACGCCCATGATAGAGAATCATGGCGGATCCTGGAGAAGGTCTATGTCCAACGACGGACATTAAAAGACTGATGATGACACAATATGTGCTTTATCCTGTCAACAGAGCTTCTCATACCAAACCGCGGCAGTGAATCGGGTTGAAACAATGGGCATTATCACTTGTATGGGTATCTTCTGCCACTTTTCAAGGAAGAGGCAGAAAGACATGTTCCTCGGGTGGGGGTGGGGTGGGGGAGATATATTGAGATGGGGGGGGGGGGCTACACCTGGTAGTCAGGTGAAGAACTAGAGAGTACCTAAGCTGAGATTCGTTCAGCACCCTCTTCATAGTGACCCATCTGTGCCCAGCTCCTATAAGCCCCCTTGCTCTCAGTGAGAAGGCCTGATTTAGGGGAGGGCAACCCCCCCCCCAGAAGATGCCCATGATTGCTGATTGTGCATCATGTTCATCAACACTTTATCAATAAATGCAAAAGTGTCGGCCATCTTACACTCGAATGTACTTGAAATAGCCTTTTTCTGACGGCAGTTAATTGCTTCATCAAGCTAGTTTCAATTTATTTGAGGTGGAATCGAACCCATAGAATAACGGATATTATTGTTCGCTAATATATACGGCATGTATTGATGCTGTCTTGATAGGAGGCAAAAGTATCGCCCATTTTCGACTGACCTGAATATAAGTTAAAAAGCTGATTTGGGGCACAAAAAAAAAAAAAAAAAAAAAAAAAAAAAAAGACCCAGAAAACCTTGCCTCATATTAAAAAATATACAGTAATCATAATTCTTTCATGATTATCAACATAATTCATAAAATCAAATAACATCATAGCCAAAACAATAATTTAGCTGGGTTCATTTTCAAAATTTGTTTTTCAATATTATAACAATTGTTTCAAAGTTTTTTTTTGTTTTTTTTAGTAATTATTGTCATTAAATGAATAGGAATATTAATTAATATTACATCATACTGTAAAGATATCAAGAAATTATAGTAATACATTGGAAAAATTTTCAACTCCTTTCACTCGGGTCAATGAATAATAATATCAATTTTGAGATGGATAACAATATTTCTGAATTTAGTATCACTTAATAATAATAATAATAATGATAATGATAAAAAATGAAGCTGTTTAAAATTTTTCAAACATAATATGACAATACTGAAAGTTTTCAATATATTTTACACCTTTGTCAGTCAAAATTCAAACGTAGAACAACTTTCAAAGCGTAAATAATGTATAACACATTATTTATGTTTTGAAATCATTGCATAATGTGCCATTTAAGTTTAGAAAGTCATTTTACAATTAAAATTTGACTGACGAAGATGTGCAATATATCGAAAACTTTCAGTAGAGCTATATCTTATTTGAGAAATTCAAAAGAATCTTCTTCTTTCTTTTAAAACATCAACAAGGCGTCATCGATCATTCCTCGTGAGTAATAATAATAATAATAATAATGATGATATTATTCGTACTCAGCAGAAATCAATCACTGTAACCAGCATGAGTACCAGAACTCATTGTCTGGGGAAAAAAAAAAAAAAAAAATACCAGCACAATATTTTGGTATTGTTGGCCCCAAATGAACCAGAGAGACCAAAAAAAACAAAACAAAACCAAACCTGTTTTTAGATAGTGCCTAGAGGTGTACTATTCCGAATCTTCAAGGTTGTAGCCCCCAAAATGAGACCAGCAGTACGGTGATAGGATAACATGAATAATACTGAGAAATACATTTTGAATAGAGGATACAAACAAAAAGGTAGATTCCTAGTTTCTGCGGGTAAAAAAGTGATAACTCCCGTTAGCCTTGATATAAAGGATAATTTCTCTCTTGAATGAAAAACGGGTTATTATTGCTTTGAATAAATTAAATCGATGAATTATTTTCAACATCGAATTAGCGAACACCTGAAATATTGAAAGTCAGTATGAAAACAGTTGTTTTTATTCATTTTATTTGCGTGCTGTTTTTTAAACACTGAGTGGACAAGTGTGTGAAATGTTAAAGGTTTGTATGTAAATAAAGTTGTTTTCCTTTATGCTGTTGTTGAAAAAGCATATACCAACAGATTAAATGCGAGAGATAATCCTTAGTTCATTTCAAGACCAACAGGAGTTATTTCCCATCTTTTACACAGATATAGGAATTAACCATAAAAAAGAATCAGCCTTTCGACCACAACCTGAAAAGGCATCATCAGTAATCTTTGAACTTTGTGACAAAAATCTTGACTATTTTAGTAATTTCAATATCCTCTTTAGTGGATAGCAATGTATCATTCGGTCGTAATTTGTCTGTATACTAATGTTTCATCATCTCTTATTTACTCAAAGGGTTTTTTTTTTTTTGGACAGTTGTCCTCTTGGTTCATCAAAGAAAGGGAAGAGTTAACTGCCCCTTAAGATTCCAAGATGGTGATATGTGAGGACAGCAATTTCTTTGCGACTCCACGGGGTCTGGATAACTCTTAAAAAAAAAAATAAAACAAACTTACGCTTCTACAATACCAATAAAGGGCGTCAACATGATTACGATTTAGGGAACTTGTCCACATGAAAGTGGAATGAGGACATTCTGCCGTCACATTTTGAAAGTGGACCCGACATTCCAAACTCCCTATTTACGACACCAATCTGAAGAAGGCCGTAGGTTTCAACGGACGAAATGTTTTCTTCAAAAGATAAACCAAGATGGGGTCAACAGTCCAGAAAAAAAAAAAGGTCTACGTGTAGGAAAAGAGATGGTCGGAGAATCGAAGAGGAAAGTAAGGGAGAGGAAAATGGTGGGCATGAGTTCTTTTGGGGGGAGGGGTAATTAGGAGAAGGGGGTTACTATTTTTAGACTAGTTTTTCTCCATCTTATTGCGGCCTTTTTTCGGTTTTCTGTCACAACTTTCTTTGATTGCACAACATTAGAAATAAATAAGTAGGGTCTTTTAAGATTTGTATTTGTAAGCCACATAATAGCAATTTTCTTCCATAGACATCACCACAACCACTTTAGCCACTGAGGAATGACCAAGTTGAGGAAAAAAATCCCAAGTTATTCCGTCAACCAAACACTTTCTTCACGCTATTTTGAAAAATTTTACAAGTAGGCTATTTAGAAAAAAATCTTTTTTTTCTTTCAGATGAAGCACTTTTATTAATACTGCAGACTTTCCCCGATATAACGCAGTTTGCACTATAACCAAGGTGGATAGTGGGGCCCAAATTATGAATCGAGCCCCCAATTAGCTAAATTCATTGCAGCTTGGTTATAATATGGTTTTATCCTTCTTTGACCCCAACACTGGTGATATACAGGGGAATGCCTGTATTTTAGTAATTTTTAATTTAGTCTTTCTCAAACTTATAGTTGCTTTTTTATCACCAAGTGACATCGGAGAATCTTGTACTGATTATGAGCAATTAAAGGGTG
This sequence comes from Thysanoteuthis rhombus, assembly GCA_963457665.1. Classification (NCBI taxonomy): domain Eukaryota; kingdom Metazoa; phylum Mollusca; class Cephalopoda; order Oegopsida; family Thysanoteuthidae; genus Thysanoteuthis; species Thysanoteuthis major. The sequence continues at coordinate 51,432,639 of OY735224.1, forward strand.
AATCCATCGAGAGTATTAGTGATATGAGGCAACAATAATAAAATAAAATATCTGTACCTCAGATAAATGAATCACCATAGCCTGCCCATGTACTGGACTCAATTATCTAAAAAACACCATCACAAGATTTGGGCTTTATTGGAGTAGATTGACCATATAGACCCAAAAGGGTACTTTAAAAAATATCAACAAAAAATACTGTTAAAAAAAAAAAGGCAATTTTAGCTATTTTCTAGCAATTTTATCCAAATCAAAATGGCCTAAACAGGCTAACAGTGTTTAGTTTTGATTTGCTTTTTTTTCTTTTTTTTTAAAGTGTGTTTTTTTGGGGGTTGATTTTGCGCTAATATTTTCTTTGAGTGGGTATCACTGGCTGAGCTATTAGCAGTTTATGAATCTAAAAGTTAAATCACTTAAGACTTAACAAATCTATACTTATAACTATAATAGAAATGGTTTTTGAGAGCTTTTTTTTTCTCTTTTTCTTGTTGGGGTCATTATTGTTGGGGTCATTAATTACACATAAAATAAACCTTGAGAACCAGAAAAAAAAGGTTTCAAAATTAACCTTTGTTTGGAATTTCATGAGAGTTCAAACGTTGCGTATTTCATGAATGGTGCCACATTAACAGCAACAGAAGTTTGAAAGACAAACCTTGGAACAGCAAGAGCAACCCTTACAAACTCGCCCAATCAATAAGGAAAATAAAAACCAATTCTGTGTTTTCCATACTTTAAAAACAAGGAAATCTTTGATCTATTCCAAGTGAGAAGATAGAAAATCACTTCAACTCTTAAATTCATATAAAAAAATCCAAATGATAATATCAAAAGGAAAGACTACTGATTCAAGTTACCTCCCTTACTAGCTTTAGTTGAATTTTAGAAAAATTTATTTTATGCCCTTTAATAAAAGCGTTTGTTGGAAGGCATCACAAATTTGAAGCCAGACTAGAATTAGTCTTCTCATCCATATATCATGTAGGGCTGTCATTGCCTGGGGTTCCACGATTCTAGAGGCCCCAATATCCAATTTGAAAAATGAAAATTAATGTACACATTATTGAATAGCAGACATAGAGAACCTCCTCTGAACCTGTGTTTATATTCATGTTCAAATTAGTTCTTGACTCTTCATTGAATTGTATGAATTAAAATTTGAGAATAAGATTAGCCAAATGTGCTTTCTCCACTGAAGAGCTCTGCTGTCAACTAAAAGCGGCATCAAGTGGTTTATGAATTTAAGAGTTTGCTTACTTGCTACTCGTGCAGTTGTGACAGAAAAAAATTCCCCATCTATTCTCATTTATTTTACAACCTTTGAAGTTAATCCTTGCAAATCAGGCACTAAAATGGGTAGTGTGAATATCAAAGAGAGTTACTTCCCTTTGGGAGTAAAAATGGCCAAAAGTGGTCAACGCCCCCCCCCTCCTATTCCAGCTAACTTCATAGCTAGAAATACACTCGAAAAAACATACAAAGGCTCCTGAGATGATAGGTATGCTGGAAAATTCATAAGAACCCTCCAAAAGCGATACGATACTAAGATCAAAGCAAAGAATAAGTACAACCATTATGATCACTGAATAATACACACAAAAAAAAAAAAATTTAATATTTCAGCAATAATTAATTAATTAATGAAGCTCTCCAATGATTTTCTGTGGGCACTTAACATTTCTAGCAACAAAATTTGCCAGAAATCAAAATTTTTCATTTTTTTTCTAAAATGGAAAAATCTAGCTACTTCCAGCCATTTTTTGGCTATGAAGTGAAGGTGAGGTAACTTTTTTTTTTTTTTGATATTTACATGCCATTTTAGTGCCTGATTTGCAAGAATTACCGCCACGAAAATTCTAAAATGCCAACCAATTGACTTCACCATTATCATAATAATCGATACATTCATTGATTTGTCAGTAAATGTAGAGCTGAGCCTCTTACATTAAGGGAGGTAACTCTAACAGCCATTAACAAACCAAAATTACAAATTTAAAAACACGAAAAAGAAAGAAAATTACACATCGAACGAATAACAAAAATTGAGAATAGTATATTGTAAATTGAAAATACTTTTTAAAATATATTTTTTTTTCCTCCAAATTTTAAATGTTTTGAATTATTATGATCTTCATTTTATTGGGGAAATTTTCCATTTTGGAGGAATATAAGGTTTTTGAATTTATGCTAAAATACAGTTATTCGGGAAAAAAAAAAAAAAGAAAAGAGAATTCATATAAGACGAATCTCTCTGAAAACTTGAAATATCCAAACTGATATCCAGTATCTAGAAAAGATTTTGTTTTCACGTTATTTATTGCTTAAAAAAAAAATAAAAAAAAAAATAAAAAAATAAAAAAAATCGCTCAATATTTGTATTATTCATCTTGTGTGATTGTTGGAATAAAGTATTTCAAATTTAGAATAAGCTACGTATATTTTTGGGGGGTGGTTGGTTTTCGTTTCATGCGTAATTTCCCTTCTAGGTTTTTATTCCCACTTTTTGAAAATTGATAACCGTAATATTTTGGTATGAGTTATTCCCATACTTTATCTCAAACGAGTTACCTCCCTTTTAAAAAAAAACGGTTATCTCGCCGATTGTGGCTCTGCATGACATTTGCTGATTCATCCATCATGTATAAATTCCGAAATTCATTCTGGGGGAATTCAAAGAAGTTATCCAAGGGGGAGTTAATTCTCATTGAAGTTACTTCCCTTGCACTTTCCCGTAAACTTTTCTTCTCCGTCAATTTAATTGACAAAAGAATCCCATTTTTCATTCGATTCATTGAAGAGTTCCACAACTGTTAGAATCAGTCAATGGATCAAAGAGATAATAGAGAAGGCCAATGTTCAAGTATTTGGATTTTCCAATGGTCACCCATCCAATAATGCCGAAGCAAAATGTTGCTCAACTATCAGCAAAATGTAATATGCTTGCATGTATTGGTGAAAATAAGAAATGATCAATTTTCTATTCCAATGGTCACTCATCAAATAATGCCTGGGCAAAATATTGCTTAACATTCATTAAAATCTAATTTGCTGGCATGTATTGATGAAAATAATACATAAAAGAATTTCTTTTCCAATGGTCACCCATCCAATAATGCCAAGGCAAAATATTGCTTAACAATCAACAGAATGTAATCTGCTTGCATGTATCAATGAAAATACCAAACGATCAATATTCCTTTTCCAATGGTCACCCATTCAATGATGCCAGGGCAAAATATTGCTTAACAATCAACAGAATGTAATCTGCTTGCATGTATCAATGAAAATACCAAACGATCAATATTCCTTTTCCAATGGTCACCCATTCAATGATGCCAGGGCAAAATGTTGCTTAACAATCAACAAAATGTAATCTGGTTGCATGTATCAATGAAAATACCAAACGATCAATATTCCTTTTCCAATGGTCACCCATTCAATGATGCCAGGGCAAAATGTTGCTTAACAATCAACAAAATGTAATCTGGTTGCATGTATCAATGAAAATACCAAATGATCAATTTTCCTTTTCCAATGGTCACCCATTCAATAATGCCAGGGCAAAATATTGCTTAACAATCAACAGAATGTAATCTGCTTGCATATATCAATGAAAATACCAAATGATCAATTTTCCTTTTCCAATGGTCACCCATCTGATAATGTCCACACAAAATATTGCTTAACATTCATCAAAATCTAAGATGCTTGAAAATAACAAAAATGAATGATTTTCTTTCAGTATAGTGTCTAGAATAAACGGAGATACATTTAATTGTATCTGACCCCCCCCCCGTTATTTTAATAATCAGAAATTAATTAGTACTCCTTTCATCTAGTGTGGTTTGACAGGTGTACAAAGTCCGGTAGGCTAGATCATCAGAGTCTCACAATTCCGTGAGCCATATGTATTCTCCCTTCACACTAATCCACCATTTTGGTAAAATAAAATTGAAAAAAAAAGAAGAATAAATGAAAAAAAAGAAAAAAAGAACGAATAATATTTGAATTTTTTCATTTGAGGTTTTTTTTTCTTTTGAAAAAGTTTTCGTCCTTGTTTTCCTGTTCGAAGGAAGATTCATTCAAAAATTTTCTTTCATTTTTTTTTTTTTTTGCTTCTATTTTTTTTTTTTCCACAAAAGAATCTTCGGTCCATAATTTTCATTCACACACTGAATAACAAAGATCATCCTTTCAAGGGATGTTGGTATCTGTCCGACTCCTGGTGAAGTCGGACAGATGCAACACGACTCGGTGAACTTGGAGATATTTTTCTTTTGAAATTTTCCTTTTTATTGAATTCTGTGTTTGAAAAAAAAAAATTTTTTCTTCTTTTTTTCAAGAAAATAATGACTTTTTGGTTTTGTTTCTTTTGTAAATTGCATTGTATCCTTTTTTTCTTTCTTTCAATTTTCTTCTCAATCACAAAGTATGAATCACTCAATAGAAAAATGATTTCTGGGAAGAGAGAGATAGAGAGAGAGAGAGAGAGAGAGCTACTCTCTCTGTGTCAACAGAGGGAAGTTTAGTCTGAGTGAAGAAAACAGAGAAAACCTTCCATACTGAGTAGACAGACTCGTTAAGTACACAATTAAGTTTATTAATCAGCAATCATCCGCTTATTAATAAAAGTGTCTGACCATGTCCGAGTTGGAGACTAGCAAAAATGGGAAGCGAGCGGGGATTCTTAAACCTCAGACAGAACAACTAAGGGTTGTTTAACAACCAAAACACGTGAAAATGTCGAGCATGCGTCAGATGGAAAACGAGCTGAGAATAAGCAGAATGTATCTGACCGACATTTCCTTCAGGATTTTTTTGGACTCTGCCAAATGTTGGGTAGTGGACCAATATCAAGTGGAGCAAAAGCAGATGCAAACATCTGGTGAAGTCGGACAGATGTAAAAAAACATCCGGTGAAGTTGGACAGATGCAGAAACATCCGGTGAAGTCGGACAGATGCAGAAACATCTGGTGAAATTGGACAGACATAAAGACATCTGGTGAAGTCGGACAGATGTAGAAATATCTGGTGAAATTGGACAGATGTAAAGACATCTGGTGAAGTTGGACAGATGCAGAAACATCTTGTGAAATTGGACAGACGTAAAGACATCTGGTGAAGTTGGACAGATGCAGAAACATCTTGTGAAATTGGACAGATGTAAAGACATCTGGTGAAGTCGGACAGATGTACAAAGTTCGTAGGCCAGATCATCATAAGTCTAATAAATTTGCTAATCAACTATACCCTCTCTTCTCACTAATCGACCCAGTTCTGTCCCTCGAACATTCCAAGGGAGGGAAAGTTGGTGCTTGTCATTGAGTGTCCCCCAATTAAATCTCTTCCACATAATTGGCAGGGAAGATTCCCACTTTGTTGTTGAGTTCTCCCTGCCACCATCCGTCTGGCTGACGATTGTAAATATTGATTACATCACCTGAAAATACAAGACAGATATCTATAGAATCAGATCATTTCTACAAGCCAAAGTACTCTGTCGGGTCAAAAGGTGCATTTTTCGAATGAGGTCATTAATAGCAACAATCAAAACAGAAATATCGTTGTGAATAGTAATAACAATAAAAGCAGAGATTCAGAAAAAAAATGCCTTGACATCATTCTCACTAGAAATGACTTTATCTACAGTAAAGCTAGGGGACACAGCCACAAATTACAAATTCAGACCTCCAATGGTGTTAGAAAAAATTTCTTCGCAGCCAGTGTAGCCAAGATATGGAACAGATCGAGTAAGAATAAAGGTCATTTAGATAAAAATATTGATATTTCAGGATGTGACCGTCTATTAATATCAGTCATACCTGAAAAGATCAATATTTAAAAAAAAATCTTTATTTTGATATCAATCATATCAAATTTAATAACCAATTTTCTTATTAGTTCAATTCCAACTCTATAGAAGCTGGCTTAATGACACAATTAACTGCTGTCCCAAAAAAAAAGCTTATTTCAAGAAGATGATTTTATTCAATCTTGTTTTAATGAAAAAATTGGCTCTCCCCGATTTTCTCTCTCTCCATACCAAACATTTTAAATCTATAGAACTATGCATCTGAATGTATATATTCCAAATTGAATTTTTATCATAAATCGAGGGGAGCCCTACTCGCTGATCAACTGGAATAAGCTTGTAATTTTGTGCGGGCTTAATTTTGGTCCCAAAACCCTGTCGTCGATCGTAATCGGTGTCAGAAATCAGTGGTTATGATTACGATCATTACGGGTTTTGAGACCAAAAATTAACCCTACCCGATACGAAACAGTGGAATAAGCGCATTCCAGGTGATAGTCGAGAAGACAACCCCCACCCCATCTAGACATTTCGAAAAAAAAAAAGAACCCCAAAAAACAACAGCCATTTATCACCTGAAGATGGCCGTAGGGTAGCGGCTGAAACGTTTTGTTCAAGAAACGAACTAAGATGAGGAAAAAATACAAAAAAAAGTTTACATAGAGACGATCAGCCATCTAAAGAATTCAGACAGACTGACAAACAAACTGTCTATACACAATGATCTTGCGGAAGAAAAAGCAAGAAGAAGCAAGTAAAACAACGAACCAGGTTTGATGTCTAATTCGTCAGTTGCATTCGCAGAATACTCGTATATTACACGGCATTGATTGTAGCTTCCCACACTACTCGGGTATTCGTAGTTGTTGTCAAATTCATCATCAGAAAAATCTGGAAAGAAAAACAGAAAACAATCCAAATCGAAGAAGATAAAGAGAAGTTTAAAGGATTAAAATGGAGGTAAGAACGGATCTCCTAATTTAAACACGACAAAAATATCCACACCTCGCATAAAGCCTTAGCCCATGTGTGTACCAGAATGAATTATCTAAAAAATTTGATCTTTTCTCTGAAGGAATAGATTTATCTAAAATTATCTATAGATCTTTTTTTCTAAAAGATAAATCCTTTATCAAAATCATCTAAAAAAAAAATTGATCTTTCACCTGAAAAGTGAAACTTTAAGATAAAGATATATATTTTTATCTAAAATTATCTAAAAAAGTAAAATCTTTCATCTAAAAAAAGTAAAATCTTTCATCTAAAAAAGTAAAATCTTTCATCTGAAAAAAGTATATCTTTTATCTAAAGAAAATAGATTTGATCTAGAAATATATCTTTTAACTGAATCTATCTGAAAAAATATCTGAAATTCTATCAAAAATTGTCTAAAAAATCTTATATCTAAAAAATAGATCTTTTATCTAAAATTATTTAGAAAAAAAAATATACCGATATCTAAAAAATTTAAAAAAAAAAAAAAAAATACCAGCACAATATTTCGGTTACAACCTTGAAATTTTGGACCAACAAAGCCCAAATCATGTTACTTAGAGCAACTGGAGATAAACATACACAAGCACACATACATATACATACATACATACATACATACATACATACATACATACACAGATGATCAAACAGGGGATAATTTGTGGCCCACTTGGCTGTTTGGGTCATTTTGGAGGCTACAGTGATTTGATTATGCACAGGTTAACCTGGTCACTTATTCATTTATAGTAAACTACATACATATATTCAGTATAAAGTTATCTTATTTAATTATTGGGCTTTGAATAAGTCTCCAGAAGAGATGATTAATAGAAATTGTACATTTTCTTTTATTAAACTTACCAGATTCAATTGGCTATCGTAGATTTTTACAAGCTAAATTGGAAACAGATCAACCTGATCTTATAGAAAAATGGCCGACTTGGCAAACCCTGGTTAATGGCGATCTGTTTGTAAGTATAAGTTGTCTGGACATTTTTAATTTGGGAACTTCCAGTGTTCCAGAAATAATAATAATACCTCATCTCAAAAATTCAGGGATGCTAATAATCTGATGATGAATCTGATCAGGTGACTCATGTATGATCATCTATAGAAAAGGAAAAAGGGGGGGAAAGAGGAAAAAGGGGGTAAGGGTAGAGATTAATCGGGAAGTCGGAATGGATTTCCCTAAAGAAGGAGTAGAATCGGGGAAAAAAGCGGAAGAGGGAAGATAAACTGCCAATAATTATGATTTGATTTAAAAATCGTTGTCAAAATGCAAGGTTCAAAAGATAAACCCTTTCAGGGGTGCCAAATATATATTTCAACAAGACTTTATGGCGAAGAAAGGAAACATGATGGGGTAAGAGAATCACAGAAATCTAAGGGGGCAGAAATCAAAAGATCTAGTGGAAAAATGGCTGACTTGGCAAAACCCTGTTTAATGGCGATCTGTTTGTATATATAAGTTGTCTGGACGTTTTTAACTTTGGGACTTCCAGTGTTCAATGAATTACAGGGTAGGGATACTTTGAATAGTGTACTTTTGATTAGTGACGGTTTTGATGCAATATGGTTGAATTATTACTGTACAAATTAATGTGACTCAGAAGAAGTTGAAAAAAACCGAACAGACATTGAATTATGATAAGACTTTGAAGCAAGCAGTAAGACAAATCCTGGGAAAAGGTCAAATACCTTCATTGTCGAAATCTTGGTCGTATGGAGATGTGGGTGGCGAGAGCTGAACACTTCCAGTGCTATTTGAGCTGGCCAGGTATGTGCTGCCTGACTCTAAGGCCATGCTGAGGGGAAGCCTCAATGTTGTCGTTGGAATGCCCTGGAAGGAAGATCGGAATTGAAATGTTCAGAAGTAAAACATTATTGTGCATAAAATGTATGATGGGGTTATCATGAGCAAATCCGTGGGTGCTAGCAGAAAAAAAAAAAAAAAATCAAGAATGTAATTTGGGGTGGATCACTCAAAGAATAGTTCTGTGCTAGTTTGATGGCTAAAGAGCACTAAAATGCTGAAATAGCCAAAAACAGCTAGAAGTGGCCAAAAAGTGCTAAAAACGGTCAAAGATGGCAGAAAAATGCAAAAATGTTTCAATACTTCAATTTGTTCAGAGATTTTTGCACTGCCAAATTTTCATTTCTCAAAGACGGAATTCCGTCTGCAGCTGGATATTCAATACCTACACAAATCTTAACAAATAAAAGATTTTTTTTAAAAAGTCGGTTAGAATCGGAAGGCCAAAAAAGGCTAAATGATAAGCAATATATATCTGCAAAACTCTCCCACAGCCAAACATACCATTATAAGCATTGATCTGTTGAAATTATTGAAATACAAATTGGTGGGGTGGGGTTATAATGATACTGATAATCCATGAGAACTTGATAGTTTAACAGAAACTGACCTCAATCCTAACTCCCTACAATTGATTTTCCGTGCCGATATTTACAATTGAGACCGAGCAGTTTTTTAATACAACGATATTGTTAATTTCTCAAATTTCATTCTTGGATGGAATGTTGTAACATTATTTTTAATTTTGACTGGTTTTCACCTTCATCCTTATTTGCTTTCTGTCACAATCTTAAATCTGACCGTGATCCTTTAATCAAATATCTGACCCACGGTTGGAATCGAACTCACATTCCCTTGCCAGTATACACCTGGCTGCAGTTAACCATCCGTCCATGAGAACTTTATAGTTAAACGGAAGCTTACCTTAATCATAAGTCTTTACAATCGATATCCCCCGCTGATGTTTACAATTGAGACCGAGCAGTCTTTTTATACAACGAGATTGTTAATTTTTCTAATTTCATTCACGGATGAAGTATTAGAACATTGTTATTAATTTTGACCAGTTTTTTACTTGCATCCTAATTTTCAGTTGCTTTTTTTATCAAAACTTTGAATCAGACCATAATTTCACGGCAATTATTAAACAACAGACCCACAGTGGGAATCGAACCCACATCCTCTAGCCAGAGAGGGTCCAGTATACACCTGGCTGCATTTAACCATCCAGTTAAACGGATGCTGACCTTAAACCTAACTCTTCACATTCTAAATTCCCCGCTGATGTTTACAATTGAGACCGAGCAGTCTTTTAATCCAACAATATTGTTAATTTTTCAAACTTTATTTTATTGCAACATTATTATTAATTTGTAGTAGCTTTTACCTTCATCCTAACTTTCAGTTTCTTATCACAACATCGAATCTGACCGTGATCCTGCGGCAATGATTAAATAACAGACCCATGTTGGGAGTTGAACTCACATCCTCTAGCCAGAAGGGTTCCAGTATATGCCTGGCTGCTGTAATCATCCAGCCATGAGAACTTTATAGTTAAACAGAAGCTGACCTTAATCCTAACTCTCTACAATCGATATCCCCCGCTGATGTTTACAATTGAGACTGAGCAGTCTTTTAATCCGACAATATTGTTAATTTTTAAAAAATTTCATTCATGGATGAAGTATTGCTACATTATTACTAATTTTAACTAGCTTTTTACCATCATCCTAACTCCCAGTTTCTTTTCATCACAAATTTGAATCTGACCGTGATCCTACGGCAACGATTAAAAAGATCCAGTACACGCCCGGCTGGGAGTCTTATAGTTGAACAGAAGCTGATTTTACACCTCAAAGTTGACTCTTGATATTCAATGTTCCACGATGTTGATGATTACAATCAAGACCTAGTCAAAGCTTGCCAAAATTGATAGTAAAGTGGAATTATTATCCGACAAGATTTGAATTTAAAACAAATTTTGAAAATCATACTCAAGAAGCGTAGCATGATCACATGACAAGAAACATCGCTTGGATCTAAATTTAACATCTAACCAGCTGAGGAAGATGAACAACCCATTGAAATACGTATCAGAATAAAACAGTTGAAAGAAAAAAAAAGTTCAGTATTTCAGATTTGTCATTAATTCGAATAAAACAATATTTACAGCACCGTTATCATTCATTGAGTTCAAGGTTCCGACTTTCAAACCTCCCTGCCCATTGAGTGAGGTGGCCTGATCTGGGATTGGGGGTCGGTGACAAATGCGCCCTCCCTCCCCAGCAGATGCAGTACAAACAATCGAAGAGATACTTTTTTTTACTCACCTGTTTGTCTCGTAAGGATTCTATATAAGGACCAAACCTGTGGTTCATCTTACTTTCTCCATTTAACACAGATAAGGCAGAATTAATCTTACAGTGACTCGCCTCCAGGAAATTCATCGTAAATGTTACCTGAAATAATCAGAGAAGGGGAACAAAATTCAATTGCTATATTATAATAATAAAAGAAGCAAAGATATAGATTAATTCTACAGCCTTCTCCCATTATAGAGCAGTTTGCAAAATAAGTCGGGTGGATGGTGGACGCCGACTAAATAAATAGAGAAACAATGGAAGTAAAAAAAAAAAAAACCCTAAAGAAAGACTTAAATCATACTGATATCGATTGGGTTTGAAATCTGTTTGCCATTGTTTTAACATTGAGTGAGCGTGTGTGTGAAACTTTACAATTGGGACCACCTTCCATACATTGTGCCTTTCTTTAAACCTCCGACACCTAAAAATAATCTTTATATCACATTTTAGCTTTCTTAACTTCTTTTATTTCAATTACCTCCCTTGATAGTTGAAGAATGAACAAATTCAAAACATTCAAAGTAATGATTTGCATTCTAATCTAGATAGATAAAAGCCAGATATGTAGATACATATATTCAATTGTATGCCTTGTCTGATAACCTCGAAGTTATAATGGATTGGTCCAAGTGAAATAGATTAACAGAGCTGAAAAGAACAATTGAAGGGTTGTAATAAAATGAGATAAGCTGTTGTGACATAACAAGGAAGAATATGTCACAGCAAAGCTTGATATTTGAAACTAAAAGGAAATAAAGAAAGAGTGTGAAAATGCAAATATGTCAAAATAGACCATTCTTTCTTCTCATATTTCTAAAATAAAATAATATTCAACTTTATTTTGAAATTGAACAAGTTATATCTTTTTTAAAAAGTTCCTTCCGGTAACTTTCTTTTATACAGCACAATATCAGTTGAGTTTTTCCTTGCACAACATTTTGTCCAAAGACTTTACGTCTGCTCACCCTTTAAAACAGCTCGAGTAAAAAAACAAAAACATTAAAATTAGGGTATTTGAATCATCGAAAAATGAATTACCCGATGAAATAGCTTAATATTCTTTCATGCCAATCCATACATAAGTATCTCGTCATTTTTTTATGGATATAAGTTGGTGTGTAAATTACCAAGTACAAAGCAAAACAATGGCGGAAATTATGAAATATTGCTCAATATGAGTTATTTCCCTTGATCTGATTACAAAATGGTTTCTATTTTAAAAATCTTAATTAATAAAGAGTTCTTCAGTGGTTAGGAGTGGTTTTAAATATTCCATGAATTTAAGAGTCAAGATTCATGATTAGTTGAGTTGAAAACATGAAAACGCAGATTTTGTTGTCAAAAACTACTTAGAGTGAAAAAATGAAAAATTGAAATAAGAAAGAAATCGAAAGTTCTGGGAAAATAATTCAAGAAAAGAAAACCAGCAAAAAAAAAATCAGTTCCTATAAACCGCCTCCAGCCTTAGGAAAACTTCTGATGAGATTCACAAAGGAATTAGCAGAAAAAATAGTCAAGGCTGAAAGTCAGTGTTGCCAACTTAATTATTTTTGTGCTAGTTCAGCTGAAAATGCTAAATTAAATAAATAGCCAGAACTGGCCAAATATAAACCTAAAAGATGCTTAAAATGGCCAAAATGTTCAAACACCAAGGCATTAATTTAGCAATTTTTGCACTGCCAAATATTTATGTCAGAAATGGAATTCAATTTGAAGACAGTGCTAAATTTGAAAGTAGCCTCCCCACAAAAAAAGATGCTAAAAATAGTCAAAAAAAGGCCAAAATGTTTAAGCACTTCTGTGCTAATTTGTGACTTTTGCAGAGCCAAATATTTACTTATCGAAGATGGAATTACATCTGAAAATAGAGCTAAATCAAAAAATAGTTGCTAAAAATGGTAAAAAAAAAGGCCAAAATGTTTAAGCATTTCAGTGCTAATTTAGTGATTTTTTGCAGTACCGAATTTTCATTTGTCAAAGACAATATTCCATTGGAAGATGGCGGTTTAACATCTGTGGATTCAGAGACAGAAAACCATCCTACCTGCATCAATCGGTTCTTTGCATCGTCTTGGGCGTCTGGGTCCGCAAAATTTGGTCGATCTTTGTAGACCTGCATCAATTTTTCAACACCTTAAAATAAAGAATAGAAATATAGAACTGGATAGTCACTCAATGGAAACAGTCATGTGATCAACATCTTTTGGCAGATTGTCTTGTAAGAGGTGATCAATGAATAAGTTACTTCTCTAGCCTTAGAATAGTGTTTCTAAGCTTTATAATTCAAACATAATGAGCCATTTTAACAACCTTTTTTTCTAATCACTTGTAGATTAATTTAACCTTATTGCTCTTCCTGCTTTCATTTTAAACAGCATGTTCCAGCATTTCTAAATATTTAAATTTCAACATTAATGTACATATTTGTAACTTGCATATATGGAATCACCGTAGCCTGAACTAATAATCTTTTAAAAAAATACCAGCACAAGATTTGGGCATTGTTAGTCCAAAATGACCACAGAAACAAAAAAAAAAGAAAAAAAGGACTTTTTGGAAAAAAAACCCCAAAAAACTCCAAAACCCCAGAAGTTTCTAGATGGTGCCTAGTGGTGTACTCATGCAAATTTTCAAGGTGGTAACCTCCAAAATGTGACCGGGATCACCACTAGACACCCACTCACCCAAAGACGCGCGGATACACCAAGAGAGAAGAATCTTGTCTGGTTGCTTTTGCAGTCAATTTGTGGGACTACAGTGATCTGATCAGCCATTTTGATATAATAATTACTCTTTCCCATGACCCTCTGGGGAGAAATGTCCAAAAGGTCTCGCTTAACGTGACCCGGAGTAAATAAAGAAGAGACAAAATGGAGGACCCACCTTCTTTTCCTCTTCTTTCTCTTTCCAAAGCAGATTGAATATAAAATAAGTAACTCTTCAAAGCTTGTTTTCTTCGGTTCAGATTCATATTTAATGTCATGTCTTCAGCCTGAAAGAAAAAAAAAAAAATGAAAATCATTGTCACCTGAACTCTTGAATTCATATAAAAAAAAGAAAAAGAATTAAACCTGTACAAAACCTGCGACATAGTATATGCAATTTCTGACAGAATTTAGCAACATTTCTTTCTGTAATAAAAATATCAATAACATTAAAAACTATGGAACCTAACCAAGAGACAGGCCTGCAAACTGAGAAGTATGCAACGTGCGCATGAGAGAATCATGCTCAACCTTACATGGGGAGATCACAAGACAGCACAGTATATTAGAAATGGGTGTCTGTGACATCATAGAAACAATTAAAAAACTCAAATGGCAATGGGCAGGCCATTTCGCAAGAATGAAAGACAATCGATGGACATCACGTCTCACATGGATCCCCAGAGATCACATAAGAAACTGAGGCCGACAGAACACAAGATGGAGAGATGAACTAGACAGATTCAGGAAATACTGGCTCCGCCACACCCATAATAGAGAATTGTGGCGAATCCTGGGGAAGGTCCTTGTCCAACGATAGACGTTAAAAGATTGATGATGATGATGATTATTCATTTTGACCAATTTTTACCTTCATCCTAATTTTCAGTTGCTTTTTATCGTAACTTTGAATCGGAACATAATCCCACAGCAACGATTGATCAGCGTAATCAGGAAATAAATAGCAAGCCAATGGTGAGAATCAAACTCACATCCTCTAACCAGAGGGGTTCCAGTATAGGCCTGGCCGCTTTTAACCATTCAGCCACTTAATTGTTGAACAGAAGCTGATTTTACACCTTAAACTTACCTCCTTACAACCAATATTCCTCATTGTTGATGTTTACAGTTGAGACTTACGTGTCTTTAAATACAAAGATCTTGTTAATTTTTCAAAAATATTCTTTGACAATTTTTAAAAAATTTTTTTCTGATTCAAGTTGTGATAAGAAGCAAAAGAACTAGTCAAAATTGATAATAATATTGCGATACTTTATCCGAGAATAGAATTTGAAGAAATTAAGATTATCGATGTGAAACAAAAATAAATAATTGCATTAGAAATAAAAGGAAAAATTATTGACCAAAATGCAATATAATTAATTAACAAAGGAAAAAAATTATGAATACATGAAGTGTATACATTAGTTATAAACACTGTTTAGTCTGCTTTCTTTATTGTATTCTGTTTTTTCATCTCGTTCTTTCTCTCTCTTAATACCCCCCCTCTCATTAAGATAACAACTCTCTCTGTCACAAACGCTTTCTATCTCTCTCAAACCACTCTGTCTTTTTGTCACTTGATTCCTTCGTGAATCTAATGAAATCTTAAAATGAAATTTTCTCCCATTCTCAGAACTGTTTAAATATATCTTAATCAATTAGATAAAAAAAATAAATAAAAAGGTCTAGTTAGTCACTCGATAGAAACCGCCATGTGACCAATGTCTTTTGGCAACATGCAATGTTTGGGGTGATCGATTAAAAAGATTAGAAAAAGGGGAGATCAGTGGATGAGTTATTTCTCTCGCTTTTTGTTAAGTAGAGATCACAAAAAAAAAAGGTCTGAATTTTCAAAATACAAACATGAATTCTGTGGGACACAAACTAAGGGTTCAATTTAGCATAAACCTACATTGCAAATTGAACCCTCAACCCATAAAAACCTACTTATGGGGAATTTTGAAATAACAAAAAACGTTTTTTGTAGACATAATCAAAAGTAAATGTCTAAATTTTCAGTTCTCCAGGCATATACGATAACTAGATAGCAAGACTGACTCCAAAACTGAAGAAACCTATTTTGACATTTTAAAAAAATAATGATTGATATAAAATCTAACTGTTAGGTTACTGAAATAATCATTTAATGCATAGAAACACAAAGCAGGCACAATATCCTTTGAATTCTTAAATAGATATTCATTAACTCTTAAAACCATACAAAGAAATAAAATATCAATATCAAAGGAAATAACTTTTTAAAAAATCATCTCCATTCAGTGGATTTCTTCACTAAAAAGAAAACTTCAATTCACAGAAGAGTTCCACTACTTTTTGTGTTATTCATTGAAGAGTTCCACTGTTGGTTCCAAGTGATTTATGAATTCAAGTGTTAAAAATCAGCATTGTAGATGGGAAAATAAATAAAACTTTTACTTACATAGCAGTCAAACAAGATTTGGTGGGGTTGTGGGGGTCCAGTGCCCCGTTCCTTCATCAAGCTCTGTAAGTCTTCTTTGAGGTCAACTTGAGTAACAGACTTATCGAGTTTTTCACAGATCTGAAAGTACGAATACCGCAATCTTGAAGTTCAAAGTCTGATTAATCATTTAATAGAAACCATCAAGTTTTTTGGCAGCATGTGATCTATTAGGTAATCAAAGTTACAACTCACGCCTTTTTTGGGCAGTGATCACTAAAAAAAGTCTCAATTTTAAAAAAACAGGCAGACACAAACTGAGAGACCAATTTAGCATAAAACTACATTGCAAATTAAAACCCCCCACCAACTAAAATCCTAAAAGAAAAAAAAAAGAAGTTTTTTCTGGATAAAGAATGAACCTTGAAAATTTCATCCCTCTAGCTCCATTGGTGCAGCACGTACGCGGAATACATATATAGCCAGCCAGACCAGTTTGAAAACTGAGAGAAACCCATGATGACAGTTTTGGTAGACGGTTACTAACAGTAAGAGAAATAGGTCTGGTTTGTCATCCAATAGAAAATGTCACATGACCAACATCTTTCGGCAGCATGCCATGTTGGGGGCGATCAATAAATGAGATACTTCTTTTTTTGTCTTATGTTTGATCACTAAAAAGTATGAATTCACAATTCACTACCTTGAAAGAACAGGTACTTGACGAAGGTTTTAACAAAACATTATTAATTTTAATAATCCATACCTGTCACGAGAATTCTTGAATAAAAGGCTTTGGTAACCAGTTATTCGAAAACACTAACAGGTCCGATTTACCCACGAGAACAGGATGCGACCCAAAGTCAGTTTAACGCAGGGATACCACACGTGAACATTTAGGTAGAACCATCAAAAAATTCTCTTTAGTTTTCGCAACTATTACTGCAAAGACATAAGAGTGTTGGTCTTGAGGTCTCTGGTCAAATTCTGAGCCCCTTGGGATTGACTCCACAGAGCAGTACCAGGCCTCATGGGGCAAAACCCCAATAGGCCATGGCACCACAACTGCATCCGTCTAGTCTTAAATGTTCATGTGAAAGACGCAATGAACTAACAGGTTAGGTGAAGTGGACTGACCCATTTTTAGTGCAGTGGTGGGGTACATTATCACTGACGATGAAAAAATAATTAATATTATGGTTGTTAGCAGAAAAAATTACTGGGACTGAAAACTCAATGTTGCAAACATACAAAATATCTTTGCACTAGTTTGACTGCCAAAAGGTGCTAAAAATGCTAAATTTTAAAAAATTGCCAAAAGTGGCCAAATAAAACCAAAAAGATGCTGAAAAAACCTTGGACACTAATTTGGTGAATTTTGCACTGCCAAACTATTTATTTGTGAAAGATCAAATTCCAATCTCAAGATGGAGCTAAATCAAAAAATAGCCAAAAAATCTCCAAAAGATGCTAAAAACGGTTTTAAAAATGGCTAAAATAATTAAGCCCATCCATGCTAATTCAGTGATTTTTTACTTTATTCGTCAAAGATGAAATCCAATGTCAAGACAGGGATTTTACACCCATGTAATTTGGTAAAAATACACGTCATTTACTGAATCGGTTCACGAGTGGCTCTGGGAGAAATAATTCAAACCATGTTTCGAGTGGTCCATCTAGGCCACTTCAGTTTGTCTTTAGCCAGTTTTCAATACATACTACAGTAGTTCCTCATTATAATTCGGCAGTAACGGTTGGAGGAAGCTGACTGCATTATAATCGAGCCATGATCCAATGAGGCAAATTTAGATCTTCTCTGTCTAAACCTAAATGTTTCTAGTTGGATCTCAATGTCAGAAATTACAATTTGAATGATTCTTGATAAGATAGATGAATTTTCAACATAATTTACAGCAATAGAATAAGTGATATTCATAGTGAAAAATATATCTTGATAAAATAAGTGATATTTTTCATAGAAAATATCTTGATAGAATAAGTAATATTTTTAATGAAATATATCTTGATAAAATAAGAGATATTGTTAAAAAAAATATCCTGATAAATAAGAGATATTTTTGATAAGAAATAACTTGATAAAATAAGAGATATTTTTAATATGAAATAACTTGATAAAATAAAAGATATTTTTAATAAGAAATAACTTTTATCAATATAAAAGATATTTCTAATAAAAAATATCTTGATAGAATAAGAGATATTTCTAATAAAAAATATCTTGATAAAATAAGTGATATTTTTAACAAAAGATAGCTTGATAAAATAAATGATATTTCTAATATGAAATATCTTGATAAAATAAATAATATTTTTGATAAAAATATCTTGATAGAATAAGTAAAATCTTTAATAAAAAATATCAAGTAATATTTCTAATAGAATAATATCGCTTGGTAAAATATTTTTATAAAGCAAATGTTAACAATTGAAGCCACGTTTAATTTGTCGATAATACGTAATATGTCTCCAATGATATTATCCTAGTATTGGAATTTTAAGTTCTGAAGATTACACCATTGTTCACAATCTAACAACTTAGGTTGCTACTGAAGTCCCAAGACGGGCAAGTATCATAATCCTGTTTTTCTAAAGAATTTCTGACCAATTTATAAAATCTGGACATATTTGTCGGGACGGGTATGGGTGACAGGTGAAAGACACAGATCATTGTTCAAGAACTGAAAACACAGAAATTACAGCCAGTCGTTCGGTGTTCATTCCTGTTGGGTACAGACAGTCGAATATTAAAGGAGAAATGTCGACCTCAAAACCTACCCAGTGCAACAAAGCTACTTGTTAAAAAGCCGAGTTTAAAGAAATTTTCAACAGAAACATCCTCTGAATACATTGGCTTCACGGTCGTACGTTATAAATCTGGTTTTATCAACAGTTTTGCAGAGAAGTGAGGACTGTTGCAAATTTCAAAGCGTTTCTTGTTTTGGCAGTTCGAAAAAGGGCTTAATTAGCACAGATGTGCTTAAACATTCCGGACATTTTTTTTGCGTGTTCTTGACCGTTTATCTCTTGGGTATTTTTTGGTCATTGTTGCCATTTTTTGCTTTGAAAAAAAAACAAAAAAACTTTTCAGTGATTTTTTACAGTCAAACTAGTGCAAAAGTATTTTTTAGTGCCTAAATATTTTGGCATGTTTTTGACAATATTTAGATTCTTTTCTGTGTGTATCGTTCATTTTCAGCATTTCTTTTGCTATTTGGCTATTTTGAAAAAAATCTAGCCCCTTTTAACACATTTTGGTCCTCAAACAATCGTGAAAATATTTTTCGAGTTGGCAGCATAGAGTGTAGATAACACATCAAAAAATATTATGTTCTGCAACCCAACCGTGTTATAGCAGGGGAGGCCTGTATGGAGCCTCAAATTCAACGTGATGCAAAAATACAGACAAGGCAAGTTCAAAGCACACCTGTGAAATTCATTTGTGTGAAAATTCTCACCTGTGTTAGTTGAGGCCCCTGCTGGGAAATGTTTGTGTTAAAGACGTTGAGTAACTCTTGCATTTTAGTGATTCTATCTTCCTCTAACACCTGCATCTGAGCAGCACCCTGTAGAGAAAAAAAGAAAATACGATGATCGATATTTAGGTTACATCATGTTGACAAGATATCATTCAACTCTTAAATTCATACTACAAAAATTCAAACCTTGAATCGAGGGAAATATCTTCCAATCAAGTTCACTTTCTTGCACTTTTAGGTAAAAGAAGACTTTGGTTTTTTTTATTCAATTGATAAGAATTCTATTGATTTAAGAGTTACCAAATATAACCAAATATCACTTCAAGTATATTACTGTAGGGTTTTCGCCTTTGTAAATCTGGAGTTATCAACGTTTAAAAGGGCACAAGGACTTTAGGACCACAGTGGATCAGTGATTAAAGTCCAACATAAAAGAAGAGATTCAAAACTTTGACAAATGTAGCCAAAGATTACTTGAAGATATATATATATATATATATATATATGCTAGAATTTCATTTTATTGGAGAGGAGACAAACTTGGGGGAAATTTTTTCCTTTAGCTTCTCAACTACTAAATTCATATTAAAAAAAAACTGACCATCAAAATCAAAGGAGATAACTTGATCAAAATTATCTCCCTTTGACGCTTTTTTAAAAATCTATTTTTCTATTCAATTCACAGAAGAATTCCATGTTCAGTTGAGGCGGCTCACGAATTCAAGACTTAAAAATACAATTTGTCTCCCATGTCATAAAATGGAAATTTAGCTTATATGTAAAGGGTCAATTTGAATTAATGTTTTCTGGGTTAATATAATGGATTAATCGGGATTTTACTCTCGTAGTAAGACAAGGAATGGGATATCAGATGTTATGAAGAGGAGCTTGATCGCATGGAGATAGGTATAATCAGAAAAAAATGGAGGGATAGATTTTTAAAATCTTGAAAGTCAACTTTGGTCAATAATTATGTCACTGAATATGGAGATATCGATTTATTTTCTTAAAAATCAACTGAATTTCTTCTAATTTAAGATCGACTAAACAATATTACGAGTCTATCGATGCTAAATGTTAGGTGACCGAAATGATCATTTAATGCATAGAAATTATGAAGCAGGTAAACAATCCTTTGATTCTTCAATAGATTTCCATTAACTCTTAAAATCATATAAAGAAATAGAATGTCAAATTATCTCCCTCAGACTATTTAGTGAATTCTTTTTCTTAAAATTCAATTTTTTTTTCCCCCCAAAACAGAAGAGTTCCATTATTTTTTTTCACTCTATTCATAGAAGAGTTCCGCTTTCATTTAGTGGCGATTTCAAGTGGTTCACGAATATATGTAAGACTCGATAATACACAATAGTTAAAGAAATATCTTTTAGGAGATTTTAAAAACTGAATTACAAAATGATAATAATGATGGTAGAAGAAAACCTCTTAAACAGATTATAAAAGCAGTTTTTATCGCTGGGAACGATTGTGCCGATGCAGTAAATTGTGCAGCGTGTATTTCCTGTGCCTCCTACCTTCAAAATACTCAGATCCCACTCTTGACGCGCGGCCTCCGCCTTCTGACACGATTCACTGTATTCCTTATCGCACTTCTGTACACTGTCATACTGTTGCCGGCATTTTTTTTCCAGCTGCAAAATAGACGAAGCCTCAGAGATTAGAAATCATCGAGAAAAAAAAAAGAAAAAAGAGATTAATATCCAAATCAATGTTTTGTTCTTGCATTGGTTATCATTACTTTTAGTGTCTTATATCATTGTGGTAATTTTCATGTATAAGGGAGGTAAGTTTTTAAATTTAGGCTCGAAGTTAAATTTGAATTAAAAATCACCATAGCACACATGTACCAGAAATAATTATCTAAAAAAATAGATCTTTCATCTAAAATTATCTAAAAGAGTGGATCTTTCATCAGAAATTATCTAAAAAAATAGATCTTTCATCAGAAATTATCTTAGAAAAATAGATCTTTCATCAAGAATTATCTTTAAAAAAATGGATCCTCCATCTGAAATTATCTAAAAAAATTAGATTTTCCATCTAGAATTATTTTTAAAAAAAAAGATCTTTCATCTAAAATTACCTTAAAAAAAAATACCAGCACAAGATTTGGGCATTGTTGGTCTATAATGACCATTGAGACCCCAAAAAAGAACTTTTAAAAAAAACAAAACAAAACAAATTTTTTTAGATGGTGTGCAATGGTGTGCAATGGTGTACATAAGCAGATTCTCAAAGTTGTAGCTCCTTTGGTGAGAATCGAATTCACACCCTCATTGCCAGAGGGAGTCTAGTTAAGGCCTCACTGCTTCTATCAATCGGCCACAAAGACTTCTATGGATTAGATGATGATTCCCACCTTTAAACTCACTCACTCTCTACAACTGACCATCGGCAACATAATTCGTTGTTTCACGTATGAGATCGAAATGTCTTGATGAATCAATCGTTATTATAAGTTGAAGTATTGTAACACATTATTTCCGTTGAATTTTGACTTGTTTTCAATCTCCATCTTAATTACAGTTGTTTTCTTCACAACCTTCAATGCAGGCCACTGAGTTAAAAACTAGTTCAAAGAAAATAATGGGTTTCTATACTTCATCCAATAGTAATGAAGACTGATCTCATTAACAGCTTCTTCATTCGATTCTTTTTTATATTCTATACATTAAGAATCCTATGCAGATTAATAAGGAACAAGCGGGCACAAACTGGTGACCAATCTAGCATGAACTTACATTGCATACTGATCCCCCACCCCGAACCTAATTTAGAGGAGAACTTCCAAAAATAAAAACAACAACATTTCCCTACTCATTGAGAAGAGTGTGTGCGCAAAATTTCAAGTTTCTACTATGAATGGCAAGGATTAGGCGAGGTCCGGATAGATAGATACATAAAAATTTCACAACACATTAATAACCTAAACCCAGTAACAGTAATCAAACCGTTCTAATGTGGTTAGCGGTGATTAATGATATATTACTGTAACATTGGGTTATCATAAATCTTAATCCCAATTGATTTTTTTAGTTTATTCCTTGTTATAATGATTAAGGAGACCCTTCAAAGAGAGCAATAATAGGAAGCCATGTTGAATCAGTTAATGCCAGTTGAGCCGTCTTCTTTTGTTGATACGAATAATATCCTTTTGTTTTTGACATTCCATTTTGTAAAATGATCCAAACCAGAGAAGAGTCTGTGGTTGTGGTGGTTTAATATCTTCTCCGTTTCGTAATCTTAAGCTCTCAGAGAATGGATTTATATCCCCCCGATTATCTTTAGAAAAATATTAATCCTGATGGAAACCTTTCTGGAATTAATCTTGTTCACTGCATTCATTTTGCTTCCTAACCTCCACCAACGAAGTGGGAGAGTTATACGTATCATCCCAAGTCTTTCCGTCAGTCTGTTCACACAATATCTCCAAAAGTTCTTGATGAACTCTGATGAAATTTTGTGAAGGTGTAGACCATGGTTTAAAGAGGGTGTGGCCGAATTTGGGTGAGGAACCGTCGAATCTTTTTCGATTGACAGACATTTTTCTTCATATACTTATGCATTTGCTCATGTCAGTTCACACGATATCTCCATAAGTTCTTGATGAATTTCGATGAGATTTAAGGTTGGGCCATCAACTAAGGAAAAAAAATGATTGAATTTTGGAGTGGATCCAGGGAGTTTTTTCTTTTCTCTCTATTGAATTAGAGTACGGTGTGGCATGCTCAACCTCACATGGAGAGATCACAAGACAGCACAATATATCAGAAAGAAATCGGGGGTCAGAGACATCATTGAATCCGTTAGAAAACTCAAATGGCAATGGGCAGGCCTAGTGGCAAGAATGACAGACAACCGATGGACATCACGACTTACAACATGGATCCCCAGAGACCAAATGCGAAACTGAGGCCGACAAAAAACAAGATGGAGAGACGAACTGGACAGATTCAGAAAAATACTGGGTCTGCGACACCCATGATAGAGAAATGTGGTGGATCCTGGGTAAGGTCTACATCCAACTACAGACATTAAAAGACTGATGATGATGATGATGAAGCATAGGTATGTGTTCTCTGATTGCAACCTAGTTTCTAGAAGCAAGACAGATTTTCTGAGCCAAAAAACAAAACAGTAAAAAACATTTTTAAGATTTCATTATAGAATGGGGATATCTTGAGACATCTATCTATGATGAGTGCTTACACATTACAGTTTAATGGAAAGACAAATACGTAATTTACACCTCTCTCTCTCCCAAAATAACTTTCAACTGTTCATTATAGTTTCAATTGTACCAAGGTTTATGTTGGCATAAGATTAAGACAAGAAGCATAGGGTCAACAATGAATTCACGATCCAGAGATTAACAAGAGGAGGAGGAGAAGGAGGAGGAGGAGCAAGTAGTCTTTTTTTGTGTGTCATTCGATTCACATACTTGTAAAATATTTGACAAGTATTATTTTCTATAAAAATCGTAAATGGCCATTTCTGGCTTTTTTTTCGATTGTGGAATCATTAGTAGCTAGTAAGACAAGGAAAATCGATCGGAATAGATTTTGTTTTCATGCATCACACCTTTCACCGATATCATACCTCTCCCTTCTTTCCTCTTTCTGTTGTTTAATGTGAGTGGGACCAACTGACCGACAGACTGACCGAACAGTATCTAATAGAGATGTGTGGATATATCTAAAGAAGATTTTCTTTATTGATGCTCCGAAGGTGATCTTTCAAACGCAGTGTGACGGTCAGTTACGATGAGAAGAACAGATAGGAAAAGATGTTACACCTTTTGAAGACACCACAACTCTTCCTTTCTTCCTTCCTTTTTATGTTGTTTGACAATGCTAGGACCGATCGACAGACTGACAGAAAAGTGTCTTATGGAGATGTGCAGACACGGCTGAAAAGCAAAAACAAACAAACGACTCTTACCTTGGTTACATCTCGGTCCGTATATTTCCCCTTCCCAGCTCGAGCCTCAACTAATTGTTCCTCAAGTTTTTCTAAATCTCGAGCAATGGTAAACGCGTTCTTTTTCGACTGAAAAGAAAAAGAGAAGACACAGGTCTGGTTAGTCACTCAAAAGAAACCGTCAAATGAACTCGTACTGCAAATTGAAGCCTAAAATAAAAAAAACCTACTTAGAGTAAGAATTTAAAAACAAAACAAAACAAAAAAAAAAACGACTATTGGCAGCATACCATGTTGGGGGTGATCAATTAAAAATAGAAAAGACAGTCAATCAGTGAGCAAGTTACTTCTCTAGCCTTTTGTTGGATGGTGATCATCTAAAGGTCCAAATTATTAAAAAAAAACAAGCATGAACACTGTTAGACACGAACTAAGCAACTAATTTAGCATAAAGTTGCATTGTAAATTGGACACCCTTACTAATTAGGGGGAGAATAGAGGAAAAAAAAGATTTTGATAGATGTAAGGAGTAAATGTTTAGATTTTCATCCCTCTAGATCCATCAGTGTGGCCTGTACACGCAACACTTAAACAGTTATATAGGCCGGGTTAGTCACTCAATAGAAACTGTTATGTGACCAATGTGCTTTGGCAGAATGCTGGTAATCAATTAAATAATTGAAAAAAAATGTTAATCAATGAATAAGTTACTTCTCTTGCCTTCTGTTGGGCAGTGATCAGTCAAAAAAGTCTGATTTCTCAAAATGACAAAAGAAAAAAAATACGATTTTTTCCCTAGAAATAAGGAGTAAATATTTAGATTTTCAGCCCTCTAGCACAATTTGCACAATCTCTATGCACGATACATACATATATACATATATAGCCAGCCAGAATCACTAAAAAAAATTGACAGTTAGGTTGGCAGTTTTCAACATTGAAGCCATCTTGTGATTCTTGCTGAATAATTGTCTTCATTCTTTTGTGAGTGTTCACCTTCACATCTGTTCATGTTTTTAAATGTTTAATAAAACTGGTGATTTCTATGAAACAGGTAAAACTTTCTTTATAATTCCTGAATTGTATTAAATTCATTTACAATTAATTCATTACATAAAAAATAAGGGCACTCCTTACATACGAAGGTCCCACCTAAAAAAATAGGAAAAAATTTTTTTCGCAAGTAATTGCTTGTGCTTTCAATCTCTAAGACAATAAAACCTTCCTTTCATCAAAGAATTTGTCAGTTTGAAAAAAAAATCTTTTTTCAATTTTTACAGTTCACAGGAGTTCTATCGAAATTTTTAAAAAAATTCCTTAAAAAGATAAAAAATTTAAAAGTAAACTCTTATTTGAAATGATTTCCCATCATTACACAGCTAATGTATCACTCAAACTAGACAATGTGGATAGAATAAACAATTAATGTAAATGGGGCTGCTGCAGGGAAATTTTGAATAAGAGTTTCTATATGATATAACGCAATTCATAATCATTCTGTCGACTCATATATACCCATTTCTTGATACACTTGATAGATATTGTTTTGAAGGTGCAAAAATATTTTTTAGAATTGGAAACACTGCAAAGAAGTTGTTGACCCCTTTTAACTGACTCAAAACAGATTATTAAACAAAATCTTGACATTTGTTTAATACATTGGACACCAACCTTTTCATACCTAGCACCAACTAATATATTCAAACTCTTAATGGCAATTTTGAATGACCAAATTGCACAGATTTCATGCACAAAAGGCTCTAAAGAGAAAATAAACAACATATTTATCCTATACTAAGACAATAATGAAAATATAGGCTTCTGTTTTAGCCTTCATAATAAGGCATTCCATAATTAAAATACTTGATTGCAATAAATACAGACATACTTTGCAAACAAATGATGGGTCTATTGTTCGCTTAAAAGTGATATCGCTCAGGTTGGCGACCACTGGTTTAACGTGTACTTCAACAAGGGATTTTTTTGACGGCAGTTAATTGTGTTATTAAGCGAGCTTCAGTCGAGGCAAACCAGGCAACAGAAGGGAGAGAACGATTCTACAGCTTTATATTACCTGTTTTTCACCTCAATTAAGGTCAATTAATTACACTACATGTTCTTCCTTGCCCAGCTAGGCAGACAGTGGGATCAAATTAGTAAGAGAATTTGTAGTCAGATTTGATGTGGCCGAGAGCAGAATTAAGATTTCCCTTTATATACTGCCATACTTCTATGGGTTTTTTCTTTTTGGCAAAAAAGTTCACTCTTCTGACTTTTTCTTCAGGCAGGTTGGCACAAAACAGCTCTGAAGCTATACGTTACCTTAGGTTAATCTCAAACCAGGTAAAATGATTGCCCTTTTATAAGTAGGCTTTCAAAGACCATTCATCAATCATTGAAACCCCTGTAGTTCACCGAATAATCTTTGTCAGTTGGGCTGACACGGTTGAACCTCATAAGAGGATCAAATTTGGTGATTCAACTAAGGATTTCTTTTCTTTAGAGTTCATCAAATAATCTTAGTCAGTCAGCCAGATAGGGTGACATTTGTTTAATGCAGGGGTCACCAAAGTTGCGTGCATTTTAAACCCTTGAGCGCCAAGTTTTTGAGGACTATTTAGTAAATTCAACTATGCATATGATGATGTCATCAGGTTTATGAGTTTTCAAAAATCCAAAACCACTGGTCTGAAACATAAAAATTGATATTTTGAAACTGCCTGATGCAGGAAAAAAGCAGTTATAGTAACAATAAGTGCAAGTTGCATTGGGTTGTTCAAAAGATAGTTGAAAATTTAACCTCAGATTTCATCAAGAGTTATTGAATGACAATGATGGAACCTGGCTTTTTTTTCCGAGAATCCTAGTGGGATCAATGGGAAACAATCCAAGAAGACTTCCATATGAGAAAAAGAATGGCGTCATTCCCTTACCTTGTATTCTTCATTTCTTCGATCAGCCAACTGTCGAACGGCTTTCTCTACCATACTCTCAATCTTCAAAACAAGAAAGACACGATCAATTTTTGAAAAAAAAAAAAAAAGAAAAAAAAAATATATATATATATATATATATATATTTTTCAATTTTTGAAAAAAAAAAAAAAATTTATATATATATATATATATATATATATATATATATATTCTCTTTAATAACAAAATTCTTTTTGGTATCTGCTATTGCTGCCATTTAGATATGAACCTCTAACAATGATTTTGTTGGAAAACATATGGCAGTTCATGTGTCTGGGAAGGATTTTTATTTAGATTTTTTTTTTTTCATTGACAAAAAAGATATTCAACTTATCTATTGCCAATTTTCCAGTTGCTCTTGAGGCAGGGAAAGGTGGCAGAATGTGTTGTCAGAGATTGAAACCTCCACCTTTCAACACTCTCATCCAGAAATGCTGAAAGCCTCTCTCTTTCACACACACATACACGCACACTTGTGTGTGTGTGTGTATTTATTATTTGTTAACCTTTCTTGTTCACAAGATCAGGAAACCTTCCATGTTTTTCTTAACATCTATTTTATTTTATTGGGGACTTTCAATTCATTCTTGTTATTGGATGAAGTCTTGTAACATTTTAATTGTGAAATGTTGCCTCTAAGATAATGAGTTTGGAAGACAAAATGGATACATTTACTAATATTATTACAGTAATAATGAAGTTGTTCTGGCTATAAACAAACCTTAAGGCAGCCGGGAGAATGTTGATGTTAAATATACATACGTGCATTTTCGATTATATATATATATGTTTGTATTGTGGATGTGGAGTGATGTGACAGAATGTAGATGAAAATGACAATTGGAAGGTGAAGAGAAAAACTGAAGAGATGGGAGTTATGTCTCAAAACTTAATATTCCACGAGTGTAGTTCGATGCATTTCAACAAAGCAGCCATGTTTTTCAGAGAAAAATATTTGCAGTTTACAAGTTCTTTTCATTAGCATCAAACATGTAAACAGTATATTTTTCTCTGTGGCCCGCTGCAAATATTTTTCTCTGAAAAACATGGCTGACCCCCCCCCCCGTCGAAATGCATCAAACAACTCCCATGGAATTATAAATTTTGAGATGTAACTCCCATTTGATTTACTTTTTAGATATCGTGTGAATATAAATAGACATGTAAATTATGTAAAGTTAAAATTCACTGAACATTTGTCTGTCTAAAAATAATGGTGTAGATACTAGACATGAATCTAGATATTTATAAATAGAATCTAGATGATTTTGGATAATTTTATGAAATTATATAATTTTTTTTTCAATTTCTCTGAATGAAATTATTTTACTAAGAGATTTTTTTTTTTTTTTTGGCAATTGGGATGCTTTCATAAAATGAAATTCTGTTGTAAGAGTCCTTCACTATGGAAGGTACCACTGTATAATAGATAAAAAGGCATGAACCTTTTTATTTTAGTATAATGTATTTATTCATTGAAATGAAATAAGTCCTCATATTATTTCGCTGATGATACCTGATGAAGGCCGTAGAGTACAACAGCCGAAACATTGTATGAAAAACAACCAAGATGAGGATGGTCCGAATATTAATAGAAATAAGTCCTCATATATTTGTTACAATAATTTTTCTAGATGTGTGAGACTTGTCATTTTGGTACAGTCAGTAAGGGTGCCGTCTGACGTTCCGTTGGCTGCGATTTTGAAATCACGGTAGGGAAATGTTCATTTTAAGTATCAGTTTGGTTTAAGGTGATAGGACTGACAGTGAAGAGCTTACTCCCTTAAATTATAAAAAAGAAAGACGATTCCAGATTTGGAGAATTAGGTGAGGATTGTTGTTGTGATGGTAGAATAACAAAGTCATAAAACTTTTCTATAAATATTCTGCTTAAATGTTTTGTCAGTCGTAGTTCTGTTTCTTCATCTCGAGGAATCACCTAATTTTTTTTATTTATCTCTCTCCAGGATATTAAGTGTGGACTCAAAACGTTTCCCTTCACCTTTTATAATTTTCAGCTCGATAACAAGAATGTTTGGTGAAGATATTGTTTAATGGCATTTTCATTTTCAAAATCGACAACTAGTTTTCTACAAAATCCTAATGTATACACCAGATATTTTTGGTTTGCTGCTTCAAACAAAATGTCTTCAAATGAGATCCTAACGTGAAACCAATCCTCTTTGAGACACAAACCGACTGAATATCTTTCGATCCCTCTTTCTAGACACGGACACAAACCTCAATCTTTAAAACAGACATGAACATTTTTAGATGTCCTCACAACTCTAGTGGCAATCACTGTCACCGAGTCACAAATCAAAATGCTAGTTATGGCCCTTGAAAGGTACTACTGTATAATCTAGACGTTGCCTATTCAGATGTTTCCCATCTAAATCTAGATATTTATGGTTTCATATTGTTTTTCTCCTGCTCGCTGTTTTCAGCTGAGGTATATACAAACGTGCATGCGTACACACATACACATCAATTTATACGAGATAGAAATGAATAAAAGATGACTTACTGGCCGTCTGGATTTCTGTTGAGCTTCTACCCATAACTTCAGGGGTTTGGCAATCTCTTCCATTAAAGCTCGACTTACTTGTCTGGATAGGACGAAAAGAAAAAAAAAAAAATCAAACATAGATTGTGAGATATGACTTTACTTAAATTTTCAGTCCGAAAGAGTTTTTCTGACCTGAATTTCTAGATTTCAAGTTTTTAATTCCAATGTGAAAATATCAGAAACTTTATCACAGTGTATAGAATTAAACAGGTTAGGTTAGTACCTATTAGATTAGATTTTAACTCTTGAATTCATACAGAGAAAATAGGATGTCAATATCCAGGGAAATAACTTCTGATTGAAATTATCTCATTTTGCAGAAAAAATTGCCAAAACTGAAACTCAGTGTTGCCTACTCAAAAAATATTTTTATTACGCAAGGTTGACTGCTAAGAATGCTGACTGCAAAAAAAAAAAATGAAAAAAAAAAAAAAACCAATGAACACAAACAAAGATTTCCATTTGTCAAAGACAGAAGATATATATTTTTCTGCTCAATTCACAGAAGAGTCCCACCTTTTTTTTAATTCTTTTCATTGAAGAGTTCCACTGACAATCAAGATATTAAGTGGTTCATGAATTTAAGAGTTAAAAAGAGTTTTATTCATCATACAGCAAATTTAAAAGAAAAATCACAAAAATCTTATTTCCCCCTCCAATCTCTAATAAAATCCTTTGCAAAAAACCTTTTTCTTAAAGAGAAATTAATTTTGGTTGTCATGTCAGTCATATCTGATTTTAACACAGCCAAATAACATTTGTTATTTCGGCTCTTGAGCGGACACTGAAGTTATGTGACATCAAGCCTGGTTATTACCTAGATAGGTGACCAGCGACAAGATAGTTCTGCGGTTGTCTCAGCTTATGATGTTTTGTATGATACATACATTTTGCCGAGCCTCTGTGAATCCTAACATGTTCATAATCAGAAACGAAACCTTCGATAGGAAAAAAAATTCATGAAAGTCTAATTTAAAAAAAAAAGAAGTTCAATATTAAATAACTATTATACTGTATATATACCAGTGTATGTCGATTTTTGAAGCACCAAGTCTTTTCCCGAATGGATCATATCAAGTCTGTTCAGAACCTACGTACTTAACGCTCTCATGGATAAAATGCTGCCTTATGCCGGAGAGTCAACTTGAAGCTCGAATTAACACCTTAGTTTGTGGGCCCCCCGACTCATACACCGGTATATACGGCAGACATTTTGATGTGTCATAAAACCGGGCTTATTGATATATATATAGGATATCTGAAATGCCCAATGCAATTAAATATGAGAATGTATATAAAATGAAAACTTGGTTACTGCAGATTATAGAATCTAATGTGCCATAAGACCAGAGTTATTCGTTTGATCATCTCCGTTTGATAACTCACTTGTGTAATTCGGATTCCTGTTCCATCTCAAGGGCAGTTGCTTTCCAGCCTTCAGCCAAACTCCTGCAAAGCAAAAAAATAAAAATAAAAGACAGATCTGGTTAGTCACACAATAGAAACTGCCACTTGAATGTCTTTTGGCAGCAAACTGGGTTGGGGGTGATCAATTAAAAAAATTGAAAAAAAAAGAAAAAAGGGTGATCAATGAATAAGTTGCTCCTCTCAAACTTTTGTGGGCGTTGATCACTAAAAAAAAAGTCCAAATTTTCAAAAATCAAAAAAAAGCATCTATTTATTTACTCTCCTACCAGAGCAAAATGTGACACAATGTCAGGGTTTTATGTGGGGAAAATAGGAACAACCCATCAAAAATAACATAGGTTACTAAGCAACTGCAGTCACGGAAGTGTCAGGATGAGTCCGACCTGTCCCTTATAGTGCAATGGGACAGTGCTGCCCCCGAGGCGTCGTATCCTCCGCAGCTGGGCCAAGTAAGAGTGGGAGAGCCCAAGTAAAAGTCCAAAGGCTCCCAATGCACGTATAACCTCATTGGCTGATGCATTGCAGTGGCACACTCGGCAGGCTAGTGTCAGTACCAGCGCATCGGGCTATGCCGTGGAAAAGATACTACACTTTAATCCATACTGAAAAGGCCAGATAAAGGGTAGAGGGGGCTGAGCATTTTTCCAAAAAAGCAAGTGTGAATGTTGTGAAAACTGTCACATGACGAATGTCTCTTGGTAAACACACCGTGTTGGGGTCAATCAATCAAAAAAAGGGTGAACAATGAATAGATTACTTTTCTCGTCTTTTGTTGATCACTAAAAAAAATCTGAATTTTCACAGAAACAATCATGAATGCTGCCACAGACAAACTAGAAGTCTAATTTAGAATAAACTTACATTGCAAATTGAAGTCCCTAATAAAAACCTACATAGGGCGGGGATTTAGAAAAAACCCGAAACAATATCTTTTGGCAGCCTAACATGCTGGGGATGATCAATTAAAAAAAATGGAAAAAGGGGGTGATCAACAAATAAGTTACTTCTAACGCTTTCTGTTAGCCAGTGATCACTAAAAAAGTCTGAATTTCCAAAAAACAAACGTGAATGCTGCTGGACACAGACTAAGGGACGAACTTAGCAAAAACTTACATTGTTAACAGAACCCCCGACTAAAAACCTATCAAGAGGGAAATATTCTCTTTTTAGACATAATAAGGAATGAATGTTGAAATTTTCAATCTTCTAGCTCCATTGATATGGCCTGTACATGCAGCAGATAGATAGCCAGCCAGCCAGCCAGCCAGCCAGCCAGTCATCCAAAAAGACCCACTTAAAAACCAAAGAAACCTATGTTGACAGTTTTGCTTTACAGTTTCCAACACTGATGTGTTTGCAAGACACTAGAAAGGTTCGACTTGAATAGACATTTACAGATCAATAACGATACAACATTAGCAGAGCCTCACAGTTAGAAAATCACAACTAGTTTCCTTGAACTTACGAATAAAAATCGCAATAAAACCCATGTAGAGAGCTTCAATTTATTTCCTCTACTGAAGAAGATGGCGAAAATTTGATTTATTGCTTCAGAATTACTTTGCTCGGAAGATTACGGGGGTCAGACCTGGCATATATTGGGACACTATGCTTATTTTTTCCCATGTTTTAAAAGATTCTTATTTCTTCTCTTCGCAAGATCCGAAAGATGCTCTGATTGAAACAAAATGGAAACATAATTGACTTTTTTAAAATCATTAACGGTCATCGTCTGTTAAGCACAAATGGTTCTCTAGATTGCATTATTCCATTGGAAGTAAAATATAGTGCGATGTATTTAAATGGATAATTCACATATTTAGAGTCCCCCCCCCCCCCGAGAACTGACAATAGATGAAAGAGGCCGGAAATTATCTCTTGTATAAAAGCTAGGTGGGATTTGGACGAACGAACAAACAAAGGCATCGAACAATCATAGCCATCAAAGGTGGCGAAGGGTTTTATCCTTCTTTTTAATGTGTTTGTTGGTGTGTGTGTGTGTTCCAGCTTTTTTTGTCGACTTGGAATTTGTACCAATACTCCAATAAACCCCTTCTAAAAATGATTTTTAAAAAAACATTTTTGGAATGAAAGATTTTTTTTGACTTTTTCAGGCTTCATTTTATATAGTATATAACTTATCAATAAAATCTAGATCCTTAAAAATTTAGATGTTTCTTTACTGTTTTCCCGAAGAAAACATCAGTGATGTCATAAGGAGAATTTACTCTGACCATATTTATTCTTCGATGGAGTATTCTTTCACATGACATCAGATTTTGACGCTATGTTCGTTCAGTTATTGACTATGATGGCGAATTCTTTACAGCTTGGTTTTATTTTTCCTGGGTCACAATTGCCACATACGAAGATCTCTGTTTTTCTAGTGTTACTTAATTACTTCCTATAATTTCCTGATGTAACTATACGACACAGCTCCCCCCCTGTCTCATCTGTGGTCCGAAGGAAATGAGTCTGCACAATAGAGACTATAACTGTAATGAAAAGAGTGGCATAGAATATATAAATAAAAATGTTTTGTTCATTGCCAACTGAAATGTTTTTGTCAAATACATTTCATTTTTACACAGTAGGTTTGCTGGTGTAAGTCAAGTATATTTCTTAGTGAGTTGTGTCATCTATGTCATCAAATAGGTTTCATCAGAAGGGCTCCGCCTGGAATATCAGCTTTTTGGATCCATCGGGAAATTCTCTTTATTTGTGGTTTTCTGGATGATTGGGCGATAGATATAGGTAAAAATGGTTTTGGGGAAGCCCCACTATAGCGAATCGTGTCATATTGGGAGACGCCTGTTATAATAACTGCTGCAGTAGAAAAGCCCGATTGAAAAAACAGGGTTTTACTTCCGTCTTTTTTTTGTGAAAACTCAGTATTGCTAGCTCCAAAGATATTTTCACACTAGTTTAACTGCCAAAAAGCGGTTAAAAAATGCAAAAAATCACGGAAAGGATGCTAAAAGATGTCCAACACGTTTAAGAACTTCTGCGTTTTCTTCGTTATATACTGTGCTGTCTTGTGATCTCTCCATGTGATTCTCTCACATGCACGTTGCATACTTCTCAGTTTGTAGGTCTGTCTCTGGGTTAAGTTCCATGTTTCAGCTCCATAAGTGACTATCGGGAGGATGCATTGGTTGTATACCCTTCTTTTCGGGATCATTGGGATCAACTTGTTCTTGAAGGCTTGCCATCTTGCTCTGCCGAAGGCTTGCCATCCTAGGGTGTTTCTCCGTTTGATCTCTTCCTCTTTTGTGGGTTTCAAGGAGATTCATTGTCCTAGGCAGATGTAGTGGTCTACTTTCTTCAGTTCTGCATCTTTGATTTTGAGAGTTATGTCCTTATTCTTGATGTAATTGTTGCACATGATTTTTATTTTACTGAAATTCATGAGTAAGCCAGACATAATAAGGAGTAAATATTTAATTTTTCAGCCCTGTAGCTCCATTGGATATGGCCTGAACACGTGACCCATAGACAGACAGAAAAACTAAAGTTTCAGAAAAAAATGTTTCACCATTATTTCTGACGGAGACACAATTGTGAAACATGTAAAATGAATTTTCTTTGAAGTCATTATCTCTTCTAGATTAATAAGCGATTGACTATGTTGGTGACAGTCACAATCGAGTTACTTAAATAATCAAATCTTCCATTGTCTTGGTGAAAAAGAAATGTAATAGAGAAGAGAAAGAAAGATAAAGGGCAAAAATAATGAGACAAGCCTAATGATATGATAAAACAGACACCATAATCTCTGTAAGATGGATACAAAGAAAGAAAGAAAGAGTGCAAGAAAAAGTGAAAGAAAGAAAAAGTGAAAGAGTGAAAGAAAGAAAGAAAGAGTGAAAGAAAGAAAAAGTGAAAGAGTGAAAGAAAGAAAGAGTGAAAGAGTGAAAGAAAGAAAGAGTGAAAGAGTGAAAGAAAGAAAGAAAGAAAGAGTGAAAGAGTGAAAGAAAGAGTGAAAGAGTGAAAGAAAGAGTGAAAGAAAGAAAGAATGAAAGAGTGAAAGAGTGAAAGAAAGAAAGAAAGAGTGAAAGAAAGAAAGATTAGAAGAAAGAAAAAGGGAAAGAAAGAAAGAAGGAAAGAAAGAAAGAGGGAAAGAAAGAAAGAGTGAAAGAAAGAAAGAGTGAAAGAAAGAAAGATTGAAAGAAAGATTGAAAGAAAGATTGAAAGAAAGATTGAAAGAAAGAGTGAAAGAAAGATTGAAAGAAAGAGTGAAAGAAAGAGTGAAAGAAAGATTGAAAGAAAGAGTGAAAGAAAGATTGAAAGAAAGAGTGAAAGAAAGATCGAAAGAAAGAGTGAATTATTGAACAGATTTTCTTCTTCACTTCTCTCTTCCTTTCTTTCTCTCTCTTTATCTCTCACTCTTCCTACCTTATAATGAAACTATCTTTCTCTCTTGCCTTTGATCAAGCGTTAAGTTTCTAATTCTGAATATCACTTCTAAAAGGATTAAGTCTGCTTTTTAAAAAAATTCAAAGAAAGGAGATTTATTTATTTATTTTTCAATCAATTGTCTCACAAATAATGGCATCCTGCTGTAAACAATTACCAGCTGTACCGCCCCTCCTCCTGACAGGCCGTGTTTTTAGCTAGTATTTCATTAATGTCAGATTCCTATATCCAAATAATACCCAGATAGATAGCTAGCTAGAATCACTTACAAACTGAAACAACCTATATAGATAGTATAAGTTTACAGTTCCTAACTTGAACAAAGATACTCGTAATAGTTCCAGGACTGAAACGGGAGAGCTGAAGAGCCGAGCTCGAATAACCCAGGAGAAACAACTTCATTGGATGATAATTGAAGGATGTTGCAAATTGAGAGAGTTGAAATTTCAGCTTTGCTCTCAGCAGTGTGAATCGAAGAGAAGAAAGGCTTTGGCTTTCAGAATTCAAAATCAATATTTCTCATTGTCTTATGAACCTGCAACGTTATTCGATTTGGACGGCAACTTGGCACAGATAGCTAGATGAGTGAGAGAATTACGGGGAAATAGAAATGAAGCAAAAAAAAAAAAAAGGGGAAGCCACGAATAAGAAAATTGAACAGGTCTGGTTAGTCAGTGCGTTGCGTGTTTTGGCGGTGCTAAATCAGAGGCTGACGTGCTCAAATACTCCGGCCATTAGAAGCATTTTTTTTGGCCATTCTTTTTGGCTATTTTAAACGATTCGGCGCAAAAATGTTTTTTGTGCAAGCAACACTGACCATCACACAACTAACGTATTTTGGCAGCATACCATGGTGATCAATTAAATAATTGGAAAAACTGGGGTGATCAATGAATAAATTACTATTCTCACCTTTCTTGCATGAAAGCTTCAGTAAACTAACCAAGAGATCAATTTAGAATAAATTTACATTGCAAATTGAACCCCCTAATAAAAAACTTACTTAAAGAGGGAATTTAAAAAAAAAAAAAAAAAAAAAAAAAATGACTTCTAGCAGCATACTGTGTTGGGGGTGATCAATCAAAAAATTGGAAAAAAGGGGTTATCAATGCCTTTTGTTGGGTGGTGATCATTAAGAAAATTCTGAATTTTCGAGAAAAAAAAATAAAAAAAATTAGAGAGCACAAACTAGGGACCAATTTAGCATAAACTTAGATTTCAAACCGAGCCCCACCAGCAAAAACCTATTTAGGGGGTTCGGGAACTTACAAAACAAAAAAAAAAAAAGGAAGAAAAAGATTTTTGTAGACAGAATAAGGAGCAAATGTTGAAATTTTCAGCCCTGTAGTTCCATCAGAGTAGCCTGTACACATCATACATGTCCAGCCAGATCAACTTAAGAACTGCAGAAACCTATGTTGACAGTTTCGGTTGATGGTTTCTAATGAAAATGTGATTTAAAAATGTGAAAAACAAAAAACAAACAAACTGACAGTCAGACCATAGATAAGCTAACAACATGTAATAATTAGAAATCTATAATATTATTTTACAATGGTTGAATTTAGGATGTAAGTTAAGAACGGACGTTTGGAGCCCCGACAAAAGGAAAAAATAATCACATGCCCAACCGAGGCCGGCAGAATATTAGATGGAAAGACGAGCTAGACAAGTTCAGGAAGTACTGGCTCCGCAATGCCCATGATAGAGAAGTGTGGCAAATCCTGGGGAAGGTCTATGTCCAAAGAAGGACGTTAAAAGACTGATCATGATGATGATGATGATGATGAAGGACATTAAAAGACTGATGATGATGATGATGATGAAGGACATTAAAAGACCGATGATGATGATGATGATGATGATGATGATGAATTTAGGATGCACCACTATTTTTTTGAAACTTTACCAAGTGCCTAAAAGGGTTCCACAAGGCTACAAATAGACTGAATATGTGCACTAAATTCATACAAGGTTAACCCTTCTGCCCTCACCGTTTGTGGCGTCAGCATTCACTCTCACCGTGATAATAAAAATCTGATTCCTATCCATTTCTATATATAATACTAAAAGTCTGATTCACTCAAACAATTTTACAATGGTCGATTTTTGATCGAACCATTTTGGAACATTCGACTTAACACTGCCTGAATCTAGGCCTAGAATAGGCCGTATGCGTGGGCGACATCCACACATGGTTTCCGCTTCTAGCAAAAAGCCAAAATTTTCAGCCCTCTAGCTCCATTGGTGCAGCCTGCACATGCGATATATACACAGCCAGACTAACTAAAAAACTGAAGAAATCTTTGGTGACTGTTCTAGTCGATAGAGTATAGAGAGGAATAGAGTTAGTATAGAAATAATAAGAGAATAAAGAAGGTGTAGCTGCATATTTGGGGGTCTACAGGGGCTAAGCTCCTTGAAAGGCCCCCTCCCTCAAACATTTACTACAGTGGTTCCTAACCTAGGGCCCACTATAAATGGGTGGGTTTCATGGACAGACCTTTCAAAAGCAGTGATCAAACTAGAGATTTGAAGGTCTGGCCTGCGGGCTTGTCTCCTCCAACATTTGATGAGATTTGTTCTTGTATAATGAAAGTAGAATTAGAATTCAAAATAGCAAAACCCGACTCATCTACATCTCTGGGAGAATAATAAAGATGGGCTCAAGTTCAGAAAGAGATAGATAAGAATAGACAAATCAATAATGTCCTTTCGTATCACCATAAACCAACAAATGTCCCGACCGCTCGACCAGCCAAGTGAGCGACAGATTCTTCTCTCTTTGCTTGTCTGTGTCTCCCCGGGCGCTCCTGGTCAAATTTTTGGGGCTACAACCATGAAAATCTGCATGAGTACACCATCTAAAAAACATTTTTTTTCTAAGTGCTTTTTTGGTCTCTATGGTTATTTTGAACCAACCAATAATGTCTGAACATATTTTTGTATAAAAAATCTTTTTTTTAGGAATTTTTGGAAAGGAGATTTTTTAAAAAAAAATTTCAAATAAAAGATGTATTTTTTAAAGGCCATTTTAGATAAAAGATGTATTTTTTTAAGGTAGTTTTAGATAAAAGATGTATATTTTGAAGGTTATTTTTGATAAAAGATGTATCTTCTAAAGGTAGTTTTAGATAAAAGATGTATTTTTTAAAGGTAGTTTTATATAAAAGATGTATTTTTTAAAGGTAGTTTTAGATAAAAGATGTATTTTTTAAAGGTAGTTTTAGATAAAAGATGTATTTTTTAAAGGTAGTTTTAGATAAAAGATGTATTTTTTAAAGGTAGTTTTAGATAAAAGATGTATTTTTTAAAGGTAGTTTTATATAAAAGATGTATTTTTTAAAGGTAGTTTTATATAAAAGATGTATTTTTTAAAGGTAGTTTTAGATAAAAGATGTATTTTTTAAAGGTAGTTTTAGATAAAAGATGTATTTTTTAAAGGTAGTTTTAGATAAAAGATGTATTTTTTAAAGGTAGTTTTAGATAAAAGATGTATTTTTTAAAGGTGGTTTTAGATGAAAGATGTATTTTTTAAAGGTAGTTTTAGATAAAAGATGTATTTTTTAAAGGTAGTTTTAGATAAAAGATGTATTTTTTAAAGGTGGTTTTAGATAAAAGATGTATTTTTTAAAGGTAGTTTTAGATAAAAGATGTATTTTTTAAAGGTAGTTCTAGATAAAAGATGTTTTTTTTAAGGGTAGTTTTAGATAAAAGATGTTTTTTTTAAAGGTAGTTTTAGATAAAAGATGTATATTCTAAAGGTCATTTTTGGTAAAAGATGCATATTTTAAAGGTCATTTCAGATCAAAGATGTATATTTCAAAGGTCATTTTTTGATAAAAGATGCATATTTTGAAGGTCATTTTAGATAACAGATTTATTTTTTAAAGGTAATTTTAGATAAAAGATGTATTTTTTTAAAGTTGATTTTAGAAGAAAGACCAATTTTTTAAAGTATATAAATCCATTTATCAAAATTTCACCTATTACAAAAGATACTAACTTGAACATTTTCTGGCAAGTAATTGTGGGTAAAAAATCTCATGGATAACTGTAGAATTTCAGAAGAAGTTCTGTGAATAATACTACCTGTCCCAAAATTCTTACATTTGCATATACAAATGTATATATAAATCTGACAACTATTATGGGACTTACGCAGTAGAGCCCATGTGTGGAAGCTAAAATCAATAACTCAACAAATAAGTAATATGCTTTCGTGAGAAATTTGGCCCGCATTGTCTAATGTTGCCTTCATACACGTAGATGCGGGACCTCAAATTTTACTTTGCATTACTGCCCACTAAACCAGAAAACCATGAAAAAACAAGAACCATAAGTTCAATGATACGTCCACCATCCTTATGTCCATAGCTGTGATTTTCAATTTGAGAGAGATTCTAAATGAAGTAGTAGTGGTATTATCATTTGTTGAGGTAGTAGTAGCAGGATGAGGAATGTAAGGTTGGTTCACCTGAGAATCTGGTTATTAAAAAGAAGACAATTAGTAATTCAAAATTAAAGTGAGTGAACAATATCTATCGTTAATTTGTTCTGGTGTCTTGGTGCACCATCATTTTATTTGATATTCATCATCATCAGTTTTTTAATGTCCGTCGTTGAACATAAACCTTCCCCAGGATCCGCCACATTTCTCTTTCATGGGCGTCCTGGAGCCAGGATTTTCTGAATTTGTCTAGTTCATCTCTCCATCTTGTATTCTGTCAGCCTCGGTTTCATATGTGGTCTCTGGGGATCCATGTTGTGAATCGTGATGTCCATCGGTTGTCTTTCATTCTCGCAACATGACCAGCCCATTGCCATTGGAGTTTTCTAATGGATTCTATGATGTCTCTAATCCCTGTTTTCTACCTGATATATTGTGCTGTCTTGTGATCCCTCCGTGTGAGCATGATTCTTTCATGTGTGTGTTGCATGCTTTTCGGTTTGCGGGTTTGTCTCTAGGTTAGGTTCCATGTTTCAGCTCCATAAGTGACTATCAGGAGGATGCATTGGTTGTATATATTTATCATTTTTAGATTTAAAGTTAGCTGCAAATTGAAAGTTTTAGCCATTTTTGCAGACAGTTTTAGCTATTAATAACAAACGATACTTGGCAACATTGTAAAAAACAAACACTTGATTCGTTATCAACTGATGACATAATAGCTAGTAAATGAAAACACAATCCCTCTCTTTTCCCCTTTCTGTTGTTCAACATAACTACCACCAACCGACCGATGGACCGAAAAGCATCTTATAGAGATGTGCAGCCAGATCTTGAAAAAACAGAATTTCATCGGGAGACTTACTTAATATAACTGAAACATAAAATTTCTACGTTTTGCAATCAATAAATAAAATGAATATATATATATATATATATATATATATATATATATATATATATATATATATATATAAACATATATATATATCTGTATATATAAATGAATAATAAACTGATAGATATATATAATTACACCGTTGAGGAGGATAAGAGGCAATGAATAAGAATTCATACCTCGCACGCATAAAGCAGTAGGTCAGAAAAACTGATTTTATATTAGAGCTGTTTGATGTTGAATATTTTTGGGTTTTCTGATTTAAGTAATTTAAATAAATATTTTTAAATGTCGTGTAAAACAAACATGTAGAGGACAAAGACACAAAAATAAAAATTGAAGACGCTGAGCTGGAGAAAGAAGACCACAGAACAGCGAATCTTTAGGAAATCCACAAAAGAAGAAGAAATAAAGCAAAGAATCACTCTAGACGAGCAAGCTGAACCTTTAGGAACAAGAAAATCCTATCATTCTGGAAAAGAAGTGTATAAAACCAATGCATCTCCTTGATAATCACTTATGGAGCTGAAACATGGAACCTAACCAAAAAATTCATCCTCAAACAGAGAAGCATGCAACGTGCACACGAGAGAATCATGCTCAACCTTACATGTAGAGATCACAAGACTGCACAGTCTATTGAGAAAAAAAAACAAGAGTCAGATACATCTTAGGATACATTAAAAAAACTCAAATGGCAATGGGCTGGTTTTGATACAAGAATGGCAGACAACCATTGGACATCAAAAGTCACAACTTGGATACCTCGAGATCATATTCAAAACTGTGGCTGAAAAAATATAAGATTGTAAGATAAAGTAGAAAGTTCAGAAAGTATTGGCTCCGTGGTGCCCATGATAGTGAGTTCTGGCATATCTTGGGAAAGGTCTACATCCAATGATGGACACTAAAAGGATGATGATAGATACATTTTTATCTTTTGTAACGTAGAAAATCAACCTTGTGCATCACGTTTAACATGAAATAACGTAAACCAAACAGGCGCCCGAATTCAGAGAAGATGTCTCAATAAAAACATCCATCCGTCAGCAGCCTGGCCACTCATGGGGATCGTTTTTGCCAATTAAATTCACCACGACAAAAAGTCACGTGAATTGGCAGTCGGCCATAGGCGGAAATAGCGCAACTTGACGATTGGAGATGATTTACAATAACAATTACGCTAATAAAAGTATTATCTTAATCAAGGGAGATAATTATGATTGTGTGTGCACTAATTTCACTTACCCGGCAAGTAATTACAACTCAATGGAGTATTGAGACTGGCTGATTTTTGGCTCCAGATCATTTCGGTCATTTGTGATTTGGCCTTTGGATTACACCAAGCTTTTTACTTGTGTGTTTTGTTTATAAGCCAGGGACAGGGGTCGTTTTCTAGGAAGAGAATCTATAGGCCTGGGGTTGTTTTCTAGTGGGGTCAGTTTGGTTCACCCCCTCGAGTCTTTACTTGAACTGAGATTTACTTGATCCTCACGAGTTGTACTAATAGTTAATGAGGCTCAACATTTGTCCAGTCAAGATACTTGAAATGAGAAACTGACCCCGTTGGAGAGAGAAAGAATAATCAGGTGACCTGACTGAGTTTTAGTCAGTCGATTCATTGTCGAGTAGAAAATAATAAAGTAGCAAATTGGAAACCATCAGCTCAAATCTGTTTCTTCAGTTTTTAAGTGAGTCTGGCTGGCAATGTACAGTGGAAGGAAATAAGTATTTGGAAACTTTCAAAATTATATTCCTTTGATATACTTCTGATGCTTGAATTGAACAACCATAGCCACCAAATGTGGCGAAGGATTTTTTAACATGTCTGTGTGTATTTGCTTGTGTGTTACAGTGCTCCTGGCCATACCGTTTTGTTTACAGCCTCAAAAATTGGCATCAGTACTCCACTAGTCCTTTATAAAAAAATTTTCTTTCAATTTTTGGAAAAAAAAGCTTTTGAGACTGGGGGGGGGGCTTATCCTGATGGGTTTATTGATAATATCTAGATTTCACAGAATCAAGATGTTTCCAAATTTTTTTTTTCCACTCTATTTTAGATATTTTCCAGTTGAAAAAAAAAAAAAACCGCCAGTGATGTCATAAGTAGAATTTATTCTGACCATATTTATTCTTCGATGGAACATCGAATTTTGATGTTACGATGGTTCACTTTAAATTCACGCAGGTGATGCATTTTGATATAAAATTAATTTCTAAGAAAAAAAAACCCAACATTATTCCAAACATACAAGGCTAGTGTATTAAATGAAATTTTGCAAGTGTTCAAATACTTCTCCATCCCCCCCTCACATTATACATGTATGTGTTGTGTGTACAGGCCACACCAATGGAGCTAGAGGGCTGAAAATTTAAACATTAGCTCCTTATTAAAAAGAAAAATAGTTTGTTTTTTTTCCCATCCCCTATAAGTTCTTATTTGGGGGTTCAATTTACAATGTAAGTTTATGTTGAATTGATCCTTCAGTTTGTGTCCAGCAGCATTTACTGTTGTTCTTTTTTTTAATTTGAACTTCTTTTAAATGATTGCCACAAAACAAAAGACGAGA
Source organism: Thysanoteuthis rhombus (assembly GCA_963457665.1). NCBI lineage: Eukaryota > Metazoa > Mollusca > Cephalopoda > Oegopsida > Thysanoteuthidae > Thysanoteuthis > Thysanoteuthis major. The sequence continues at coordinate 51,476,495 of OY735224.1, forward strand.
GAAGTGATTTATTTATTGATTCCCCCTTTTTCCAATTTTTTAAATTGATCACCCCCAACATGGAACACGTGACGCCCCCCCCCCTCAATAAGTTTTTTACGGGAGGGTTCAATTTACAATGAAAGTTCAAGCCGAATTGATCCCTTACTTTGTGCTCATTCTTGTTTCGAAAAAAGTTTTTACTTTTCAGTGATCATAGTCCCAAGAAGGCAAGAAAAGTAACTTGATCATAAGTTTTTAGTGGGGGTTCAATTTACAATGAAAGCTGATGCCAAATTGATCCCTTAATTTGTGCCCTACAGCGTCCATTCTTGTTTATTTGAAAATTCTTACTTAGTGATCACAGTACCAAAAAGGCAAGAAAAGTGACTTGATCATGGGTTTTTAGTGGGGGTTCAATTTACAATAAAAGCTCAAGCCAAATTGATCCCTTTCTTTGTGTCCAGCTGTTTCATGCTTGTTCTTCATTTAAAATTTGGACTACAACAAAAAGCAGGAGGGAGAAATAACTTATTCATTGATCACCCCCTTTTCTCCGATTTTTTAAATTGATCATCCCTAAATTACATAGAAAATGGACCAAAAGTGGTGCATCACATTAGATACGAAATGATATTGGTGCCTAAATAGGAAGATGCCTCGGTACACTGCCAAAAGACAGTGGTCACGAGGTGGTTTCCTTTGAGTGACTAACCAGACCGGTATGTTTTTTTTTTTTTCTCGTTTGACAATCTGCTCTAATATAATTACTGTCTACCTAAGTTGGTCGGAAAGCATGATGTCTGCTGATAATGTAACCCAAAAATATACAATGAATTTTCACTCGAAGGTATTTCACATTCATCCACCGTATACATTGCAACAATAGTTCTGAGGGTAGGAAAAAGAATGCAGCGATTTACTTATCCGATTCAGGGGTGGTTGTTTTTTTTTTCACAGGGCACATTATTTAGTATCATAGAAGGGAAGGGGTCAGAGGGTTATTTGTTTTGTCCCCAGTCAATAAAAAGGGATCAGGGAGAGTGAATATGAAAGGCTTAAGACATCCACACCTAACATAAATGAATCACCTTCGCATGTCACTAATTATTTAAAAGATTATCTACAATCATCTCGTCAGAAAATGTTCAACTTAGCATCTTACGTAATAGGTGAAATTTTAGATAAATGGATTTATATACTTCAAAAAATTGATCTGTTATCAAAAATTCTTTAAAATATACATCGTTTATCTAAAATCATCTTTAAAAATGTCTTCTATCTAGAATTATCTTTAAAAATACGTCTTTTATCTAAAATTATCTATAAAATATACACCTTTCATCTAAAATTATCTATAAAATATACATCTTTTATCTAAAATTATCTATAAAATATACATCTTTTATCTAAAATTATCTATAAAATATACATCTTTTATCTAAAATTACCTTTAAAATATACATCTTTCATCTAAAATTACCTTTAAAATATACATCTTTCATCTAAAATTACCTTTAAAATATACACCTTTCATCTAAAATTACCTTTAAAATATACATCTTTCATCTAAAATTATCTATAAAATATACACCTTTCATCTAAAATTACCTTTAAAATATACATCTTTCATCTAAAATTACCTTTAAAATATACACCTTTCATCTAAAATTACATTTAAAATATACATCTTTTATTTAAAATTACCTATAAAATATACATCTTTTATCTAAAATTACCTTTAAAATATACATCTTTTATTTAAAATTACCTATAAAATATACATCTTTTATCTAAAATTACCTTTAAAATATACACCTTTCATCTAAAATTACCTTTAAAATATACACCTTTCATCTAAAATTACCTTTAAAATATACATCTTTTATCTAAAATTACCTTTAAAATATACATCTTTTATTTAAAATTACCTTTAAAATATACATCTTTTATCTAAAATTATCTATAAAATATACATCTTTTATCTAAAATTACCTTTAAAATATACATCTTTTATCTAAAATTACCTTTAAAATATACATCTTTCATCTAAAATTACCTTTAAAATATACACCTTTCATCTAAAATTACCTTTAAAATATACATCTTTTATCTAAAATTACCTTTAAAATATACATCTTTCATCTAAAATTACCTTTAAAATATACATCTTTTATCTAAAATTATCTATAAAATATACATCTTTTATCTAAAATTATCTATAAAATATACATCTTTTATCTAAAATTACCTTTAAAATATACATCTTTCATCTAAAATTACCTTTAAAATATACATCTTTCATCTAAAATTACCTTTAAAATATACACCTTTCATCTAAAATTACCTTTAAAATATACATCTTTCATCTAAAATTATCTATAAAATATACACCTTTCATCTAAAATTACCTTTAAAATATACATCTTTCATCTAAAATTACCTTTAAAATATACACCTTTCATCTAAAATTACCTTTAAAATATACATCTTTTATTTAAAATTACCTATAAAATATACATCTTTTATCTAAAATTACCTTTAAAATATACATCTTTTATTTAAAATTACCTATAAAATATACATCTTTTATCTAAAATTACCTTTAAAATATACACCTTTCATCTAAAATTACCTTTAAAATATACACCTTTCATCTAAAATTACCTTTAAAATATACACCTTTCATCTAAAATTACCTTTAAAATATACATCTTTTATCTAAAATTACCTTTAAAATATACATCTTTTATCTAAAATTATCTATAAAATATACATCTTCTATATAAAATTATCTATAAAATATACATCTTCTATATAAAATTACCTTTAAAATATACATCTTTTATCTAAAATTATCTATAAAATATACATCTTTTATCTAAAATTATCTTGGAAAAAAAATAAAAACATCTTTTATACAAAAATTCCTAAAAAAAAAGAAGATTTTTAATCCAAAATTGTACTCGAAAATATCTTCAGACATTGTTCATTGGTCCATAATGACCACAGAGACCAAAAAAAGCGCTTTTTGGAAAAACAAGACAAAATTCTTTCTAGATGGTGCTTAGTGGTGTATTTATGCAAATTTTCAAGGTTGTAATCCCAAACATGTAACCAGGAGCATGCACACACGCACAGATGAGCAAAGAGAGAAGAATTTGTAGCCCATTTGGCTGGTTGGTCTCACGGACCATTCGCAGGGCTATGGTGATTTGATTTTTGTCTTTTTAAATGGGATGAATGAATATTTGATGCCTAAAACAATAAGCAATTCTTTTTTAACACAATAAGAAAATTGAATTGACGCAAAAGATTCACAAAATACATTTGGAGAAATTTCAACAACGGCAATAAAATCTTGAAGAATCACATTAACGAAAGACAGACTACGAGGAAAGTCTCTCATGCAGAAACTGTCTCTTCAGTTAGATTCAAGATAATTGTAAGAATATAATATTCTTGATAATTCCCATTAGAAATTGATAACTAAAACTGTCATCATAGGTTTCCTCAGTTTTTGAGTGGGTCTGTCTGGCTGTATATGTATGTATGTATGTATGTATGTATGATATGTACAGGCGGAAGCAATAGAGCAATAGGGCTGAAAATTTAATTTTTCACCTCTTATTATGTCTATAAAGGGTGTTTTTTTGGGGTTTTTTTTTCAAAATTTTCCCCTTAGAGGCTTATTTTTTCTAAAGAGGAGGGGGTTCATTTTGCAATGTAAGTTTATGCTAAATTGATCTCTTTGTCTAAAATTATCTATAAAATATACATCTTTTATCTAAAATTATCTCGGAAAAAAAATAAAAACATCTTTTATACAAAAATAGAAATCGTTAACTAAAACTGTCAACATAGGTTTCCTCAGTTTTTGAGTGGGTCTGTCTGGCTGTATATGTATGTATGTATGTATGACATGTACAGGTAGGAGCAATAGAGCTATAGGGCTGAAAATTTAATCGTTTACCTCTCATATTTAGAAAGGATGTTTTTTTTTGTTTTTTCTCAAAATTTTCCCCTTAGAGACTTTTTTTTTCCAAGAGGAGGGGGGTTCATTTTGCAATGTAAGTTTATGCTAAATTGATCTCTTTTTCTATGTCTGCTGGTTTTCCAAAAATTCAGACTCTTTTAGGCATCACTGCTTCGCAAAAGGCGATAGAAGTACAATTATTCAATGATCAACCCTTATTCTAACTTTTCGATTGATCACCCCCAACACGACGTGATGTTGGTCATGCAGTGATTTCTATAAACCAAACCTGTTAAGTTATATTTGGGATATTTTTTTTATCATAACTCTTATCTTTTTTTCATTTTTTTTTTAAATAATAAATCAATTTGGAATATAATTCTTGAATTTTTTTTCATCTCACATTCCTTCAGCCGGAACTATTGGAGACAGAGGTGAGGGAATAGTCTGAAGCAGTGAGTAGAGATGATATAAAAACAGGTCTGGTTAGTCACTCAATAGAAACTGTCACATGACCACCGTCTTTTGGCAGCATGCCTCATGGGGGGGGGGGGGGTGATCAATCAAAAAAATTGGAAAATGGGGTGATCAATGGATAAATCACTCCTCTCACCTTTTGTTGGGCAGTGATCAGGATTTTCAAAAAAACCCCAAAAACAAAAAAAACAGGCATAAATGTTGCCAGACACAAATTGAGGGACCACTCTGGTATAAACTTACATTGTAAATTGAACCCACACTGAAAACTTACCCAAAAGTGAATTAGAAAAAAAAAAAAAAAAAAAAAAATTTTTCCCAAGAAATCATGAGTAAATGTTTGAATTTTCAGCCCTCTAGCTCTATTGGTGTTGTCTGTATATGTGATACAAACTCAGCCAGCAAGAATCATTTAAAAACTGAAGACACCTATGTTGACAGCTTCAATCGGTGACTTCCTCTAACAGTGTCACAAAGAACCCTGGAAAAAGACGGTGACAGATCGATACGCATACACATAACCAGCGAAAATCATTTAAAATCTGAAGAAACCTGTGTTGACAGTTCCAGTTGATGGCTCATAACAAGTGTCTCAAAGAACTCCGGAAAAAGATGGCGACAGATTGATGTTGGGGTTTCAAAATGGCTTCTGGAGATGGAATGAAATTTGTCATCGATTATAGTCTGCCTTTGTATAATAGGGACTATTGTGTCACCGTGAGAGTATACAGGACTAGCAGATGGTGAAAAAGGACGAAGATAGCAATCACATGCTTCAAATGACACGGGTCTGATGGCAGAAAAATGTTCGAGCGAAGCCGCAGGTGTCTTCATATGACAGAACATATGAGCATACGCCTTTATATGGCAGAACATATGAAAAGAATATCTGTACCTTGCATAAATGAATCACCATAGCCCATATGCGTACCAGAGCTAATTATCTAAATAAATAAATCTTTTATCTAAAATTATATATAAAAAAAAATTTAAAAAATCCAGCATAAGATTGTGACACTGTTGGGTCCCAAAATGATCAGAGAGATAAAAAGAAAAGAAAAAAAAAAGAAAAGTTTCTCTAGATCATGCCTAGTGGTGTACCCATGCAAAATTTTCAAGTTTGTAGCCCCCACAATGTAACCAGGAGCACACACACACACACACACACAGACAGACAGACAAGCAAAGTGAGAAAAATCTACAGCCAACTAGGCTGGTTGGTCGGGTGGGCCATTTGTGGGGCTATGGTGGTTCAATATGTTTCCAAATTGAATAACAATCAGGAGAATCAATGTTTTCCAGAGCCAAAATCCATTTTTGCCAACTTGATCGTTTTCACTAAAAATATCATAATATTGATTGTCTGAGAAAACTTTTGAAAAACATTAACATACCATTATTCATTCACGAATCATTCATCGTCCGCATACCCCCTTCCCCAACCCAAGATATCCCTGCACGTATTTGTCCACAAATGACTTCTATCCCGTCTTGCCTTTTGTCAGTCTTTCCACTGTCAGCAGAGGTGGTCTTGCATCCACTCTTATTCGGTCTCTCAGTTCCATTGTAGGTCGTTCCCGTGGGTCTTCGGTTAGTGAAATCGTTATAGTATGACTGGTTGATATAATTGGTGTCGTCTTTGCGGACCACGGGACCTAACCGCTTCAATATTTTCTTCTCGATAATGTCAGTGGTCTTCTTCAATGTTTCAAGGTCATTCCTTACGTCGGCCATTTTGATGTGATCTATATGAGAAACTTCCACCATAGTCCTGAAACAATCAATCTTAAATACACTCATTTTGCCTCTGTCTTCTTCCTTTGAGCTCGAAGTTTCTTAAGTATATATGGCTATTGGGAGTGTTAGTGTGTATTGTAGACAAACCTTGATTAATGATAATAGTTTTGTATCCTCTCTTGTTCGGTTTGAAAAAATAATACCAGCAGAAGATTTGGGCATAGTTGGCCCAAAACGACCATAGAGGCTTAATGAAGTATTTTTTTTTTGATGAACAAAAGAAGAAAAAAATTCTCTGAAGATGGTGTCTAGTTGTGAACTCATGCAAATTTTCAAGGTTATAGACCCAAAAATGTGACCAGGAGTGCCAGGAGACATCATCATCAGTCTTTTAACATCCGTCGTTGGACATAGCCCTTCCCCAGAATCCACCACATTTCATTGGCGTCCTGGAGCCAGTATTTTCTGAATTTGTCAAGTTCATCTCTCCATCTTGTATTTTGTCAGTCTTGGTTTTGCATGTGGTCTCTGGGGATCCATGTTGTGAGATGTGTTTTCCATCGGTTGTCTTTCATTCTCGCAACATGACCAGCCCATTGCCGTTCAAGTTTTCTAATAGATTCTATGACGTCTCTGACCCCTGTTCTCTTTCTGATATACTATGCTGTCTTGTGATCTCTCATGCGTACACAGCATGCTTCTCAAGGTAAGCAAAGAGAGGAGAATGTAACCACTTGACTGATTGATAGGGCGGCCATTTGTGAAGCTATGATGATTGGACGATAAAAATACATGGAAGAACAACGACCAATCAAACAAGAGAAATGCGTTTAACTTACCCTGTGGAGTTTGCAGCCATCTTAGACAATTTGGCTCCAAGTCGATTAAGCCCTTTTGCATATGTCATTTCCATATCAGCTCTACGATGAGAGAGAGAAAACATTTTCATTAAATTCACATATTAATCAAATGAATAATACAGCAAAGACCTGGAATAGAGCAATTAATTTGTTCAAAACTTTGTCCGTATTGTTCAAGGTCTTGTTATAATTTGATGAGTTGGGTTTTTTTCTAGCTTATACTTTATTACATTTGTTTTCACAGCAATACCACTAAAATCTTGGTATACATGAGTGAAAAGAAAGACGACTCCTGTTGGCTTTCATTGTAAAAAAAACTATCCCGAATCACAAGCCCTTTTGATTAATTCTATTCTCCCTAGACAATTTAAGATGCAAACAAGTCAAGCTTCAGAAAAAACCTTTTTAGACATTTTCTTAAAACTCAAGAGAGAATTCATGAGTATGATCAAATACTAGTAAATATTTTGTTATTCATCAAATAATATACATATGTACTAGCTGAATACCCATTTAATGGATGGGTTCTTTGGCAAGTATATATATATATATATATATATATATATATATATATATATGTATAGCCACACTGAAGAGATGTAATACATCGAAACAGCTGTCTGTGGATGACACAATAATTAATGCTCCTCTATTCAGGGTTGAGCACTCTTTAAGTAAGATGACTCATCCATTGTAAGCTTATGCAATGCTCTTCCATAGGAATAGAGCATTCTGGTGGATGAGGAGTTTCTGCGTAAAAATGAATATATTGCTTAAATTCAGCTTCATTGACCACCCAGTTCCATAGTCCAGAGGTAGGATATCGGCCTCCGGGTCCGATGTGAGTGTTTCAATTCTGCCTCGCGGTACTGGATGGATAAAAAGTCTATAGCCACACTGAAGAGATGTAATACATCGAAACATCTGTCTGTGGATGACACAATAATAATAATAATAATAATATTTATTTATATATATATATATATATATATATATATATATATATATACATATATATATGTGTTGAACGGAAACTAAGGGTCCAATTTTGCATTATAGTAAATGATTTTGATTGATTCTACCTTGCTGGATGGCAATGTATGTGTTGCACATACTGGCCACACCAATGGAGCTACAAGGCTGAAATTCTCAACATTAACTCCTCATTATGTCAACAAACATTTTTTTTTTTTAAAGAAAAATGACTTATATATTGATCTCCCCCTCTTTTACAATTTTTCAATTGATCACCCCCAGCATGTAAAAAATCAACACCATCACTCTTTTATTCCCTCTACAATCTTTTGAAAGCAAAAAGAAAACAAATAATCGTATTTTTCAAAATCTAAGATAGATAATAAATGTTAATAAGATATTTGTGTGACTGACGACCGTTTCGAGACACAAGCTGCCAGTTGGACCGGGACCCGATCGTAAGTCGGAGAGCAGGTGTATTTGAGATACATATATCGTGTATTTATACTGGTATAATCTATAGACTGGAGCGCTTTTGTTCGACAGTCTCTTCAGTTATCATATACTTGTATAATACAATCATAATGATACTTGCTGGTCTATTGTGCGTTCCTCTGTTAAAGAGAGAATTTAGGGATGATATATATATATATATATATATATATATATATATCCATCTATACGCATCACATAAACAAATTTATGAGAATGAGACGGGCGTGATCAATTTTCCCTAAAATAGCTTATAGCTGAAAGAGATTCAGAGAGGTGAATTAATATATCAGAAACTGTCAACATCGACATAGGTTTCTTCAGTTCTTAATTGATTCTGCTTGGCTGGATGACTATGTATACGTTGCACATAAAGGCCACGCTAAAGGGGCTAGAGGGCTGAAATTTTCAACGTTCACCCCTCTGTATTTTTTTCTTTTGAGAAAATGATTTATTCATTGATCATCCCCAAAACCCTGCCGAGAGATGTTGGTCACGAGACAGTTTCTACAGAGTGACTAACCAGACCTGCCATTCCTACTGTTTGGAACTGTTTCATCACAGCGATTGCTGACAAACCAATAATTGAAGAATGGGAGAAAACTCAATTTATTTTTTGCCTTTTTTGCTTCCGGGCAATAAGTGTTATTTTCTGATTGATTATAGCTGGGAAAAAAAAAAGGGGAAAAAAAAAAAAAAAAAAAAAAAAAATACAGAAAATGTCAATTAGAAAACTTTGCTTTTGCGACCAAGACAGTAATGATTTGAAATCTACTTATTTCCAATTGGACAAAGACCAAATTTGTACATTTTTTCATCACACGAAGTGAGAAAAACAATTACCCATGAATGTCACTGTCCTGGTGACAAAAAGTTTAGTTTGGAGCCAATAATAGCCATTTTCTATACTTTCTACACATAAGCAATCTGAAAATAACGCTCACTACTCAGAATTATATATGAATATCACTGGTCACAAAAGCAATCAGAAAATAACACTCACTACCCAGGACTAATTACATATGAATATCACTGTCCTGGTCACAAAAGCAAAGTTTGAAGGGAATATTAGCCATTTTCTATACTTTCTACACAGAAGCAATCAGAAAATAACACTCACTACCCAGGATTATATATGAATATCACTGTCCTGGTCACAAAAGCAATCAGAAAATAACACTTACTACCCAGGACTAATTACATATGAATATCACTGTCCTGGTCACAAAAGCAAAGTCTGAAGGGAATATTAGCCATTTTCTATACTTTCTACACATAAGTAATCAGAAAATAACACTCACTACCCAGGAACAAACCCCGTGTTGCATGGTGTTATTATAATTGCAATAACCATTCCTTGAACTGTTTAGAAATATTCTATCATTGGAATCGCAGACAAACCAATAAAAGATAAACGAGGGAAAAAAAAAAAAAATTTTGAGTGTAGAGGGGCCAAAATGAATCATGGTAATTTGTAATAATTTTAAGGTAAAGATAAGAAGACAATAACTTTGTGGTGTACATAATGAGTGAGAAAATAAAATTTGGCTAAATCTTTCATTTCTTCCTAAAGAGAAAAAAAAAAGGAGAAAAAAAAATTATTATGGAAGCCATTTTTATTTTTTATTTTGTCCAACTATTCGGCTATGACAGAAAATCAATAAAAAAGAAATAATGAATATTTGATACATTTTTCAGAAGTGTTCAATAGAATACAAATGTTTATTGTTATATTTTTTCTCCATTTTCTCTCCTTTAATGTTGCTATATTTTTTTTTTCTCCAGTTTCGGAGAGGTAATGCTCATACAGTATTCTGATCAAGCTGCATTTCCTAAAGTTTTACATTTTTCTCCTTTAATTAAAAAAGTATTTGCCAGAATTTTCTCCGAAGTCGCAATGTAGAGAAAGGAAGTGGTTATGAAAGATTAGGGCGGAGTCTGTCGAATGTTCATTGTGTGTTTTCGGAAATGTATGGGTCTATTGATGCAACTTTCCTGGAAGTAATAATCATAATCGGATAACCATTCGTATGATATAACAACAAAGTTACTACGAAAACAAAATGCATTTCTACTATGTCTTATCACATCTAGATTCATAATAAATTTGTATTTCAATATCAAGAGAAATAACTTCTGATTATTGTTACTTACCTTTAAAACTTTGTAAATTGAATTAGGGAAAAATAGAAAAATTAACTAAAGAATTCTATCATTTCCACTGTCAATTATGAGCGATTACCAGCGGAGCATGAATTTAAGAGTTGATTTGCTGAGCTTTTGAATGGTTTTAATATTTAAATTCAAAGTAAACAAGAACAGTAAGTTCAATGGAATGTCCACCATCTGTGGTAGTAGTATCAGAAGGAGGAAAAGGAGGAAGAAGAACAAGTAGTCTTTTTCTGAGTCACCTGATTCTGATACTTGTAAAATATTGTGATATGGAAATATTTTGCAAGTATTACTTCCAATAAAAATTGTGAACGGCCATTTTTAGCGTTTATTGATTAAAAAAAAAGATAATACAAAAATGCGAACCACAGATATTCTATTATGACATCTTAGCAACTGGTGAAGAGAAAAAAAAAAAAAAAAAAAGATCATAATAGATGTCTTTTAATGATACCACACCTTTTCATTTTAACAAAACCGGGACCGACCGATAAGCATCTCATTGAGATGTGTGGACACTTCTTGAAAATTTAATGAAATGCCATCTTTCATCCCATCTAACTCTTCAGTCATGACAGAAAATCAATAACAACAAAATAATGAATATTCGCAACAAACTTCTTTTTCAGATGTGTTCAATAGAATACAAATATTTATGTGGTTTTTTGAAGAGTGTGGGCCTTTTGATGTAACCCTGTTGGAAGTCGGTGATTCCCGAAGTGTGGGCTGTGGCCCAGTAGGGCACTGCAGGATATTCGAAAATTTTAATATTCCAAAGCAATTGTAATTCAATGTATGGATGCACAGTCACGATAAAAGGATGGAAACAATATCCAATGGGCACATAGCAAATGATTTTATCCAACTCGTGTTGAGTTTCACCGTTTCAACACTTGATGGCATATGGTCAACAGACAAGGTTTACATTCTGGATTGTTCTAGAATAGTGTCAAACATTCTCAGTACATAACTGTCGTCATCATCATCATCATCAGCCTTTCGATGTTGGATATAGACCTTTCCCAGAACACTCTATCATGAGAGTTTTATAGCCAATACTCCCTAAACTTGCCTAGTTCATCCTGCAATCTTTTATTTTGCCAGCCACAGTTTCATATACTATCTTTGGGGATCCACGTTGTGAGGCTGTCTACCATTCTCACAACATGTCCAGTCCATTGCCATTTAAATTTTATTATAGATTCTACGATATCTCCAATTCCTATTTTCCCTCTAATATACTGAGCTATCCTGTGATCTTCCCAGATGATGCTGAGCATGATTCTCACGAGTGCACATTGCATGGTTCTTAGTTTGAGGGTCAATCTTTTGCTTTGGTTCAATGTATCAGCTCCATAGGTGACTCTCAGAATGAGGCAATGGTAGTATGCCATTCTTTTAAGAATTGATGAGATTTCTAAATCTGTAAATTTCCAAAAAAAGTTATTGAAAATAAGACCCCCCCAAAAACCCCAACTTGAATCTATCCTACTGATATCCAAGATTTTTCAAGACATAGAAAAGAACTTTTCAAGTTGGTTTGAAAACAGTTTGTTCTATCAATTTATAAGACTTGGGGTTCTTAATGAATACCATTCTAGAATTCATTGGACAGAATACAGGAGCTACATAAGAAATCTATGCATCAAAAATGCAAAATAAAACTAAACAAGTGTGTTAAGGTTGGACATTGATTTTCCGCCAACTAAAAACCTATACGACCTCCGACTAATGATAGATGAAGTAAATGAAGAGAGCAGGAGAATCGGCCTACACATGAACTGCAGCAAGACGAAGATCACATGCAACAACCACATTGGACATAACCACATTGTGAAGACACAGAACTGGAGAAAGTAGATCACTACATCTACCTAGGACAACAAATCTCCATGAAACCCTCAAAAGAAGAAATCAAGCGAAGAATCACACTAGAATGGCAAGCCTTTGGCAGAGCTAGTTCAACCTTCAAAAATAATAAGATCCCATTAATCCTAAAAAGAAGAATGTATAACCAATGCATCGTCCCAATAGTCACTTATGGAGCTGAAACATGGAACCTAATCTAGAGACAGATCCGCAAATTGAAAAGCATGCAACTTGCACATGAAAAAATGATGCTGGGCCTCACATGGAGAGACCACAAGACAGCACAGTACATCCGGGAAAAGACAAGAGTCAAGGACATCATCGAATCCATTAAAAATCTCAAATGGTAGTGAGCTGGCCATGTTGCAAGAATGGCGGACAACCGATGGACATTGTGACTCACGACATGGATCCCCAGAGATCACATGCGAAACCAAGGCCGGCAGAATATTAGATGGAGAGACAAGCTAGACAAATTCAGAAAGTACTGGCTCCGCGACACCCATAATAGAGAAGTGTGGCGAATCTGGGGGAAGGTCTATGTACAACGATGGACGTTGAAAGACTGATGATGATCATGAAAAGGCAGAATGGAGTTATTTGTACATCTGGAAGATACTAACACCTCTAGACTTTGCGCCACGGCTGAGTTGGTATAAGTACATGCCTCTTTAGTTGTGAGTTATGCGATCCCATTGCGTCATCTCAGAGGCAGACTAATGGCTCTACAAATGCAGCCAAAAAAAAAGAATCATCCAGATAGAGTGTTCGACGGTATGTCTTCTCAAATGAACAGTTCTTGGTGCACTGATACCAAATCTGCCTTGGCACAAAGTCCAGACATATGGGTGTCTGCCACATGAACAATTATTCCTTTCTGCCTTTTAGTAGGCTTGAAATCGAATCAGACTTGAGAACACTTTCGTTCATTTAGTTTTATATTCCATTTCTAATGTATACATTGTTTTTGCGGCCATTGTATTACTCAGATTTAGCAACCATGTTTCTACAAACTCAGAGTGTAGGACAAGCCAAATAAATACTGTTCAAAATTTTGCAAATCATGAGTTTAGTTATGTATATGTATATCTGTAAATGATGATTACAAAGTCAAATATTTAGATGAGGAGAGGGTAACGTCGAATACACCCAGACCAAGATCACATGTCACAATCTTGAAAGCCCCTTGGAGCTCCTGGGGAGAGTCCTCAAAAAGATAATTTGCAAGATAATTAGAAGAAGATAAGCTCAATATTCAAACACCAATCATCGAACGAACCAGTTGTAGTTCAAGAGTGACACTCCAGAACAAGCGAGGATCTTCAACAGCATACTTAATACTTGACCAATGATGATACACAGTTTTGAAAATCTGTTGTCAAACATTGTCTGAATAAACTGGCAATTGTCATACGCTGGAGATGTCAGGGAGATAGTCAGACAACTTCAGCAAAACCTGTGAGGGGTGAATTGTCCAAATGAAATTCGAGAAACATTGAATCTTTTTGGAAGTTTTTTAATTCTGGTATTCCTTCTCTTTTGCATACCTCAATTGTCAAGTGGCTATTCAAAACCTTTAATTGCTTTGGATTAACGCTTAATTGACAGGTGCACAAACGATAATGAGGTGGTTAAACCTTAGAGTCAATTCTAAGATTTCTCAAGCATTGTGCAAACGATGATGCTGGGAACTTTTACATCAATGTGATCAACGAAACAAATGTACATGTTTAGGAGTACAATAGGAATTTAGAGAATTCAGACTTTTTTTAATGATCACTGCCCAACAAAAGGTGTGAGAGGTAACATATCCATTGACCACTTCTTTTACTGATTTTCCAATTGATCACCCGCAACATGGCATATTTTCCCATTCGATTTTTTGTAACAGCTAAACTATTAAAAAACATGAATGGCAATGGGCAGGCCATGTTGTAAGAACGATAGACAACCGATGGGCATAACGATTCACAATATGGATCCCCAGAGATCATATGCGAAACCGAGGCTGGCAGAATACAATATGGAGAGATGAACTAGACGAATTCAGAAAGTACTGGCTCTGTGACACCCACAATAGAGAAGTGTGGCGGATCCTGGGGAAGGTCTACGTCCAACGACGGACAATAAAAGACTGATGATGATGATGACAACGATTAATGACTTCATAAACAAGAAAAACAAGCACCTTTTGAGTAGGCATGCCCCAGTACTATGAATTTAAGTGTATGGAATAAGGAAGATCTGTATATTAAGTAAATTTTGACAAGACATTGTAAAAATGCATTTTGACCTCAAATTGACTTTTCAGTCTCATTTTGTAAACATATCTTGAGGTTTAATTTGAAAGCATTTCAGTGCATAGAGATAAAAAGCATCCTCCAATCTCTTGTATGTTGTATTTCTCCTTGGAAGGATGTACTCGAGAGAGATCAAAATTGCCCAAGTACTGAAGGACCTCTGCCAATGTCAGCATTCCTACAGAGAAGCCTACAAGTACACAAATCGGGCAGTCGCGTTCAGCGTTCTGCTCTTAATATGAGTAAGTTGAGTTTTTACACAAATCGAATGCTTTAAGCTGTGTGAAAACTCAACCAGTTTTGATAAAATTAATGTCATCTTGCAGAGACCTTTATTGGGAGTAAGTTTTTTTTAATAATATCAACTCGCAAAAATTGCTCTGAAAAAAAAAAAAAAAAAAGAAAAAAAGCTAGCTGTAAATTTTTAGGGAATTTTTTTTACTATAAATCTGATATAACGCAATACACACCTCAACTGTAACAGTGAATTACACCAAACCTTCCATCTAGCCTCAATTTGAACCTGCAATTATTTTTTTATTTGGGGGAAAAAAAAAAAAAAAAAAAAAGTTTCTCCAATTTGTAAATCTATAAAAAGAGTTGGAAACAAAAAAGATTTCGAAAGTCAGGCACAAATGATTTATATTAAAAAATAATTTGTTTTTAGAAGATTTGTTTACTTGAAAAGAGTGCTTTTAGAAGAAATGAAAGCAAATTAATTCAAAGAGTTTTATGCATAACTGAACCCTTTCTTATTTATGTTGTTTGTACGTTGTTTCATTTGATTCATTCTTTGGTCTTCTTCAGGTATAACACTTATGTAATATCCATAAAGATAGCTTTCTTTTCTGGTCTCTTTCTCAAGTAGTGTAAAGTAAAAAAAATGGTATCAAACCGATAAGACTACGTGAGAAAAAGATCAGAAAAGTACCTCTCTTTCCTTACAGATATAACATATTATTACACCTGAAGAAGGCCGAAGAATGAATCAGCTGAAACGTTGTGTGAACACCAAAAAAAACAATAAGTATTTCAATCATCCGAATCTTTGAATGTTAATGGCCCTTCTCAAAATGAAAGACAATCTAACCATAAAATATAACTTATACGCTAATTTTTCTGTTCACTTATTTGTTTGTTTGCACTTCAACGGGATAATCTCATTGGTTGATTTACCTTCCTATTATGACATAATAAAAATCATGTAATAGAAACTCTTAAAACTACATGTCTGACCATCACACATTAAAACAGCATGAATTGAGTGGAGACATTAAAAAAAAAAAATTAAAATTTGGATACTTGAATTATTACTTGATTACATAATAAAATAGCTTCAAGCTCCTTAGTGCATAAATAAACCCAGTCATTTTCCCCCAAGGTATATTCTAGCATTATAAATACAAGAAGAGATATTTCTTTTAAAGAAAAAAAAAAAAAGGAAGCTCACCTCTCTTGCATAATACCTGACACATCTTTGGCAAACTCAGCACCCTGTTTCACAATCTTTCGTAATTCCTCAAAACCGTTCACCCCCTAGAAGAAAAAAAAAGAAAGAGAGAAAAGGTTTAGATTCATTTTAACCTGGTGTTTTTTATTCGTTTACAAAAAATAAGACATTCAAGAAAAACAAGAACCTTAAGTTCAACGATGCATCCACCAACTGTGGTATTAGTGGCTGAAACAGGAGGAAAAAAAAAAAAAAAGCAAGTGGTCCTTCTTTGAGTCAAGTGATTCTCATACTAGTAAAATATTGCGATGTGGAAGTTTTCGGAGAGTATCATTTTCAATGAAAATTGTAAATGTCCATTTTTGGCTTTAAAAAAAAAACATACAAAAATGTGGATCTCATACATTCTTTTATAATATTATGATATCATAGATTGGAAGAGATATTCTTTAAATGATATCACATCTCGTCTTTCCTTCCACTCTCTATCGATTAACGTAACTGGAACCGTCCGACTGGCTAACTAAAAAGCGTCTTAATAAGACATGTGGACACATCTAAAACCTGCTCTTTAAACACATATACTAGAGTGTGCTTTGATGTTGGGAATATATATTTTTGCTATAGTTGGAAGTATCAGGTTTTTCATTTTCGGTCATCCATACTTCAGCTGTCCAATCAGACGTTCATAAATTTAAGTGGGTTTTCATCACATACGGTTGTAAATAATTAAGCATATCGATATGGAAAATTCAATAAAAATGAATGCTCAAATGATAACGACAAAAACTGACATAAAAGGCAAAAGAAAGAAACAAATCAGGTCTGGTTAGTCACTCGATAAAAGCTGTGACGAAACTAACATCTTTTGGCAACATGCAATGTTGGGGGGGATCAATTAAGGTTCTGGTAGGAGGGGTGATCGATGAATAAGTTACTTCCCTAGTATTTTGTTGTGCAGTATTCACACCTTTTAAAGGTGTGAATATTCAAAAAACAAGTGGGCGCAAACAAAAGACCAATTTAGGTTTAAACCTTCATTGCAAATTGAACCCCCACTAAAAACTCAGTGACGGAGAGGAGGGGGGGGTCCAAACCCCCAAAACAATAATAAAAAAAAAATTAAAAAAAGTTTTTTTCAGTACTGTAGCTTCATAGCTGCGGCCTGTACACGTGATACTCACACAGCCAGACCAACTTGGTGTTGGTGACAGTTTCTAACAGAAGAAATCTGAACAAAAAAAGTTTGTCATTGATTTTATTAAAAGCAATATTTGTCAGACATGCATACGGAACAAAATGGAGGAAGTCAATACAATAAGGTTGAACAGAACTCAGTGCAATAGGCAGAATGAATAGAAAGATTGGAATATCTAATATCATTGAGTAAGTATGATCATATATATATATATATATATATATATATATATATATATATAAGAGAGAGAGAGAGTGAAACAAGTCCATGAAAATAAGAATGAGAATATCTGTGCTCACATTAATGAATCACTGTAGTGTACTAGGAGTAATAATCTTGAAAAAAAATAGATCTTTTATCTAGAATCGTCTAAACAAAATGGATCTTTTTATCTAGAATTGTCTAAACAAAATAGATCTTTTTATCTAGAATTGTCTAAACAAAATAGATCTTTTTATCTAGAATCGTCTAAACAAAATAGATCTTTTCATCTAGAATTGTCTAAACAGAATAGATCTTTTTATCAAAAATTGTCTAAACAAAATAGCTCTTTATATCTAGAATAGTCTAAACAAAAATAGATCTTTTATCTAGAATCATCTAAACAAAATAGATCTTTCTATCTAGAATTGTCTAAACAAAATAGATCTTTTAATCTAGAATTGTCTAAACAAAATAGATCTTTTAATCTAGAATTGTCTAAACAAAATAGATCTTTTTATCTAGAATTGTCCAAACAAATTAGATCTTTTTATCTAGAATCGTCTAAAACAAAATAGATTTTTTCCCCCCAAAATTGTCTAAACAAAATGGATCTTCTTATCAAAAATTGTCTAAACAAAATAGCTCTTTATATCTAGAATAGTCTAAACAAAAATAGATCTTTTATCTAGAATCGTTTTGAAAAAATGAGAACTTTTACATCAAATTATCTGGCAAAAAAAAAATCTTTTACATAAAAAAATAGATTTTTATCTTAAATTATCTCAAAAATTGATTTCTATCTAGAATTGTCTAAAGAAAATGGATACTTTTACCTAAAATCATCTAAAAAAAATAGATTGTTTATCTAAAATTATCTGAAAGAATAGATCTTCTAATATTTTCTAAAAATACCAGCACAAGATTTAAGCATTGTTGGTCCAAAATAACCCCAAGGCCCCCAAAAGCAGTTTTTTGAAACAAAAGACAAGAACATTTTTAGATGGTGTCTAGCGATGTATTCATGGAAATTTTGAAAGATGTAGTCCCAAAAATGTGACTAGAATCTAAATGAAAAATATTCCTCATTGATTTTATCAAAAACAATATTTATTACTCATGCATACATAATAAAATGGAAGAACTGAATACAGTCAAATTGAATGAAACTAATGGAATGATCAGAATTAAAAGAACAGATAGGAATAACATTGGAAAATGTAATAACGTTGAGTAAGTATAAAAAAGATATTGAATAAAATGAGTTATTGAAAATAAGAATGAGAATATGCAGTGTAGAATTAACTAAGATATTGCCACCTCTGCCTAAAAATGAATCAGTACAGCCAAGTTGCTTCATTCATCTCATAATACCCAATCCTTGTGAGTTCTTCATCTTTCAGTCACCTAGGACTTTACTAATCCACCTACCCTATACTGACACTTTGAACAGTGATATAGAACTAGAGAAAGTAGATTACTACATCTACCTAGGACAACGAATCTCCATGAGATCCTCAAAAGAAGAAGTCAAGCAAAGAATCACACTAGGATGGCAAGCCTTTGGCAGAGAAAGCTTAGCCTTCAAAAATAAGAAGATCCCAAAAAAGAAGGGTATACAACCAATGCATCCTCCCAGTAGTCACATATGGAGCTGGAACACAGAACCTAACCAAGAGACTGACCCGCAAATTGAGAACTATGCACTGTGCACTTGAAAAAATTATGCTAAACCTCACATAGAGAGACCACAAGACAGCACAGTAAATCCGGGAAAAGATGATAGTCAGGGACATCATAGAATCCATTGAAAATCTCAAATGGCAGTGGGCTGGCTATGTTGCAAGAATGGCAGACAATCGATGGACATCACGATCCCCAGAGATCACATGCGCAACCAAAGCCAGCAGACTATTAGATGGAGAGATGAGCAAAACTAATTCAGAAAGTACTGGCTCTGCCATGTCCATGATAGAGAATAGTGGCGAATCCTTGGGAAGGTCTTTGTCCAACGACGGACATTAAAAGACAAAACTGTTATACAGAGCAATATACAACTCGGCCGAGATCAAATGCAGATACTGACTGGACATGTCAGTCCCAAGGGAATGGGTGTCACCCAAATAGCAAGACAAAAAGTATACCTGTCATCATCATCATCAGTCTTTTAACGTCCGTCGTTGGACATAGACCTTCCCCAGGATTCGCCACACTTCCCTATCATGGGCATCACGGAGCCAGTACTTCCTGAACTTGTCTAGCTCGTCACTCCATCTAACATTTTGCCGGCCTCGGTTGCGCATGTGGTCTCGGGGGATCCATGTTGTGAGTCGCGATGTCCATCGATTGTCTGCCATTCTTACAACATGGCCAGCCCACCGCCATTTGAGAATTTTAATGGATGCTATGATGTCCCTAACTCTTGTCTTTTCCCGGATGTACTGTGCTGTTTTGTGGTCTCTCCATGTGAGGCCCAGCATTATTCTTCCATGTGCACGTTACACGGTTCTCAATTTACGGGTCTGTCTCTTGGCTAGGTCAAAAAAGCTTTTTAAAAAACGGAACAAAAAAAAAAAAAAAAAAAAAAAAAGGAAGAAATTTCCTTCAGAAAGAAGTACTGATGCAAATTTTCAAGTCGGTAGACAAAACGATATCACTAAAAATGCCGGAACACAAACACACACACACATATATATATATATATATATATATATATATATATATAAAAAAGGATAGAACACTTTACCACCTTTGGTGGCTACAGTTGTTCAATCTAGTGGTTACTACCAGCACTTAGTTGCTATTATGGAATTTTCTTTGAATCTACTAAAAATCAATAGATATTGGGGGACAAGTATTTCTATTCTAATTGACTGTTTTCAGTAAAACTTATCTACAGTACATATTATATAAGTATATACCGTTAACCCATTTTCCTCTCTCTCTCTCTCTCTCTTTTGAATTGTAAGTTGTTCCGTACACAAAAATGAAATTAGAACGAACATACTTACACAGTATTTTTTACGAATTAGATTACCTAGGGCATGCCAGTCCAAAAAGTGTATGATTGGTATCATGTTAATAGCAACAATCAAAACAGAAATAATGCTGTTTGTCGTAATAACAATCAAAACTGAAATTTTTGAAAAATGCCATCACATCATCTGAACTATGATCTAATTTGATCTTGTTTTACAGAAAAAATTTAGCTGAAAAACAAACCAAAAAAAACCCCCAATTCTTTTTCTCTCCATACCGAAAATTTTAAATCTATAAAACCACACCCATGAAGACCAATGACGAATATATCTAGGCAAGAAAAACATATCGATTTTAGGATAAATTTTCGTTGTAAATCGAGTTCCTGCCATCATATCAAGAACCATAAATCCAAACAAACTTGACACCTACAATGTCTGTTCCACAGAACAACATATTTGGCAAATATCAACTTTATACAATAACCAGTTGTCGAGTTATCTTGATATACACTAACACACAGAGATTTCTCAAATTACAGTAAGAATACTCAACATTACTTCCCATACATATTTCATCGGTAGCAAGTAACGTCAAGCGTTCTGTATGAACACACCAATGAAAAAATGGTGAAGGGGATAAAGATAGACAATTCATTGTGAAGTGTATCATGAGCATTTTATATACAAGAACCCTAAGTTCAACGCTGTGTCCACCATCCATTGTAGTAGCAACAGGAGAAGAAGGAAGAAGAAGAGCAAGTAATCTTTTTTTTTTGAGTCAACTGATTCTTGTACTCATAAAATATTGCAATATGGAAATATTCTGTAAGAATTGTTTCCAATGAGAGACCAAAATGGCCATATGGGGCATTTTTGGGTCATTTTAAAAGAAAAATACCAACAGGCACACCTCGGACATTCTATTATCGCACCTTACCAGCTGGTAAAAAAAAAAAAAAAATTGATCGGAATAGATGTCTTTTTAATGACCTAACACCTCTCCCTTCTAATCTCAGTTGTTCAACGTAACTGGAATTGACAGACCGATAAAGTTCCTTATTGAGATGTGTGGACAGATCTAAAAGCAGAATCAGATTATCCATTGCAAGGTTGACAGAATTCCTCTTTCCTCAGACAGAGTTCCTTCAAATACTGTATTTAACGAGCTTGAAACTCAGACCTTAGATGCACTAGTTCTTTTCTTGTGTGAAGATCTAGTGAGGACAGTGTTGCCAATTTTATTCTCAAGTTTACATCCAAAATGGAGTCAAAAAACACCTTGAAGCACTAAGGAACAACTAGATTCTCCAGATATGTCTATAAAATCTAGGGAATACTTTACAAAACATTAAGAAATTAAACGTGACTTTCATCTTCAACAATTATTTTATAAAAATATTACTTGATTTATCAAAAATATAACTTTCTTTTTACAACTATAAATCGAATGAAGAATATTACTCATTATTTCTATAAATATTCGGACCATCCTCATCTTGGTTGTTTTTCATACAACGTTTCGGCCGTTGTACTCTACGGCCTTCATCAGGTATCATCTGGTAATAATACTACTAATGCTAAGAGGGGAGTGTGGTCAATATACCCCCCCCCGTCGGTTAAATAAAGGGTTTGGTTCATTACTTCCCCACACCTACCAGATGATACCTGATTAAGGCCGTAGAGTACAACGGTCGAAATGTTGTATGAAAAACAACCGAGATGAGGATGGTCCGAATAATAATAGAAATAATAATAATAATAATAAAACCTCATCTCAAAAATTCAGAGATATACTAATATTACTCATGTTATTGGTGTCAAAAATTAACTAAGTAGCAATTTCTGACATCTAGACCCAACCAGAAACATTTAAATTGTTAACATCGAGCAAGTGGCGTAACTGATATTTCAGCATGTCAGTCAGCGGTTGCAATTGATGTGAGAGATCAGTGATGTACTGGAATATCAATCCAGTTGGATATCCATGGTCAGAATAACACCCCCCACCTCCAAAAAAAACGTTCATTTTTCTCTGAATCTGGTCGAGGGTTACCCAACCAGATGAATATTACGGCATATCACAACCAGAGATCATAACACATCTAAAACCTTTGTCGATCACCCAGAAAGTATAGACAACTATGGATTTTTGACACCAATTATGACCAATAATTATGTTTGATACAAAAATCGACCACACCGCATATAGCTCAGTAGAATTCACACATTTCGGTCGGAAATACACCTGAAGATGGCTGTTGGTGAACAATGGCTGAAACGTCGTGTGCAAAAAATGAGCTGAGATGGAGGCAATGGCCAGTACAAAAACTTTGCGCAATAACTACGGATATGTTTACAAGACACTAACAGCTTTCGGCTCCTCTTTTCTGTTGGCATTCTTTTGGTCCCCCCCCCCCGGTGCCGATGTGGTTATTGTGTCTGTGAACTGATAAGACATTCTTGGCAATCATAAGAGCCTGGTGATTAGTAGAGAAAGCTGAAAAAGGAGGGAAAGGTAAAATCAACATCGAAATGGCTAGGGAAGACAAGAGAGTAATTTGTGGTCACCACTAGGAAGAAGATTGGTTGGGGGGGGGGGAAAGGAAAACACAGAAAACAAGCCTGGCTGCTGCATGGTCAAACTTCACTCCTATTGCTATTCCAAAATGTGATAAGTGCCATTTTCAACAACAAAAAAAAAAAAGTGTTCAATTGAACAACAGTAGCCATCAAAGATGGTAAAGGGTTCTAAGCTTTTTTTTTTATACGCTTGTGTGTTGGTCTGTGAGTTGCAGCACTCCTGGCCCTACCGTTTTGTCTCTAGATTTAAAAACTGGCACTCAACTAAAACACCTTCTAAAAATTCTTCTTTTGATTTTGACCCCTATTCTGACAGGTTTGATCATAACATTCTGGTGAATTTAGATATCTTTTCAGGGGGAAAACACCAGTGATGTCATAAACAGAATTCATTCTGACTGCATTTATTCATTGATCGGATCTTTTTTTACACGACTTCAAATTTTGACCTTACAGTTGTTCAATTATTGACTGTGAGTTTGCCATTTTTCTCATTTGAAGAATTCTATAGAATAATTCAATAACTACGTCAGCATGGATTCGTTGTGAAACAAAAAAACCTCATAAAACTCGACAAGGTTTTCAGACATTCAATTTTATGCATAGGGGGTATCGATCTGTATTTTTAGTGAAATTTTATTTTCAATGCATCATCTTTGACCAACCTCATTCAATTTTATGCATAGGGGGTATAGATTTGTATTTTTAGTGAAATTTCATTTTCAATGCATCATCTTTGACCAACCTTATTCAATTTTATGCATAGGGGGTATCGATTTGTATTTTTAGTGAAATTTTATTTTCAATGCATCATCTTTGACCAACCTCATTCAATTGTATGCATAGGGGGTATCGATTTGTATTTTTAGTGAAATTTTATTTTCAATGCATCATCTTTGACCAACCTTATTCAATTTTATGCATAGGGGGTATTGATTTGTATTTTTAGTGAAATTTCATTTTCAATGCATCATCTTTGACCAACCTTATTTTGCTGATGAAACATATGCTCTAGAAGGGGGCGCTTGTTAGAAAAAGTTTTGAGAAACATTACTGCAGAAGAAATTGACTGATACATTCAACTTAACAAAATATCGTGGTAGGTTTGCGAAAAAATACTCTTCAATAAAAGACACTGAAACTTTGGAGCGATTAAGCAAGAACAACGGAGAGTATAGATTTTAGCTCCACAAAGAGAATGTTGCTGGAAGAGGTGACCGATGCCTTCTGGTAATATACTGTGTTAGGGTGATCAATTGAAAAAGACATGATCAATGAATGAGTTACTTCTCTCACATTTTGCTGGGCAGTGATCACATAAAAGGCTGAATTTTCAAAAAGAACAAGTATGAATGCTGCCAGACTCAAAATAGGAGATCAATTTAGTATGAATGCAGATTGCAAATTGAACCCCCCCCCCTCCAAGAGAAAAACCTAGTACACTGATTTGATTAGATCAAAAAGTGAAACACCTACTCGTCAACTATTTCCAGGGCCATCTTAAGAAAATTTGAGGTTCCTGGACAAAGCAATGTACCCAGTACCCTAACACCCGCTCCTTGTTGCTGTCAACATATTATCAGGATTTGTTTTTCAAATTGCACTTCGGGGCCTCTAAGATTTGCGGGGCCTCCGGGCAACAGCCCAGTGTGTCAGTGCTTTAAAACAGCCTCGACCACATCATTCCCAATCTGACAACATTCTATATTGGCCAGGAGCAGTGTTTTCAAAACTGGGACCCAACAAATAATGCTCAGTGACCCGCAGCGTTGTTCCCTCCAATCCCGATATTGTGAATCTTGCGGCAGAGAAACAACAACACTATTTAAAAAAAACCCCATCATTATTGAACACGGACCGGTAATATTCTAAATGGATTACTTTCTGAATTCCAATATAAATGCTTTTTTAATGGTCAAACATTGTCTATAATCAGGGTTACATTGATCATTGATTACAGTCTGGGAACTAAATGCTGAAAATACGTCTGCCAGATTATTTCCTTTTAGAAAAATGGTTCTAAAGTTTTTAAAGTTTCAAATCAATAGCCTAGAGTACTTGAGCACTTTTACATCGAAGATTTTCTAACCCGTAGCACGTTACCTGATGCGAAATCAAATGTTCACTGATTCGAATGCACATAGATAATTGCTTTATTAATTTTATGAAAACTAATTGCAGGAATTTCCCACGGATCTTTAAGTAGATTACTATAATATACTGTTATGTCATAGCACGTATGTTGAAATTAAGACGAGATTAAACGTTCAGAGGCAGATGAGATAATGAGTTTAGAAGCTTCGTTCTACTGTGTGTGTTATCTCATAGGACAAATGCTAACTTCAGGGTTGGGCAGAAATAACACTATTAACACAGAATTTTAGCCGGGGATCAAACGAGTTGAAAAATCAAATTACTGATTCGAAATCTGTCTTTGGGGCTGAGGATAAGTTTAGTGAAATAACCAGAATTTTTTTCTTAAAATCTAAATTTCCAAGTTTAAATCGATACAACCTGGTAATCTCTCCACATATAATAATAAACATGAGGACATAGTAAAAATTGAATTTTATGCTATGTTATGTTAGATTTGATAAACAGTTATGTAGAGGTGAATCGTATGTTATTCATAAATTTTTTGGAGCGAAACATTCTCATGAGATAAACTAAAAATCTAGAAGATAAACAAAACAGAATTCATTTCTCCGTACAATATAATTCCAAAATCACATGTCTCATTTCAACTCCTTCATTAATAGTTCCTATGTAAGGGATTCGCTAACTTTGGCTGAACAGGTCCACCCGAGTTGGGTTTAAGAAGTGGGAGTTAATTTGTCATCTGTTTTTGTGTACGTCATTGTGTCACTGTTATTCGTGCATGATGTCACTCGTCTTCGGGTCGTTGTCATCCATCATTGTAACAAACGAAAATAAAGTCAAAACTCGAGAGTAAGAGTTTGACAGGAGAAAAAAAAAAAGAAAAAAGCCAGCTCAGCCTAATTGTTCATCTGCTTCTGACCTCGAAAGCAAGGGAAGAAAAAAAGAAAAAAGATATTTTCCTCCCAGTTGGATTGGATCCCCAGAACTGTCAAACAGAATGCCCGAGACCATCAAGCCGCTGAAACACCACTGAAAATTGAAATTTATTTGTTAGTATGTATAACATAGTCAGACAAATATCTACTGCCTTTTTCAAAATCCTTGGGATTTTATATTGTTCAATGGTTCTAAGGAAATTCTTTATTGCTTATCACTGTAAGTTTAAAACAAAACAAAACAAGGGTAGAGGGAATCGAACTAGTATACAAATGCCCCCCCCCCCCCTGCTTCCCAACAGAAGGGACTTTATAGATAGACTCTTAACGTAAAGCAATGAAAATGGAAAGAGCAGTCCTCAGACATCCAAGTAAGGTTGAAAAGGAAGCGAGATTCCACGACAAAATAATAAATAGTTGAATTCAAAAAAACTCCGAACCGTGACTGTCGTATGGAAAATCACTCAACTTTCAACCCAAAAGCCTAGTCTGACCACGGATAAGTAGTATTCGATCTTGATTTTATTTCAAATTATATTTACTATATTTCGCTAGAATTTTGAATGTAGATTCCATGGGTAAAGATCTCTTCTCTCTCTCTCTCCTCTACCTGAATAGATCAGCAAGGCGAGAACTAAAATTCCTTATTGTTTATCAGTGTGAATTTGAAACAAAACAAAACAAAACAAAACACAAAAAGGGTAGACGAAATAGAGGTAGCACATAAATGCCCCCCCTTATTTTCCCAACGGAAAGGATTTTAGAGATAGACTCTTATGGTCAAGTAATAAGAAAAAAAAAGAGAAGTTCTCAGACATCCAAGTAAGGTTGAAAACAGAGCGAGACTCCTTGACAAAGTAACAAATGGTTGAATTCTAAAAACTTTGAACAATGAACTGTTTTAATGACATCCTTAATAGCAAAGTCATTTTCACCGAAAAAGAAGGATAGAAAAAACATATGTACGTACTATTATAATTTTTTTTCCAAAACAGGAATTAAATGTTTACAGAAAGATAATATACCGAGAACTTGGAAATGCGAGTTGACAGGTCATAATGTCACGGAAACATTCTTTTTCCTCACTCTCTCTCTCATTCATGTCTTAGATTCAGATATCTTAAATTCTAGGTCTGACTAATTGTAATAATGAGGTCAACTCTCTAAGAGTTTGACAAAAATGCTGAGCCACATAATGTTTTTGATATTTAAAAGTACAATGCCGCTGCAAAATTGCTTGAATACTGCTATAATCTTCTCATGCTAAGGGCACACTAGTTGTTTCAAGGAACATCAAATTAATTCACTCAAAATTTTGTTTGCTGGTCATCATACTGCCAATTTAAATTACCTTATTTGCCATGTATTACATAAACTTTCTCTAAAATTATTCGAGGTCTTATGGAAATTCGGTAATATATCTTTGCAGTTATGAAACAACATATAAAATAACTTGTTCTAATTATCATACGAAAAAAAAAAATTCACTTGTAATAACAGGTTGAGGAACTGTTATCCAAAACTCAGAAAACCAAAATGTTTCAAAATCCCACACCTGATTTCACAGTACTATGATTTAAAAAAAAAAAAGATGAGGCTGAGGCATTGAACTCATTCTGACTATGGTAAAAGCTTTGTTATCTTCTTTTAACTATTTGAAAAAAAAAACAAAACGTAAGACTATATTTACATCATAAATTGAGAAGGCCGAGACAAGTCCACCCCGAAATTATTGTTTTCACCATTACCTATATACATTAATCATTGTATTTTTTATCAATCACTACATCCATATGAAGACATTTTTGAAACTGTCAAAAAAGGCTGCAGATACTTTGAGAGTAACACAGTCCTAGCTCTGGCATCAGATTCCATAGAAAAGTAACATTTTACCACAGATTTCCATATATTCTCTTTCTTTCAGTCATAGTGAAACCAAAGACCTTAGGTTACTCCTGCTATTGGTAGCTACATGGACCTCAGACAATGACATTTTCATAGAGGTAACAAAGCAGTAAAGGGTCCGGTAAATCAAAATCTTCATAAGTTGTCATATATCATTCCGAAGGAGATTTTACGCTGATCAAGAATCGTGTAAGAACGTGGGTAACAAAATGAACATGTCAAAAGTTATAAGCAATTTTTTGCGGTCTGTTCATGGGGGAAAAAAAAAAAGCTTCTTTTTAGTTTTAGATATGAATAAATGGCCCGTGTTTTAGCGATTGATCTATTGCTACACAACAAGGCAAATTCTGATGTATAGAATCTTATGTTTCTCAGTCAGAGAAAAGTTTCCTTTGAAATGATATACAATATGGCTACCTTTGAGGATTTTGGCCTATTAGGCCCAGTGGTCTTACTCCCATTATGAAAATAGTTTTTTTCTGAGGTCTGTGCTGTCAATGATTGGAGTCACCCAAGTTTTCGTTTTCATCATCATCAGTCTTTTAATGTCCGTTGTTGGATATAAACCTTCCCCAGGATTTGCCACAATTCTCTATCATGGGCGTCACGGAGCCAGTATTTCCTGAATCTGTCCAGTTCATCTCTCCATCTTGTGTTCTGTCGGCCACTGTTTCTTATGTGATCTCTAGGGATCCATGTTGTGAGACATGATGTCGATTGGTTGTCTGTCATTCTTGCAACATGGCCTACCCATTGCCATTTGAATTTTTTAATAGTTTTATATTCACTATGATCCAATGAATGAGAATATACAGAAATCTCAAGTGAAAAAAAAAAACAAACAATTTTCTTCAGGACTTAGTGCCGATGCTAGGTAGGACTAACAGTGACAAAAACTAGAAGAAAAACAGATTCTTTCCCCAAAAAAACTGCAACGTAGATTATATCATACATTTCCAACAGAATTGGTCTAAATTTGTTTTTGTTATGAAACCATTTCTTTCCAATTTGGTTTTCTAAATGACCCCTGCTAAAATGTCCAGAACAAAAATGATTGTTTGAAAAATAAAAAGGAGAAATGTTGCCAAAACACAAATATAATTCACTGGTAAATGAAAAAGTTATATATATATATATATATATATATATATGAGTGTATACATTAGTTATAAACATTGTACAGTGTGTTTTTCTTTCTTTCTTTCTTTCTTTCTTTCTTTTTCTCTCTTTTCTCTTTCTTTCTTGTACGTTCTATTTTTTTATCTGGAGAATTAATCTAATAAAAAAGAAGGAACAACATTATAGAGTGACGTAAAAGAGAAAAAAAAATATTCTTCTTTCTTTACCCACTCTCAACATAGTATCTTTCTATCTTTACCAACGCTATGAACAAAAGTGAAAAAAGAAGGAACGCTGTCTATCTCTCTTTAACCACTTTCTCTCTCTCTCTCTCTGATTTCTTACAAATGCAGTTATCATTGCCGTTAGTTTAGTGATTACGAAAAATCGAATAGGAAAATATGCCATGTGGCGGGTGATCAATTGAAAAATTAGTAAGAGGAGTGGTCAGTGGATAAGTTACTTCTCTCTTACCTTTTGTTGGACAGTGATCATTAAAAAAGTCTGAATTCTCAAAAAAAAAAAAGAAGGATAACTGCAGCAGAACACAAACTAAGGGATAGATTTAGCATAAATTTGCATTGTTACAAATTGATTCCTTTCACTAAAAACGTAGAGGAGGGTGACATTCAAGAAACAAAATGAAAGTTCTTTCCTACACATGATGAGGAGTAAATGTTGAAATTTTCCGTCCTTCATTGGTGTGGCCTATATGCGTGGTAGCTTGGCTAGCCAGAATCATTTAAAAACTGAAGAAAGTTATGTGAATAGTTTCGGTTTACGCTTTCTAACAAGAAAAATGATAAAATATAGATTAGAGGGGAAAAAATGAAAAGAAATAATCATATAAGACGAGCCGGGTGAAAAGCCAATGGCCTTTTGCCAACAAAGAAATCACAGCCAAAAGTCTTCGAGAGGTAAGAAAGGCCAAATCAGGAAGCGCGATTCTATTCCAATTCCTTCAAGAATTGCCCAAACACATTACCATTTGATCAAAGTTCAAAGAGTTAGAATAATTTGGATGGAATCCATTATTGGCACAAATCTTCCACCAAGACGAAATCAATTACTGCATATGAATCAGGGAAAAAAAAAAAAAAAAAAAAAAGCAAACATCTCCCTAAAAACTAATGTATTTCCATTCAATATGATTTGATAAACACAGCATTTTTTGGGGTCTGCTTTTAGAAAAATCCCAAGGAAATATCTGGCCGGTTTGTTTGTAATTGCATGTATTAGAAATAAACAAACAAAAACCCATAACATCTTTATTTATAGCTATAATATACCGTGCAAAATGGCAGGCTTGTTTATACATGGAATGCCTACAAAGAGCCTAGAGCTATTAGGCAACACTTTTTGATAAGTTGAGTATCATAATTTCAATCTTTTTCTTCCCAAGTCTCAACTCAACTCAACTCAAGCTAATTTAATGTGTGATCAAACATTTCAAGTCTTGAGAGTTTCTTAGACATAATCTACGACGTGACTGTTATGACATAATAGAAATGTAAATTAACCAGTGAGATGCATCAGCAACAAACAAACAGACAGAAAATTTGCATATAAGTTCATTATCTAACCATATTATAAGCATACATGCAAATTTTTCTCTTCATTTGTTTGTTGGAGCTCAAATGGTCAATTTACCTTCCTATTATGACATGATTAACAATAAAATTTAGTTCAAAGAAACTCTTAAAACTTCATGTCTGATCATCACATATTGAAACAGCTTGAGTCCAGTTGAGACTTTGAAGAAATCTAAAATCAAGATACTTGAATTATCAGAAATAGATCACCTGATAGAAAAGCTTTAGGCTATGTAGTGCTGATCCATACATAAATAACCCGTCATTTTGGTCAGGTATATCAAGGTCACACCAAATATGGTCCAGAAAGCATGATTTGGAGCCTTAAGTTTTTGAATATATTTTCTTTCTTGACGCTATCATACCTTGATTCTAATTGCAGTAACCTGTTCACAATATCAAAAGGTACAAATTAAAAGTTGATAATATTAAAGTTAATGATAGAGAAGCATTACCCTGACAAGTATTATGAAGCTGGTGGAAAGTTTTAGGCTACTTTTGAGTCTAGGAGCGTGACCTTACCAAGAAGGTAGTACTCTGTCCAAGTCTGGAAAATGAGAATAAAAATATAAAATTTTTGAGAAAGAGAAGCCGTTAACCAAAACTATCAACATAGGCCTCTTTAGTTCTTAAGTGATTCTGGCTGGCTACCAAGCTATCTATTGGTCTATGTACTGGACACACCATTCAAGCTAGAGGGTTGAAGATTATAACATTTACTCCCTAATATGTCAACCTCCTAAAACATGTTTTTTTCTCCCTAAAATTCATCATGAAAATAAGTTTTCAGAGGGAGGAACAGACCTGCCGACCGATGGACAAAGCCTCTTATAAAAAAGCAAGAACACCTCTAAAAAAACTAACTGTAGTAAGAACTATAAAAAAGGAAGAATGAACAAGAAAATTGAAGTGAGTTATCTTAAATTCATAGACCACTTGAAACCGCTGCTTTATATAGAGGAACTCTTCAATGAATGGAATTTTTTGTGAATTGAATAAAAAACGTTTTTTTTCAAAATAACCTAAAAGTGCCAGGGAAGTAAATCTGACTAGCAGTTATTACCCCATTTCAAGATTTGAATTTTTTTTATATGAATTTAAAGGTTAATGACTGAAATCCATCAGTCTGTAGGTCAATGTGGTTCAAGTGTCAGATATATAGGAGTCATCAATTAACTATGATATCTGGATTAAAGTTGCTTAATATCTTTGTTCTTTTGCTTTCATTTCTGAAATCTAGATGCTTTCGGGTTTGTGATGTCTGAAGACAAAACAGTATGGCTAGGAGCACTTGAATACACAAACACCCAAACAGATAAAAAGGGATAGAACCCTCCACTAGTTTTGGTGGCTATAGTAGTTCAGTTGGACAAGGTTTTTAGTGGAATCAGGACAAAATAATAATAATAATAATAATGATAAATATAAGGACTGCAACGTTAACTGTCAACAGTGACCCAACAGAGGAAGGGAAATGAAAGCGGAAAAGCAAATTGTAGCACTGACATGACAGGCGAAAGAGAGAAGAGACGTTGGCTGAAGACCTGAGGAGACTTATTGTCACTCAGCCTTCAGCGATGACCACTGGGCAACCGGTGTGAAACTATAAATCGCAGTATTACTGTGACCTATGAGTACTAGGAGAGAAAGGCAGGAGACTTGAGGAGACTTGCTGTCACTCAAACTCCAGCGGTTACCACCAGGCAACTGGTGTGAGATTGCAAATAATAATAATAATAATAATGATAATAATGATAATATAATATGATATATTAAGTACTATGCAACTTATTACTCAGAAACAGTGTCTAAAAAGTGTAGAAAATGTCAATTATTCACTTCAAAGCTCACTTTTGAGACCAGGACAGTGAT
Organism: Thysanoteuthis rhombus; assembly: GCA_963457665.1. NCBI lineage: Eukaryota > Metazoa > Mollusca > Cephalopoda > Oegopsida > Thysanoteuthidae > Thysanoteuthis > Thysanoteuthis major. Next base: position 51,509,265 of record OY735224.1, read on the forward strand.
AATTCGAAATCTACTTATTTCCAATTGGATAATGGGAGAATTTCCACTTGAAATTAGAGCAACAATTGCATATGTATATCACCATCTTGGCCACCAAGTTTGAGGGGGATAATAGCCATTTTCTATACTTTCTATACGTAACTTGTCAATAATTTAACAACCATAGAGTCAAGATTTGAAGTCAAGTGAAAAAAATTCCGCTGAAGAATAAATATGATCAGAATAAATTCTATTTATGACATCACTGGCATTTTCCGCTGGAAAACATCTAAAATAGAGTTTTTTTAAAAAAAAAAACATCTATAAAAATCTAGATTCTGGAGTATCTGTATTTTCTAATTAATAAACCTGTCAAAATAAGGCCCCAAAAAGGTAATAAAAAAAAAAAAAAAAAAGCCTTTTTTTTCTAAAATTAAAAAAAAAAAAAAACTTTTAGTAGAGATTTAGTGGAGTTGTGATGTCTAAAGACAAAACAGTATGGCCAAGAGCACTCAAATACACAAACACCCACGCATATAAAAAGTGATAGAACCCTTCACCAGCTTTGTTGGCAATAGTAGTTCAGTTGGACACGGATTTTAGTAAAATCAGGACAAAGTAATAAAACTCTTTTTACAAATATTAGTACACTTCCACACAATTAGTCACACATAGCACACTTAGACAATATTCAATTTCCAGCCAGGTACGCAAATTTCTCAATGAAATGTTCCCCAACTAATGGATCAGAAGGATTAAACCGATTTTTAGGCTACCTTGGTCACATGATGGTCCAATGGACTTCTTTTCGTGAAGCTTCATTCAAGACAAGGCAGAGGAACTGCCAAGTCATATCCACCATCCACAAAGTGATACTCTATCATACCTGGCTGGACACTGAACATCGTATATATGTGCTACGTGTGATCAATAGCACCGAAGTAAAGGTATGTACATTCTATGTGTGATTAATAGCACCAAGGTAAAGGTATAAGATCTCCAGTCTCTTAAGAGACACTTTCTACGGAGTATCATGGCCCGTTTTCTGTAGCAGGCATCAGTTTAGTGATCCTTGCAAGTTTCAAGACAGGTCAAGACCAAAACTTTATTTTTTATTCTTACAAGTTTTTATGACCAATACCCTGGGCTGAATGCAAGTCTACTAAGGAGAAACCTCAACCCTAAATCACACCGCTTAGAGTGTATTCAATAAGCTGCTAAGTGCATGGGAAATTTGTCGTAATGAAGAATTTTCCACACTTGCAATGGGAATTAAATCTGGGACCTTTCGTGTGTGAGGCAGGTGTGCTAACCATTACACTATCAGAGCAGACAACGCCCACGTAGATGTGTACTAATATTGGTAAAAAAAGATCTTTTATCTTCGGTCTGCTATGAACTCCACACATTTATGTTAATATTTGTATTTTTAATAGATTCTACAAAGTCGTCAAGATGATTTAGGACAACTTTGTGTAAGATTGAACAATATGTATATATTCACAAATACATGTCCTAATTCACAGAACCACTTAAAATTTCACGCATACAATCATAGAGAATAAAATAGTTCCTATCAAAACAACAGCTATGTTTCTAGGTTTCAAACTAATCAATATCAAAAGTGTTTTCAATCCAAATATAGAATCTGGACCCCAAAATTGACTCACGTCAAAAGTGCAAATTCTAAGATTAGACAGTAATCAATATTTAATTAAAACGAGGATGAAATGTACAATTCAGACACCTCTAACTACATAAAAAGATATTGCGAAGAAATAGAATTGCAAAAGACTTCTGATTAAATTAACTCCCAGAGTCATAAACTGCTGGTGAAGGCTGTAGAACTCTTCAAGGAATAAGATAAAAAAAGCAAGAACCATAAGTTCAAAGATGCCTAGCAGGAAGAGGAGGAAGAAGAGCAATTAGTTTTTCTTTGAGTCAATCGATTCTCATACTCGCGAAATATTGTGATATGTAAATATTCTGCAAGTATTATTTTCAATAAAATTTCCAATAAAGGAATTACTAAAAAGTGCAAGGGAAGTAACTCTATCCAGAAGCTACCCATCCTTAATTTACTTTTCGAATTACATAGCATGAATTTAAGAGTTAAATTGAATTTCGATCAAGGTGTAATCTGAAAATTGGAGCTTTTGACTCAAACAAATTATCAAGTGCGGATTTTACAGATATATAATCAAAAACTTCAAGGATGAAAGTAACTTTGAAAAAGATAGATTAGCAAAGTTAGCAGCGTCAGGATCGAATTCTCGGGGTTCATGGGAATCCAGAAAGGTAAGCAAAAGAAATTGTTTCTCAATACAATATTATTCCAAAACTTTGTCTCCCATTTCAATTCCTTTATTTGTGGTTCCCATAATAAAACAAGTCAACCAGAACCGAGAGAGTGAAATCTTCATCAATCATAGCGTATGTAACTCTGATTTGTGCATGACATCACTGGTTTTTGGTGTGGTCATTGTCACTGGTGCGACAAACAAAAATAAAGTCAAAACTCAACAATCCTGAGAGTTTGACGATATTATCTGAAAAGCATGATTGCAAGCAGGCAATACCTGATAAATAAGAAAATATGGTGGATTAATTAAAATTTCACAATTTCCACTGTTAATCGAACATTGATTATCAAGAACAGTTTTTGCAGAGATTTCATCAATTGTGCTTTAAAATTGCCCAATGTTCAAGGTTTATGGTGACATAACAATTAGCTTAACTTAATATATACTCTTGGGTGCATAATTGACAGAGGTGGGGGTAATAAGCAGGAGGGTTTACTATTATTTACTAGGATTTGAATCAAACAAAGTCAATCGAGAAAGATTTATAGAAGGGGTGGGATAGGAACATGGGAAGTGAAAACGTACAGTACTGACAGGAATGAGAAAATCTTTTTATTTCTGGAGGAAAATTGGACTGAAAAGTCTTTTGTTGGGACAGAATTCTAAAAACGCTGGAATTAGCAGGTATGATAGACCTTGGTGGAACTATTTGTGTTTATATGAATAATTAGCTTAACCAAGTTCTCACCCAATATTGTGGTCCTAATAGTTGTCTTTTGATGGTAAAATTTTTTTTTAGTAGTACTAGTTCCCACTATAAATATTAAGGAGGAGGGAGAGTAGAGATAGACTCTCAAAAATCAATTAATGTGTGTGTGGGGGTCCTAATAAGAGCAGGGGGGGGATAAGTGTACGAAATATTTTCCAAAATTAATAAGGGGGGGGTCAATTAGGCACATAAGAGTACTACAGTTTAAATAGATTTTCAACTTTCAAATTCATGAACTGCTCAGAAAATTCTATAGTAGAAGTACTTCGATCAGTACTTATCCCCCTTGAAATCAATGTCTAGATTTTCTTATGTGAATTTAAGAGTCGAGTTATATCTAATCTTGGTTTAAGATAAATTTGATCTCTAAAAAAATCTGTAGATGATCTGGTAAATATTTTTCAACATCTATCATCTACAGATGGATACATTTCCCACACTCACAATAAATGTATCTGTTTTGTATTGTGCTTGAAAAGAGTGCTATCTTCATGCTGACACTAGTCCAAGTATGACCAAGAATACCATGCAACATAATTTATATTCCTAAGTAGTGAGTGTTATTTTCTGATTGCTCATGAGTAAAAAGTATAGAAAATGGCTATTATTCTCTTCAAACTTTGCATTTGTGACCAGGAGAGTGATATTCATATATAATTGGTCCTGGGTAGTGAGTGTTATTTTCTGATTGCTTCTATGTAGAAAGTATAGAAAATGGCTATTATTCACTTCAAACTATGCTTTTGTGACCAGTGCAGTGATATTCACATGTAATTGGTCCTGGGTAGTGAGTGTTATTTCTGATGGCTTATGTGTAAAAAAAAGTATAGAAAATGACTATGAATCCCTTCAAACTTTGCTTTTGTCACCAGGACAGTGATATTCATAGGTAATTGTTTCTGGGTAGAGAGAGTTATTTTCTGAGATATATATATACAATTGTTTTTGATACTTTAATGAGGTTAAAAATATGGAAATTCAGTCATTATCAAAATGAAAATACGCTGTAGACTGGCTATAATGCAGAAGTTTGGGTCCATAATTTTCTACTACGTTATAATGAATTTTCCATTTTTATAAACTTTGATCTGAGTACCATCACTCCAGACTTCTTCAAAACTGACCGTGTAGAAATGAAGAAAAAAAAGCGCAAGTTGGGGCTAGCCCAGGAAGAAGACAGAAATGAATATAACATTTTATACAAGTTCTGACAGCTCACTCAATTGAGGTTACATTCTGACAAAACTTGGTTACATATATATATGTATATTAGTGAGTATCATGAGTTGACAATACGTTTGTAACCTTTTTAGTGCCAGATGAACGGGAAAGAGTTTATACCTTTTCCTCTTTACAGTTGGCATAACTCGATTCAGTGTTAGGTGTGTTCGGGGAAATTTTCAATATCTTTTTAGTATTTTGGGGGCGTCTGACTTGTGTGGAAAATATTTTTTGATCTGATTGGCCTCCATAGTTTGAATACATCTATGGCATTGATGGCTGAATCGAACATTGATGGGCCAAATGCATAACATTTTTTTAGGGGTCTTCGTGTTTTTTTTTTTATTGAGCTATTATCTTGTGAGCCAGATTTAACATTTTGAAAACTGGGGCTCATGCTCAAACCGCGTCATAAGTGATTCCGCATCATGCGGAACCAAATAATGACAAATCTAAAGTGTAAGTAGATTTGAAACTATCACTGTTCTGGTAGCAAAAGCAAAGTTCGAAAGGAATGATTGACATCTTCTATGACTTCTTTTTAGGCATAATCAGAAAATAACGTTTATTTCCAAGGAACAAAACAAAAACATTTTTAAAAAAAAGGTTGCACTGAGTAATATGCACACACGAATATAAAAAAGTACTTTACCTTTGAGAAATATTTCTGAAGACTGAATACCTTCATTGTTTGAATATTCAAGACTAACAGAAAGCAGAGGAACCTTTGACCAAAGTTCTTGGTTCCATTATCTCTGTGGTATTTATTCACAGTGTACACACGTCCAATTCTACGTTTAAATCCAGACCGAAAAGCAAGAAATTGTCTTAGAAAGACGAAGAATAATTGAGGTTCTGAACAGTCATATCTCGCGGGATCCTTTGTGAAAAATCAACAGTTAACACCGAGAGTTTAGTTCCGAGAACCTGAATAATAGCGAAGAAATCTTCGGTGTCTTCCAGAGCAGAAATCGTGAGGGAGAAACACTTGAGACTTTTTATGAAAAGATGAAATCTGTTCCTTTTCGTTGAAAAGAAAAGATGAATTTCTTTCAAAAGATTTTCTTTCCCCCAGAAGATATCTTTTGTTTTGTCACTTTCAAAAGCCAAAAGAGTTGATGCTGAAGTGGTAAAATAAAAATTCTTTAAATCAGCTTTTTTTTTTTTTAAAGTGTGTATTTTTTGGAAAAAAAAATTTTAAAAATAAAAACATCCATCCCAGAAAACAGTATCCAAAAGTTCAGGTTGAAGACGTACGTCTTATAACCCAGAAAGTCCCACCAATCCAGATGAACGAAGACTTAGTTGATCAGATGAAATGAAACAATTCCAGCAGTTAGAAACGGCACAAAACTTTGCATGCAGACTCCGCGACAATCATTCGGTCGACTACAAAGGTCAGAGTTCACAGGAAGGACATGCAACTATGTAATCATGGTGGCTGAGCCGTTAGACGGAAGCATTTTATAAACAGGTACCGGCTCTTCTGAGGAGGATGGCATGTATTTCCATTTGTGCTGGGACTAGAAAAATAATTAAAAGTTTGCCCTGAAGCATTTAAAGAGGTAGTAATAAATAGAAATGCAAAAAAAGGGAAAGGTTACGGTCCCTAACAAGGTAATAATGAACAAAGTAAGGAAGAAACATTCGGTGCTATTCATGTGCACAACAGACAACAAGTTAGTGCTTGTAATGGTGGGAGGAAGAGGAAGAGGAAAAGGAGGAGGATGTATGAAAGCAATGTAGTCTCTCTAGACGGATTCGCCAATCATTCTGGTAAGCGTAACTATAAGTAATAAAAATTTGAAGAAAAGCTTTTCCTTATCACACCATAAAACGTGATTCTTGTTCCTGGGTAGTGAGTGTTATTTTCTGATTGTTTACGAGCAAAAAAAAAAAAAAAAAAAAGGACAGAAAATGGCTACTATTGTCTTCAAATTTTTTCCTCTGTGGCTAGGACTGTGATTATTCATATGTAGTTATTGTTCTTACTTCATTGGATTAAAAATGTGCAAATTCGGTCATCGACCAATTGGAATCAAGTAGGACTTCAAATTATTACTGTCCTGGTCGCAAAAGCAAAATTAGAAGAGAATTATCGACAATTTAAAAATACTCTTCGGACATAATCAGTCCAAAAATAACACTTACTACTCAGGAACAGAAAAAAAAGGTTAAAGAAAGAATTGACCTGATGAAAACCACTTACAATATTTCAATAATGGTAGTAATCTAACTACAAGTGAAGAAACTAGGGCAATACCTGTTCCAAGGGCACAAGTTTGGAAGTGGCTGGATCATTATGGTGTATAAAACAGCCTACCATAATTGTCATGAAAAAAACTTCTATCATACGAAACTAAGGCTTCGAAGTATTCTGGACACTTCTTTTCAGTGTTGCCAATTTAGACATTTTTATTTATTCAGACAATTTCAATGAGAGGATGTCAAAGGAGATAATTTATAGAAACTGTGAAGAACAATCTATAATTTTTTAAATAGATTTTCCAAGAACTGCTGATCCAAACAACTCTAAACTACATTGCTTTGTGTGCTGACTAAAATACCTGGTGAATGATGGGGTCTTGGACAGAATTTGATTTGGGGGTTCCCTCATCAACATTCAAGCCCACTTGTAGAACATTATAAGCCCCCCCTTGAGGGCCTTCTTGTAGCTACGGGGCCCAAAGTAGCTGCTTATTTTCCTTATGTGTTTGAATGGCTAGCTCTTGCTCTAAACCATATAAAACTAGCATTCAAAGGGAAATTATGAGTCACCATTACCCATAAATGCTGTGTTGGGGGTGATCAATTGAAAAGTTGGAAAAAGAGGTGATCGATGAATGAGTAACTTCTCTCGATTTTTGTTAGGGTATGATCATTAAAGAAAGTCTGAATTTTCAAAAAAACAAGTGAGTTCATTTTAGTGACCAATTTAGCATAAACTTGCATTGTATATTGAACTACATCATTAAGAATTATTTTGGAGGGGAATTTGAAAGAAAAAACAGAAAACAAAAAAACATTTTCCTACTCATTTAGCAGAGTGTGTGTGCAAAATTTCAAGTTTGTACTATGGACGGTAAGGACCGGATAGATACATAGAGAGATAGATAAATATGAATATCAGAATACATGAATAAACTAAACCTAGCAACAGTGATTAAACTGGTCTGTTGTGGGTTGCAGAGTTTAATAATAGAGGTAATAAAACAATTAGTCTTTAGTATCTCTCTGTAATACAAATCATCTTTAGTCACACTAAATTACTATAGTGTCTAGAATCTTGACTTATTTTGATATGGAGGTTTTTGTTGATTATTAATAATAATAATAATGATGGTGGTTATAGTAACAACAAAGAGAATGTACTCCTAACTACTTAAAATTTCCGTTTTAAAGCAAAAACCAATCACAAGAAATACTTTTTAAAAACTTTTTTATTTATTTAAGTTACTTTTCCTTCATTATTCTTGAAAATTTTGAAAATATCAATACCTCGCATAAATGAATCACCGTAGGCCACTCCTATACCAGAACTAATAATCTAAAATAAACTTTCTTCATCCAATAAATAACAGCACAAGATTTGGGCATTGTTGGTCTGAAATAATCATTGAGACCAAAAAAGCAACTTTTTTTTTTTGAGAAGGGGAAAACAAAAAAGCTTTCTTAGATGGTGCCTAATGGGGTACTAACACAATTTTCCAAGGTTGTAGCCCCCGGAAATGTGATAGACACAAACAAATAAGGAGAGAAAAATCAGTCGCCCAAAATGGGATGGTAAGCCATTTATTGGGCTAAGGTGATTATAAGTACTTAACTATTTGTTTGGTCTTTTTTCTTTTTACGTTCGGTTACTGTTAGGTAAAGACTAAAGACCAATACATATTGTTATTATAAGAAGGAGTAATAAGACTGAGAAAAGGGTCACAATAAATTTGGTTTCATTAAAAGGGTTTGCAAATGAAGAAAAAAAAATGGAGAGGCCCTACTCTAAGTACTTAAGAGATAAGTAAACAAAATATTCAGGATAGTTAGTAGACAAAAACACAAGAACAGAAACCATACGGTCAACAGTTCACTACCTACCATGTAAGTAAGATTTGATAATTTACTTCCCTTTGGTTAAAAATTACATCAGAAGGAAAGCAGAGACGATACTTTGGATTCCAATGATTAAAGATAATATTCACTCAGTTGGGTTTGCATTGTGTTCCAGTAATTGAGGAGCAAATGAATGAGATTAGTTCTTGATGATAGCTCGAGGGTATTGGAAGCATTGGAAGTCATGGGGTTTATAGTTCAATCATCAATGCCAACTTGTTGATAAAAAATCACGTATAAAATAAAAATTCCTGCCTCCCAAACCAGGGTACGTAGGAGTGGTTCTGTGGCCTCAAAAAATATTTTTGGATTAGTTTGACAATAGTTTTAGACTCAAAAAATATTTTTGCAATGGTGGGATAGCTAGATTCTTAAAGCCCAAGATGGTCAAAACACAAAAAATAGGCTAAAAATATTTGGAAAAAAAAACAAAACAAAAAAAAACACACAGCCAAAAAGCCTGTGCTAATTTAGCAATCTTTGAAGTGTTAAATTTAGCTCCAAATAACTCTAAAATAGTCAGAAGTTAGAACGGAGAGTTATTTCCATCAGCAACTCAGTGATTCAGGCAACACTAAAACATTCATAATTCAATTCAAAATGCTGAGTAAATGAAGTCCGCTACTCCAAAAAGAAAGTTGAAAAACCTTGGCTGGTAAGGGTCCCCATTTTAAATGTTGGCATCAAGGATCAAATATTAGACAGGAGCTGTGCGGTCAATTCCTTGTGAGCTCATAGATAATAACTTCGTATCCACAATAGGACAAGGAGTAATGCTTTTCCTTGGTAATCAGTTTTGTATACTCCACAATAATCCAAAGAGTATAAAACAGAGTACTTAATGATTTCTTTCCATTGCTGTTATTGTCTTTTGTACGTATTTAGATGTGATTGCGATAAACAGAAAGATATAGGGATTTTCTCCTCAGCATTTTGTTCCACAGGAGAATTATGATATTCAAGATGGTGCCAAAATCAGATTCGGTAAAGTCCAAGACAAAAGATGAAACAGTTTTTCTGTTAATAATTAATCGATAAATCCCGGCCTAATTCACGTTTCTTTTTTTTTCTCCCAAGATGGAGGAGCACACACAAGATTAAGAAAGTCACAAGTTCACGCAACAGGTCATGTGACCTGGGTAAAGCAGCAGCCGAGAGAAGGAACGTTGGTTGAAACGTTCAGCATGCCCTTTGATGCCCTAGGTGGACATTAAGCATCTTGACAGAAATAAAATAGGACGCTGGATTAAGGACATTCTCTGCTTCCAGCCTGCAGCAATGGAGACAAGTACTTAGAGAGATGGGTGTCTACAATGCCCAAGTTAATCACATTAAACAGATGACTAACCGTACAGGTGGAAGAGAGAAACATTTTTTTAAAAATAGGACTGAGAAATATTCAAGAATGTGAACAGCTTCTCTCCACGTCTTCAACGACTTCTTTTAACAGTTGTTATATTTATTTTTTGAGCTACGACTTAGAAAAAAAGCCCGATTCACACTTCTTGTTGCCTAACTTATAAGTTTGGAAATGGTAAACACGATCTTCTTTTACAATAATATTCTAAAATTAAATTCTTAATTTAAACACCTTACCTCATGGAAACAATATAGAGAAACACTGGTCAAAGTACACTGGTTCACTGCTTATTGTAAACAATATCTTACCAAACTTGCTGGAGAAACTTTTACAGATATGAACGCATTTTCTAGTTAGAATCGACATACAACTTTTTTAAACATTTCTGAAGACAATCTTGAAAGTTCTGAAGTCGAAGTGAAAATTGCTGGGGGGAAAAGTTGAAAAGGTGTAGTTTATACAATGCCTAAAAGTTCAAGTAACCTACGTGAAATCTTAAGCAAAAAGCTTGACTGCTGCAGGATCAAACCCCCACTCCTATTTCTGTTCACATTGAAGATGATCACCGCAGCTTTTATATTGTATATTGTATATATCAGATATGGATAAACTGTGGCTCACAAGCAACGTGCAGCTTTTTAACATTCAATGTGAAGCTGCAGGGGGGGGGGGTATGTAGACTGGGTTCTTTTCCTCATTGAATGAATAGCTTTATTGAATGAATAGCTTAACTTCACAAGCAAAAATTGTTGTAGGAGGATTCAAACAGTGGTAGAACCATTGATGGCAGGGCCCACGTGCAGAATATCCCTCCAGCCAATGGAGTTTTAAGGTGAAAACAGCATGCTCAAGGTCAGCTCCACCATTTGAACCAACAGTTGGCATCCTATCATCCACCGAGGTGGTATGGATAGGAGCGGGACTCCAGGGTTGTTGATTCGACAGGAGAGTCATTCTCTTGGCATAAGCGAATTAGCTCATTAAAGTTGTAACAAAAAGGTAAATAAATTTCATGTCGATGATTAGTACAGATATCTAGGAATTCAAATCCTAATTCTAGATTTGCGTGGGGCATTGTCCTTCAGTACTTAGAAAAAGGATGGTGGTATTAAATTAATCTAATTAATTAAATTTCAGGTCGGCAGGTGTTACAGAGGAATATCAAAGGACTGGAGAAATGGGTAGAGTTATAATTGTATATCTTGTAATTACTGAAACTATATAAAATTGTTTTCGGTCACAGGTCTTTTCAGCTAATGATCTAATGAGATCTTGTGTGTTGCATGCTAAGGGATATTTTGGTAAGTCCATATATACAAATAAATTTCACAAAATCGCAATTTACTTTTACACCTTATTTACTTTGTTCTCAGACTTTTTGCTATTCTATCGTAGCTTCATTAATAGGGTCACAAAAATTTTGAGAATGAACTAAATCAGGGGTGAATGTGTTATAAAATTATGGTTTTGTCAAATTTATTTATAAATAAATTAGTTGTTTAAAAACTACATATATAAATCAATATTGCAGCATACATATGATTGCTAGTACATAAAATTTTTGTAAGAAAATATGAGTGCGTGTGTAGATTTTGTTTATGCTTTGCAGATCTTAACCATCTGGAGTTTCTTGTATACGACACTTACATTAAGAGAGTTTAACCACTCCTAGAATAGAAAATTATAAAAGTACACATTCTTTGCTATAAGTGAAATTACAATTTATCAGATTGAAATAAATCCATGCATATTTATAAGGCAGGTATACTAGACTTGTCAGTTTGGCTCAGTCGGTAAGAGGGCCGCCTACTGATGACTTGGTTGTGATTTCTATACATGGTAGAGAAATGTTAATACAATATATCGGTTTAATTCAATATGACGTGTGAGACAAAGATTGAAGAGTTGATTCCCTTGAATCAGGTGAGGATTGTTAGAAAACGTCAATCAAAATTGTCAAAATAGGTTTCTATCAGTTTTTAAGTTGGTCTGCAGGCTACGTGTATCACGTGTACAGGCTGCAGCAATAAAGCTAGAGGGCTGAAAATTTAAATATTCACTCCCCATTATGTCGAGAAGAGAAAAAGATTTTTTTCAGATTCTCCAATTAATAGGATTCAAGTGGGGAGTTCAATTTACAATCAAATTTTATGCTAAATTGATACCTTAGTTTGTGCCCGCTTGTTTAAAGAAAAAATTAGATCTTCTCACTGATCACTGCCTAGCAAAAGGTGAGAAAAGTAACTTATACATTGATCGCCCCTTTTTTTAAATTTTTTTAATTGATCACCCTCAACATGCCATGCTACCTAAAAACATTACTCACTTGTAGGTTTCCATAGAGCAACTAATTTTACATATAGGCTTGGGTTAACATGACGATAGAGACATACACTTAAGAGTTTACCGTCCTAAATTAGGTGAGGATTGTTATTGTTCTTGTTTTTGGTCTCGTTCTCATTCTTGTCACAGGGGTGGAGGAAAGTCAACTCCAGTCTTTGATTTGGTCTGGGGTTTGACAATATCTGTGGCCACTTGCCGAGTGGTTAAAACAACATTGGTTTTAATTTGCCTTCCTGCGAGGGTGGAATGTGACACAAGGTCAAGTTTGAAGTGCGGGCCTTCGCATTTACACGTCGGTCGTTCCAGAAATTGTCCAGTTCCTTTATTGCAGATGCCTCACATCATTTTTGCTATAGATCAGATAAACATGTCTACAAAGAGCAATGAATGTAACGCAAGATACAGGTATGAGTTGATTAATGTTCAACCGCATACATGTACATATATTAATATGTACATATATTAATATATATATATATATATATATATCTGAGGTCCCATAAGGTTTTAATAGAGTTGAAAAACCTTGATAGGCTAATTAGGCTAATGGTATGATAGAAAATCTAGAGGCTTTTAAAATGTAAACAAAGTGTTTGCTCTGCTAGACGTATAATTGCACAGTACATAAATGCAATTTATACTGTACATAATATCGATAGTAATATCAAACATAAATCTTAATGACTTATGTATTTTCTCTACAGCAATTCGTCATTTGAATAGTAAATTCCCTTTTCTTACAAATAAAAAGTTCATACATACATCATACCATAGTTGTCTGCACAACCTGTGAAATCTTCAATACCCTATTTTGAAAACGTAATTAAAATGAGAAAAATGTCAAGTTTTTTCTTGCTTTTTGCTAGATAGAGGAAAGTTCAGATTTTTGTTTATAAAATGAAAAACAACAAACATGCCACAGTAACTTTCTTACACATTTTTTTTTTCTAATTAATTCCTTTATTAATTTTCAAGTTAGTTAGCTTATGATGCAAATTATGTACGTCATTTGAAATATGTTCTATTTAGAACTTGAGCACATTATGTGAGATTATCTGAAATATAGTATATACTTTAGGCTATTTAGTCAGTACAATTAGTGTAGTTTCCAAATGGCTCTCACAGCATCAAGTATTATACAAGGTTCGGCTAATGTCCCACTGGCTGGAACTTGACCTGCACGTGAAGAAGTGCAGACTTGTGTAGGGAAATTTGCTCGTCTGTTGACCAAACAACTGAGAAATATTAGAAACTACCAAACTGTCGACCGCTAATCAAAATTGACAACTGGTCAACAAAGGTTTCTTCAGTTTTAAAGTAGTTCTGCAGGCTGGTTAACTATCTAAGTGTCATGTGTACACCGATTATAGAAGCGGGCTAAAGATTCAAACGTTCACACCTTATTATGTCTAGAAAATTTTTTTTTTTTTAAATCCCCAAATTTTTAGTGGGGGGGGGATTAGATTTACAATGTAAGTTTATGCTAAATTTGCCCCTCCATTTGTGTCTGGCAATGTTTGTGCTTGTCTAGGGAAAAATTGAACTTCTTCAGTGATCATTGCTCAGCAAAAGGCGAGAGGAGTAACTCATTCATTGATCATCCCCTTTTCCTAAATTTTTAAATGATCACTCCCAACACAGCATGCAGCCAAAAGACGGTTTCTATTGAGTAACTAACCAGACCAGTTTGTTTTGAGTTTACGGTACTACTTACAGTGCAGAGTTCGGATTCGTCAGTAAACGAGATAGGAAGCCACATTGTTTCCCCAGAAAATCCACGACATGTGAATCTTTTGTCGAGAGAGATAAATAAAATCTGTACCAAATGCAGATTCGTGACCTTTGCTAATGCCGAGTTTGCATTAAGCTTTAATTCAGATTATAAAGTTTTTTTTCGGGTCAGTGCGTTTTCAGCATTTTTTTTTCTTTGACAAAACGTTTTCTTTATAGAGATTTATAGCATTATTGCTGAGTCATCAAAAATGCTGGGACTCCTTGTTTGATGCTCTCTCATTCGACGCCATCTTGTTATATCAGGGGAAAAAAGATATAGCTATATTATGATATAAAATTTCACCTTACACTTTATATATACTGACATCTTCTCTCTCCTATCAACTGCTATAAGTTTGTAGCATTTCAAATGTCGTCTTTTGTATTTTAAGATGGAGGGTTATTCACAACAAACAGTGAATATTCAATCAGGATACGACCTGTTTGATGCAATGACCTTTATCCGACAATTCTCTGATGATAAAATGCTATCTATGAAATTCTTTAGGCTTAGTGGCCACAAATTCAGCAAAAGCACAAATTATGGCTTCCCTATTATTGAACCTTTTATTACAGTTACGAAGTTTGAAATGTTTGAAAAGATGATTATCTGACGGATGAAGGTCAGGTCAATACGGCGGATGCTATAAGACTTCATATTCTAATTCTCTAAGCTTAGGCAGTCAGTTGGACAAGCACTCCAGTAAAAATAAGACGTGTAGTTTCAAATGATAATCTCCGGGTACATGTCCCAGGGAAAATGGAGGGAGGCCTTGACACTCTAGCGTACCATGAGAGTAAGAGGATTTTAAAGCTAAAAACTCATTAACCAGATGGTTCGAATAATGATTATGGTAAATTAGGTCGTTCACCATGAACTCTTCGGTGATTGATAACCAAAGATTAAAAAATACACCACGTTTGTTGTAACATTAATGTGCGGTTTTCAATTTATATTTTGTTTTTCCTTAACAGAACATACATTATTGGAACTCTGAAGAGTGACGTTCAAATTCTATTCTGGTTTTCATTGCAGAATGCACCAGTTATCTTCTGAAAGTTTTTTTTACACTTGAATTTTGACTCATGAAGATTTACAATACATTGAAAATTTTCAGTTTTGCTATATTATATTTAAAAAATTTAAAAACTGTCTTGTTTTTCTCCTCTCTTTTAATAATAGAAAACAAGATGTTATCGACCATTTCTCAAACGTAGACATAAGTCAGTTGCAAAATTCCTACACTACAATAAATCAAATAACCCCCTATGTATATAGTTGTGTCGATCGTAAATTAAGTTTCCCTAAATGTTGTTTCAGTTCAAGTCATGGTTTTCAGGAGTAATGTTAATTGAGGTGTTCCTGTATTCTTTCTGGCTTTCTACAGCTTTATGCCACCTTTCAGCAAGATTATGTATTCTATCATAAAAGAAGGATTCCAGTTTTGATTCGATAATGAAAATCAACATAATAATTAAAAAAACATAGACTTGAACGCTCATTAGATGTACTGGATCATCAAACAGGTCAGATGTTCGGCATCGGTTTCACAAAATTGAATTTTGTTTTTTGTAAATATTGCACTATATATTCAACCAGATTGATACTCCAGTACATCAGTAAAGAACATTGTTTTATTATTTTCAATCTCCTTGGCCTGTAAAACATGAAAACATTTTTAACGCGGCCAGCCTTCCCCCACAAATCATCACTACACACGTTATAACTTATATAATTTTCTAGTGAGATATTTTCCAAACGCGTTGTAATGAATTTCCCATTTCTTAAAAACATCCAAGTCCAGACGCCCCCCCACTCCAACTTCTTTGAGACAGACTCTAATAATTTCCGCTGAAATGAATAGAAAACTATGGACGTAGGTGGGGAGGATGACGTGCGTCCGGCAGAAAGACAGAAATAAATATAAGATATTTTAAAGATCTCACCAGTTTACATTTTGACAAAACTTAGATACATATGTAGTGAACGTCCAGAGTAGGAGTTGGACTATGTGTGTGTAATCATTATAGCAATAGATGAAACAGAAAGGAGGCGATGTTTTTTTCTGTTTATAGACTCCTGAAATGTTTTTGTCTAATTCATTTCCTTATAGCTGGTGTAACCTGATTCGGTAGGGGTCTTTTTATCTAGCTATTATTTTGAGAGCCTAATAGGGGTCCATGCTCAAACTATGATTCCATGTTATAATGGGTCTACAGTGCATTTATAGTGACCTAAGAACTCAGCTCTGGCCATTTAGGAAGAAACATTTATCTCTTAATTTCATAAGTAGAGTTACAAGTTGACTTTTAATAAAGGGTGACAAGTACTGAGTAATATCTATACGCTTACCCTTCTATTTCTGTTCTCTTATTAATTTAGATCATGAATTAAACCAGGTTTATTATGAGCTCGATGTGAAACCTGAGGCCCATATCGTTTCACTTGATAATTTTTTGCTTCAAGTAGCGATTATAATAACCTAAATGGTAGTATATATAGATATTGGGGCAGGGTGGTATATTGACTTTATGTGATATACCGGTATATTTTTAAACACAGTATAAGATTGAGTGATACTGTTTATACCAATATAGCCACAATTATGCCGATCCAGCTATTTTGGAGCTCAATCTAGCTACTTTTTTTTTTTTTTCGTGTGCTTGCCTGTTCCCGATCCGAAATTGTTCTTACTTTCCCACCAAAACCCATCTTTCTCTCCTTCACGGTCCCTTCGACAGTTTTACCGCAGTAGAAAACTATTTTATTTTAGTTGTTTGACAGAGTTTTCTGGGTTGTTAAGGTTGAAGAAAAAAGAAGCATAGTTCAGAGATATGTCTATCTTCGAAAAATTAATTTAATTTATTGTAATTTCAAAGTCAGTTTGTTTCAATAGTAGTTCTAGTGAATCGTGGCTTTGGCTTGCAATTGAACATAAGAGAATACTGATAGATATATATTGTAAATTGATATTCAGCTTGACAATACCGGGATATGAATTTTTGTCCCCATTGCCCTTCCATAACATATTAAAGCCTCACGAAAAATCAATTGATTACAAGTGAAGAAAAATAAGCATAAGAGGACAAAATCATAAATACCTTATATTTCGGCTGATAAGGTGACCTCCAGATAAGACAAGACCCTAATTTCAATCCAAATCTCATGGTTTTAAATCAACGCCTAGACATTGTTTTGCTATCCAGCCTATAGGATGACCCCACTTTTCGGGATGTTTTTTCGGATACTTCAAGAACCGTCTTACCTGCCAAGATCTGGTAATTCTAATATTTCGACATTATTCCCATTTCGAGTAACAACTGGGAACCAGGAGAGAAGAGTTACGAAATGAAATATTGAAAAAAGAAAAAACACACACACACGTGACTTTTGTCAATATTTTATGTTGATTATATAATTACAGTTCAAATAAGTTGAAAAACCAGTCAATATTTGATCACTATAACTTTGCTAGACTGTGATGACAAAATGGGAACTGTGTTATTCCCAATTGATACTAAAGAGTGTTCGTTCATCTGATGGGCCCAAAACTTTGATCTGTTTTTTTCCGTCATCAGTTGTCATCAGTTTCGGGTAACTTCATCTGAAAAGATGAATTTCCTTTGACACAATCTATCATGACATTATCAGTATGGGCTCAACAAATCTTATTTACCATATATTCTTGAATATTAGACAAGGGTTTTTTTTTTTCTTACTAAAAAATGGCCCCAAATCAGCAGTTCAACTTAAACTCAGGTCAGTCAAAATTGGCCAATACTTTTTCCTACATGAATACAATGTTGATAGACACGATGTGATAATGCCCGTTGTTTTGATTCAATTCATTTGCATGGGTTTGTAATAAATGCTATGTAGATAGTATGAGTATCATGCAATAACCCTTTGATCGGTTGGGGTAGAAATAATTGCGGTCTTTCATCATCAACTTTCGAAGCAGTGTATCTCAGCTTAGAATAAAAGTTATTAATACTCGTATATATTCAATGTAGATTATCAGATTCATAAATCTCCGTGGAACTCTTCAATGATTAGAATAAAAAATAAATGGAACTCTTTTGTGAATTGAATTGAAGAAAAATATTTGAATTGTTTACCAAAAAGAGCATTCCCTTGATCTAAACATTGGTATTTAAAAAAATATGAATTTAAGAGTTAACATACCACACTTTTTGGTTGTTGAATAAATATTGAATATTTACAAATAAATATGAAAATTTAGTAAAGCTTTAAATAGTTTTAATGTAATGTTTTATCTAAGAAAATAATTAGGTTGGTGCGAAAATAATTGTAGTTTTCACTATCAACTTTGAAGCAGATCATCTCAGCTTAGAATGAGAGTTATTTATCGAAATTAGAACCTTCAGGTTCTACACATTTGTGCCAACAGGAAACAAGTCCGCTTATTCTGGAAGCATAGAATTCTGGGGTCTTGGAACCAGTGAATTCTTTGAAGGCATTTTGAGCTGCTGTTTTGTTGTTGAAGATCCTCCCTTAGCAGGAAGTGGTCTAAATGCTTGAAAAAGTGGTAGTTGCTTGGAGAGAGGTCTGGTGAGTGAGCTGGGTGAGGTTAAGTTTCGTGGCCTAGTTCGTTTAATTTCTGCAGGGTCATTAGTGTTACACGGAGAAAAATTGGTCTTTCTCAATTGACCAATATTGGATGTAAGTGTTACAGTTCTTGGTACATTTCGTCAAATTTCCTGGCAATATTTTCTTTGTTCTGATGGTTTCGCCGGGAATCAAGAAGTTGTGTAGGATGATTCCACTTGCCGACCAACAAATAGTTTGCTGGTTTGGTTTTGGGAAGTGCTTTGGTGTTCCAACTCTGTCCAGTCACTGCATGGAACGGTGTTGATTTTAGTGCAGGATCCATTTTTTGTCACAAACCATGATGCGATCAAGAAATGGATTGTTCTTGTTATGCAAAAGACGGGCAGGGCAGATTTGTAACGGCTATTTTTTTTAGATTTCCATACTGCTCCTGAGGGCACTCATTTGTTGGGCTTTTTGGCTTTTCCAACGATCAAAATTTAGATCCTCTGTAAATTCTCAAGCTGTTTTGCATCGGTGCGACCCAAAAATGGTTCTCAATTGGATTTCATCAATCACAGAAGGACGTCTACGACCTTCCCCATCTTCAAGACTCTCGTCTCTGTTTCCCAATTTTTGGAACAGAACATATAATGAGCTGTACGTTCGTGGACGGTCTCCTGGCGAAATACTTGGTTGATAATGCGAGCAGTTTCAGCTGCTTTACAATCTGTTTTCAACCGATACAACGAAATTGCTCAGATTTGGTTTTTTTACCATCTTTTATTTGGCTGCCTCGAATACACCAGAATAAATAGAGAAGAGAAAAGCTAAATTAACATTTTAAGGTGGTATATTCCATGAACATAGGTAATAATAGTCTATTCCAAATAAGGATTGAAGTTTAGAATAACGAAAACCACAATCATTTTTTTAACCAACCAAATAAAATTCTTTTTCAAGTCATCACCGATGAGAACTCAACTTTCAAGACCTGAAAACAATGATCGGTATGATGAAGATGAAAGTAATTCGTATTTTGGGGTTAGCTGATTAAGCGCTATAAACAATGAATTCATAAGAAGGGGATACCTCTCCTGACTCAGCTTATATTTGAGTCTGTTGATTTTCTGAAATCTAATTCTCATGATTGACTCATATTCAAAAATATATGGTATTTACATTTTTAATTTGGATTGAATTAATTGCCCCTTGATAACAAGAAACACCGCGAAATATGAGGGATGATCTCAAAATTTTGAGCCCGACATACTTAATGTCATGACAGCGGGAAAAAAATACTTTTTTTAAAAATTTTTCCGACAAATACTTTTGTTATTCAACAGAGTCACCATTTACTTCAAAACAGTTTCCTTGTGTCAATAGTGCATCTGCACAAAGCCATTTGAAAACTTTCCTCGGAAGTTGCTTCCACAGGCTGTCCCGACTGCAGTTTGTCTTCAAGGGATCTCCTCCCCTCGTTGACACTCGGCAACCAAACGTTTAACCATTGCATAAGAAGGGCAGTCCTCATGGTAAACATTTTGCATGCGATCATAGATTTCCTGAGGTGCAATCTTCTCCAAAGTCAAAAATTCAATAACAGCATGATACTTCCATTTCTGATCCCGATTTTCGTCGGTCATCGTCAAGCGAGCAATCTGAATATTCAAATTTTGTGGAAAACAATATATGTATATATATATATATAAACAATATAGAAAGAAATTTGAACGGTTTGTAAAAATTAACAATTTATTTCATTTCCGTGTTTTGCCTAGAATGCAAGACCTCGTCAGAATTAGTAAAAAATACAGAAACGATATGTTATATTTGTAATGCTACTCATTCTGACGAAGCTTGCTTGCTTGGCAAAACATGTCAATGAAATAAACAATATATTACAATCAAATAAAACAATAATTTGGGATTACTGTCAAAGGGATCATAGTCAGGCTCAAAACCTCTGGAACATCTCTCGTTAGTGAGAGAATAAACCAAAAGAATTGAGTGGAAATCAATGAAAGCTTATTAACATTTCAATCCTGATCCAGTTCATTTAAATCCAGAGTCGAGATAATTAAAGTTTTGACAAAAAAAAAAAGGCAAGTATAATGCAATGGCTTTTTTTCTCCTCAAACTTCGCTTTTGCGACCAGGACAATGATTATCTGAAATCTACTTATTCCCAATAGGACAACAGGTGAATTCAGACATCTTTAACCATATAAAGTAAAGTTTGAAGGGAATAATAGCCATTTTCTATACTTTCTACACATAAGCAATCAGAAAATAACACTCACTACCCAGGACCAATTACATATGAATATCACTGTCCCGGTCACAAAAGCAAAGTTTGAAGGGAATAATAGCCATTTTCTATACTTTCTACACAGAAGCAATCAGAAAATAACACTCATTACCCAGGACCAATTACATATGAATATCACTGTCCTGGTCACAAAAGCAAAGTTTGAAGGGAATAATAGCCATTTTCTATACTTTTTACACCTAAGCAATCAGAAAATAACACTCACTACCCAGGACCAATTACATATGAATATCAATGTCCTGGTCACAAAAGCAAAGTTTCAAGGGAATAATAGCCATTTTCTATACTTTCTACACATAAACAATCAGAAAATAACACTCACTACCCAGGACCAATTACATATGAATATCACTGTCCTGGTCACAAAAGCAAAGTTTCAAGGGATTAATAGTCATTTTCTATACTTTTTTGCACGTACGTTATCAGAAAATAAGACTCAATATCCAAGAACGAAATCACACTGCAGTGTAATTTCCCATTTCAATACCAACGTTGTTCCTAATTATCATTCTTATGAGATTTCAAATACAGAATAAAATGACACATGATGGGAAAAATAATATTAGAGCAGCCATATTGTGGATGAAAAATGCGATATACCAAAAGCAAGAACCAATGAGCAGGCTTTAAATACTTTGATGCTGTTGAACAACAGTAGCCATCAAAGATGGAGAAGGATTCTAGCCTTGTTCATGTGTTTGGGGGTTTATATGTTTGTTTGTTCCAGCACCCCTGGCCATATTGTTTTGTCCACAGACT
Organism: Thysanoteuthis rhombus; assembly: GCA_963457665.1. NCBI lineage: Eukaryota > Metazoa > Mollusca > Cephalopoda > Oegopsida > Thysanoteuthidae > Thysanoteuthis > Thysanoteuthis major. Next base: position 51,530,762 of record OY735224.1, read on the forward strand.
AAAAAATTAGCATCAGTACTTCACTAAATCCCTTCTAAGAACATTTCTTTATTTTTATTTTTAGAGAAAATGCTCTTTTATGCCCTTGTTCTGACAGGTTTCACTATAAGATCTACAATCTCCAGAATCCAGATGTTTCCAGATTTTCAAGAAAAACTTTATTTCCAGTAGAAAATGCCAGAGATATCGTATATGGAATTTATCCTGCCCATATCTATTCTTTGTAGGAATTTGTTCACGTGACTTGAACTTTTGACACTACAGCTGTTCAATTATTGACTGCAATAGTGAGTTTGTATTTTCGGTCGCTATCGAGATAAGAAAATTCAGTGTATAAAAAATAATGAACTAGCAAAGAAATTATAATGGAAGAAATTAAAAGATGCATTTTGAAACAATATTATAGTTACCCCTCGCAATTTATGGGTCAGTCGATTGAATGGCAACATTTTGGGGGAGTTTAGGGGTAAACTGTGAAAAACAGCAACCTAGAAAATACGCTGTACAGTATAAACAACTTAAAAAATTTAGGAAACCATAATGGCACGTATATTTTTAATATAGCAACGACCGCAGACTTCTGACAAAAAATGACGTGTGCCGATAAAAAATGTCTGGTACTTGTTATCTATCAATTTTATCATTATAATGTTTGTGGTATTAACAATAAAGAGGAAGGCAGGAAATCATCAAATAAATATTATTGATTTAGAGAAGATAAAATCCTGAGATAAATCAGTTGAAAACTTGTTTAGACTTACAAACTGGGTCACCTTGAGTAATGAATAATTTTCATCTTATCAATTCATTACACTATAGTTTCGTGAAATTAATGGTTTTCATTAATTGACTGTATTAAGCTTTACTGTATTCATTCGTTCATTTATTGGGAATGATAAAATGCTTGCGAATCAAAGGATCTATAGTAAAAGATATATGTTTTTGGGGGACTCAAAGACTTAGGGAAGGGCAGGCGGGGTCAGCAGAAATTGTTCGCAGATTTATTGCCATCGCACCGTCCTGCCCCCCCCTAATCCCTACAAATGGCAAGGGCTAACATAAGTTACATTTGGGACCCTAAAAAGAACTTGGAAATTCAACAAAAAAAACCCTAAATGAATTGTCCGATGAGAAGTCACGATTAGGATAAATCTTTACTTCTTGATCTACTATATGAATAAATAATAACTAGCATTCCAAGGGAAATAATGAATCACCCTCTATCAAGTAGGCTACTTTTTACCGCGTAAATTAAGCAGTGGGAACGGTAAAATCAACTCACCTCGACGGAAATGATACTAGTATAGTTTGAATTCTGAATTCATGATTAAAAAAAAAAAAAAATATTGGGGGTGATCAATCGAAGTATTGGAAAAAGGGGCAATCAATGAATGAGTTACTTCTCTGGCACTTTTGTCAGGCCATGATCACTAAGAGTGTCTGAATTTCAAAAAACAAAAATAGTTGTGAACGCTGCCAGACACAAACTCAGGGATCGATTCAAGATGAACTTACATTGCAAATTGAACCCCCACTAAAAAAACCCATCTGGGGGGGTGGGGGGTGGAGGAATTAAAAAAAAAAGAAAAGTTTTCCCAATTTATTGAGTGTGCGTGCGTGTGTGTGTGCATGTGTGTCTGTAAAAGGCTGTGTAAAATCCGCATACATGGACACATAGATGCATATAAATATCAGAACACATGTAATTACCTAAATACAAACAGTGTTTAAACCGGTCTGTTGTGGGTAGTAGTGATTAAAAAATGAAATGAAACAGCTATATATATCTTATTACATAATATCCAAAGTCTCTTTTTTTGTCTGTACGTTGGTTTCTGTCATGCTTAAGTGAACAGAATAGGCAAAAATGAGCAAGGTTAAACTATGTGTGTGTTTGCATGCACTGGTGCAAATAGCCAGGTGTCTGTCTTAACATCTACATCACTTCTACTACAGCAACTACTGTTGCTACTGCTGATATCTTGGTAGTAGGCCAGAAAACAAATACAGGCATCTCAGATTTTTCATGAATGAAAACATGTTTTTCCTAAAATAAAAATGAAATTTGTTTTTTTATCCAATTCTGTTGCTTTAAGGGTGGGAAAATTATTAATAAAAAAGTATGAAGATCTGTAGAAATTTTTTTCTAATTATTGGATTAAGTATTGTAAGATTATTATTTTGACCAGCTTTTACTTTCATCCTAATCTTAATTTCCTTATCACAACTTTGACTCGGACAATAATTCTATGACAATGATTTAACAAAGTAATCAGAAATAAAAAGTAAGCCCATGGTGAGAATCGAACTCACGCCACCTAACCTTATCAAAATAAATAATAATGTTGCAATACTTCATTCAATAATTAAAAAACAAATTAAACGATATTGACATATCAAAGATTACAAGGTCTCAAATGTAAATATCAACAAGTGTCTGATATTGGTTATAGGGAATTAAGTTCAAAGTGTAAAATCAGCTTCGATTTAACTATGAAATCCCTGTGTGGTTAAAAGCAGCCAGGCATATACCGGATTCCCTCTAGCTAGAGGGTAGGAGTTCAAGTCTCACTGTAGGCTCACTCTTCATTTCTGATTATGCTGTTCAATCGTTGCAGAAGAATTACAGTCCAGGTCAAAGTCGTGATAAGAAGCAACTGAAAGTTAGGATGAAGGTTAAAAACTAGGCAAGAATTAATGATAATGTGAATAATTTCAGTGGGTTATTTCATAAGCACATAGTCTAATTTCTATCAGCCTTTGTTTCTCAACACAGAATTCTTGACTATTAAACGATTCCTTACTGGTTTCTTGCAACTAATATTCTTAACTTTTGCTCTCAGCTTTTTGTGAAATTCCAGTCAAAATCAGAGGTTGGAGTTAACTTAGTTTATGCACTGTAACAACAAGAATAAGAACAAGAAGACTGGCTGCTCCGCTCTGAATACAACTATTTCAGCCACTAAGCCAAATTTGAGAAAAATATCTTCCCAGCTCATTGAGAGGAGTGTGTGTGTACAAAATTTCAATATATACCTATTTCCGACTTTCCTGTTTTTTTTCGTAAGTTCAATTTCTACTATTGGAGACTTTACTGGACATATAATTGGTTCCTGAAACCCGGTCTTCCCATGTACTTAGTTCCTGAATCCCATTTCCGTTATCTACACACACACACACACACACATATATATATATAAATAAATATATCTAAGGCTTTATAGCTTTAAACTCTATACATTAAAAAAAAAACTTTTTCAATAGGTACATATAAATATTATATATGTCGTAATTGTGTTATATTATTTTGAAAATATTTGGAATGATCTCCTATTATTAAATGGTGAACACATCATTTGGCACGGACATTGTAAATAGAATAAACTATCGAAGAAAATGGGGCTGTTGCAGGAAATGAACCAGCGGCTGATTGGGTAGCTGTGTCAACACAGCATTGCTCTTACCATTGAGCTAAACAGCCACCTGAAGTGGTTACCCTCTCGGTTGCAGGTTCGATTTCTGCAGCAGCATCATTATCTTCAATTGTTTGTTGTCTGGGCCAAATGATACATTCACCATATGATAACGGAGATCATTTCAAATAAAATAATGCAATTTATAATCATTTCTGTCTGATTATACACCCATTTCTCAATTATATATATATATATATATATATATATATATATATATATATACACACAATAATGAAAAGAGAAAACAGGAATTGTTTCATATGAGGGAGATGAAAAGACATAAATGGAAAAAACAATAAATATCTAATCTAAAAAATGATATTTGGTCAACTGCCGCCAGGACGATTACCCCCTCGTGTGAGATCATTTATATCATGATTAACTACTTAGTTTGTACAAATCTTTACTTTATAGTTGTTATGTCTAGGGGCAATTATCCAGAGGGCAGTTGTCCTACAGTCTTAAAAAAAAAATTAAGATATCATCGTATTATTAGAAGAGAAAGCAAAACTATCGAAGTAAAAACGCTCGAGAAAACTAAAACCCCATCAATCCAGACCATCTTGAGGAATAAAGGAGGAATGTAATGAAATGAAATGAAAACGCACAAATATTCAATATTAACTCTTTAATTCATAAACTGTCCTGTAACTGCCGTGTAACTCTTCAATGATAAGGATTAAAAATAAAAATGGAACTCTTCTGTGAATTGAATTGAAGAAGAATATTTTATAAAAATTTATCATAAAATGCAAGGGAAGTAAGTTTGATCAGAAGTTATTCCCTTGATCTAAACATTGGTATTTTATGAGAAATATGAATTTAAGAGTTGACTTTCCATATTTCTCGGTTGTTGAAAAAATATCGATTATCTACGAGTAAATGCGAATCTGGATTCAGTAAAGCTTTAAACGATGTAATATTTTATCTAAAAAAATATTAGGTTGGTGCAAAAATAATTACAGTTTTCTATCATCAACTTTGAAGCAGTATATTTCAGCTTAGAACAAAAGTTATTAATCGAAATAAGAACCTTCAGAATCTGCACATTTTCACCGTCTAGAAACGAGTCCATTTATTCCGGAGGCACAGAATTCTGGTGTCCAGGAATCAATGAATTCTTCAAAGGTGTTTTGAGCCGCTGCCTGGTTGTTAAAGACCTTCCCTTACGGGAAATGGCGGAAATCCTCGAAAAACTGTTTGGCGGTCGGAGAGGCGTCTGGTAGAGAGAGATTCCAGCAGGATCCTTCGTGTGATAGGAGTTTTTTGAAATTGTTTGTTTCATTTTTTGTTTTTTGTTTTCCAATTCGGTGAAAATTGGAAATAATTGTTGGATGTTAAGATTGGTCAAATTGCCCTTGCTAGATCTTCACACAAGATAAGAACTAATGCATTTATGGTCCAACTTTTAGGCTTGTAGTTAGGTTGGTGCAAAAATAGTTGCAGTATTTCGTCATCAGCTTCTTAGCATATTTCAGAATAGACGTTATTAATCAAAGTAAGAACCTTCAGAATCTACAGATTTTTGCCAACCAGAAACAAGTCCATTCATTTTGGAAACGTAGAACTCTTCGAAGACGTTTTAAGCTGCTTGGTTATTGAAATCCTTCCCTTGCAGAAGGAGGTCGAAATGCTTGCTAGAGTGATAATCGGTCAGAGAGAGGTGTGGTGAGCAAACTGGGAGAGGTAGAGTTCCGTAGCCTGGTTCACCCAATCTCTGTATGGCCATCCGCGGAACCGGCAAGCTTTTTTTGCTCTTCATACAGGGTCATTTGCATGACACATTCAGCTTTTCTTTTTCACTTTTCCAATTCGGTACAAATGTCTAACAACAGTGGAATGGTCAACCGATAGTTCCTTAGTGGCCTCTCGTGTTGTTTCGCGTCAAAAATGGCCCTCGATTGCATGTCGTTAATCACAGAAGGACGTCCACGTCACGGTTTTCGTCTCCGTTTCGAAATTGTTGGAACCCATGATGAGCTGTACATTTGCTGATGGTCCCCTTGCCAAATACTTGGTTGATATCGAGAGCAGTTTCCGCTGATTTTTCCCCATCTTTGATTTGACAGCCTCAAATAAACCAGAATAAATAATGAAAAGAAAACGTTCAGCTCGAGTGAATAGAGCAAAATTAACATTTTAAAATGGCAGAGTCCATGAACATAGTTAAATAATACTTCATTCCAAAAATAAGCACCCAAGCTCAAAGTAACAAAAACCATTATTATTTTTGCACCAACCTGATACATACTAAAAAAAAAAAATTGAGCAGAAAGTGTCTATTTTAAGATGAACAGGGTATGGATAAATATATATACATATTCGTTTTAAAAATGAGAAAATTAGTTTGAGGAAACCAGAGAATAAAAGTGATAATTTAATTCTAAATATAGGCACAACTAAGTATGATAGTAAAGGGGCTCTCATTAAGTTGAACTTTACCAGAAGTGGTTCAGTTGAAAAGGATATTTTTTTGAAATTATTTTTCCTATTCTCAATCCAATTAACATGATAGTGGAATAAGTAACTTCTAAAAAAATGTCTTTCAAAACCATCATCGCTGAAGTTTATTTAGCAGGAGAAGATACCCATCCCTCTAATTCCAGGGTCAACAAACATTTTGCTAACCTATCTTGAAATTATTTTAACCCTATACCTAGGGTGGCCCCTGGGCTTTGTATTGGGCGACTGACTACAAAAAAGAAAAAAAAAATGAAAATAAAAAATAACTCAGTGTTGATTTTAACCGATATTGGAAAAATGGAACTCTTCTCTGAATTAGAAAAAAAAAATTGACAAAAAGTGCAAGGGAAGTAACTTTAATCAGAAGTTATTCCTTATTATTTGAATTCCATAGTATGAGTTCAAGTGATTATCAGAATATATCAATGGGAACAAAATACTAAATGAGGAAACTAGTCCAGAGAAACCAAGATTTAATAAAACTCAACTAAATATATCCAATGTAAGTATGTAACATTTTGCACATTTTTTTGTTACTTACCTGTGTGTCACCGAAAATATTTGTTTCTGTGGGAGTAGGAGTTCTTACAGAGGTCATCGTACTACTTAATGTTGGTATTGTGAATTTGGATTTCGATGAGGGTGGAGCTTCAATTTTCGGAAACGTGAATTCAACATCAAGTTCAGGCTGCGGATGTATTTTGGCTGATGGGAAGCCCGTAATCTTCCCGCCTGAGGTATGAACTCTTCTCAAAGGTGTGCCGACACGGACCATCGTTGGGGAACTCTCACACCTTCTGAGAGACCCATTGTTCTCGACTCTTCGAATGACTGTCCGAACAGTTGTTATGGTCGATCCATTTCGAGTACAAGACTGAATTTTTTCATTAGGGTAATAGTGAGGTTGGGGAGCCCTCATCGGGGAGCAGTACACTGTTCCAGATGAACTGCTGTGCTTTTTATTCAACGGAGAATAAGGGACTTTAGCACATGTATTGAAAGTCTTGCTACTCCGTCCACTCCCAGAACAGAATGAAGGCAACTTCGTTCCAGGATTGGGTCGCATTCGATGAACCACAGAATCCCATATTTGTGAAAATTCCTGGCGCCGGTCCAAAGTGTTTAAAATTTTATCCATTATGAAATGACGGACATGTTTGAGAACAGATTATGTTGGGTAGAGCTTTGGTTTTTTCAAAAATTCTTTTTGTATCTTTTTAAACTATTAAAAACTTTAAACTGGTTATTCTGAGGGAAAGCGAAAGACAGTAACACAATTTATATCATCATACCTAGAAGTATAATCAAACCTATAATCTCAACAGTGTCTGTGTAAAAACAACTTCATTTTCTCACTATAATAAAAAGTAGTCAAATATTTATTCTTTCAGATAGTTAGGTCATAGACTGCTTCTGACTGCCTCTTTTTGACAGTGGAACTCTTTGGTGATGGAGATAGAGTTTGTTGAATCTGTTATTATTATAACAAAGAGACAATATTACAAGGTCCATTTCAGAGTTTTTGCAAAGCAACATTTTTATGAATAATAAATGTTGTCATTATTATGATGACTTCTAAAGATATGTAGAAATAAACTAATAGAATCCAAAACAATTTTAAAAAATTCACCTTGAATTCAAAGGGAGGTAATTTCAACCAGTAGTTATCACTTATTTATTAATATTTGAATCTATGAGTCAATAATCTTCTATTTATTATAACAAATATCATTTTAAAGAGCCACAGTCATAGTCTATAGATAATTTATTATAATATCCTTGTCTAAAAGACTCATTATTTAACAATATACATATACAGAAGCTATTCATTTGGTCTACAGAATAGAAAGAAGAACATTACAAAACATTTATATGTCAGAGGTTCATATCATTTCAGAAGATTTATTAAATTAAAAGGCGGTAAAAGTTAGATCCATAGATATCTAAACTTTATGAAAAACTACAAGAACATATTGAAAATGCATAAAGGACTTACCAAAATTCTAATTTTAATTGAATACTCACTTGAAATTTTGGGAATTATTTTCAATAAAATACAAGAGATGTTAAAGCATGTTCTCTTATATATATATATATATATATATATAAGATAAATGGATAGATCTTCTTTAATGTTGATAAGTTAGTAATCAGAGAATACTTTCACATTGGTAATTTTTGCCAAAGAAAGGATTATTTTGATAAACTTGAAATATGTCATGGAATGGAAACGTTACAAATAAAAGTATCCATATTTTCTTTCTGAGCAGATGTTTAAAAAAACTAGAATCTAATTTGTTGAACGTGAATGATACTCTACATATGCATAATTCTTATTCCGAAAGTCTCCAAAAGTATTCTCCAGTGAAAGGAAGTCTATAATTGATTTGAATTTTGAAAAAAATAATCATTCAAGTAAAATTATTTATGATGGTTTGCTTCTGTTTGGTTTTTATGAATTACCTTAAAAGAGCTATCTTATTTAAACAAGATCTTTACAGATCTCTTCATGACGATAAAAAGACTGCTTCCCAAGGTCCATTTTAGAGGTTTTGCGAAGCAACAATCTTATGAATAATAGGAATCATCATTAAAATAACTTAGAAAATAAAACTTGAAATTCTTTTAAAAATATGACAGAAAAATCACTTATTGCATAACTGAAATGAATACTCTGAAAAAAAAGAAGCTATCTTCAATTTATACTTATTATTGGATGAAATATCGTAACACAATAGTTATATTATTAATTTTGACCTTTGAATTGTGATAAAAATCTATAAAAAATTAAGATGAAGGTTAAAAACCAGTCAGGTTGATAATGAAAAAATATAAAAACAATTTAAAAAAAAATATCAGGAACTATAAAACGTTGAAAATCAATGATCTCTTAAATATTAACATTAGAAAACATTCTTATTAACAAAGTTTAGATATCATCCTTAAATTCACTCAAGGATTTGCACAAACAGAAAATGTTAGTATCGACAACAAATAATTTTGCACAGAAAATGGTGCAAATCCAGAGATTCCACAAAATTAAAAAAATGTAATGTACTCCTCAATATCGTAATGGCTGCCTTCTCATCTGCTTCCCTTGAAACTTGGCGATATGAAAAAAAGACTGAAGGAGAACTATGAGAGCTCCACAGGTTATATATATATATATATATAAACATATACATGTATAATCTCTTGGAAAAAAAGCAGGTAATTTTCAGAAAGTACACAATTTTCCTGAGTAATCAGTTCCAAAAGTTATACGTCCATTTTAGTTGAATCTAATCCACTTTAGTTACACAACGTCAATCATGTTTGAACTGTTTATAATTTGAAGGCACAGATGTGACACGGTCGTTTTGTTTTATGCAAAAATCACCCTCTCTCTAGAGAGGAAGTAGAAAAGATTAAGATTAACTGACTGGATTATCTCTATTGCTCAACTGCTAATCTAATTAGTGAAGCATTAATTCATCAATAAATGATTGGGAGTCTAAATTATCAAGTGTCAGACATAGGTTTTAATACATTTGATCCACTCAGGATTTTTGGTTAAGCCAATCAGAGACAGCGGATGTGATAGACAGCAGATTTCGTAGCCAGCGTAAGGGAACAGGTAAGCTAATTAGTATGCCGTATATGCTAGTGTATAAGTTGACCTCAAAACCAAGGTGTTAATTCAAGTTGAGCCCAATATTCACCAGATAAGTTGACTCTCCAACACAAGGCAGTATCGAGTTAATCAGAGAGAGTGTCAAGTTCATAGGATCTAAACCACTGGTTCCCACACTTATTCCGCCCTAAACTATTTTCAAAAATCGCAGAAACTATATATATATATATATATTTCATGGACAACCCTGGCCCTTATTTTAATGAGATATCAAAATAAAATAAAAACTGATCGAGGGAGAGAATTCCTTCATAAAAAAACATAATGAATGAAACATTACAATAAAGAAGTAATTCTGTTTTTAATTGTTATAAATTTATAATTTTTTTTTTTGGTGGGGAAACAGATTAATGGAAAGAATATTGTTGCTTCTTGAGACTCCAGGATCCTTTGAAAATTTGGTTTGATATTTGGTAACTGAATATATATAGTGTCAGTTGCAATATCTAATTTTTCAGCTAACTTATCATCTTGATAGCTTCATACTTATAAATAAATTTCACAAAACCATCATTTTAAAACACACACTTTCATTCCTCAGTTCTCAAAATTTTTGCCAATACGCCGTAGCTTTGTCAGAGAATGGTGAATGTTTTTTTTCTTTAAAATAAAAAAAAAAAAACAAATTTTCATAAAATTCTTCACAATGTCACCTTATTTTGCAAAACCCCAGAAATGTGTCATGGAACCCATTTTTGGGAACACTGGTCTAAACAGACTAATTCGATCCATTAGGGGAAAATTCTTTATGCTTCAAATTTCGAATTATAGGCTGGCATATATATGGTACTCTTTTTTTCCAAAATGGAATTTCAGTTATTTTAATATCTATCCTTAAAAAATATTAACTGAATCGTAAATGCCAGGAAGCTCTATAGATAAAATGGCCTCCTTGTTACTAAGCTCAATGATACAGTTTAAGTATAATGAAAACTAATTCATTATTTTAGAATTACTTAATGCTAGGGTTGTATATAGTTATAAGCCGCCTAATGTTGATTGATTGTTAATACTTAAACCAGAGCAAGAGTAAAAAAAATAAAATAATAATTATC
>OY735224.1:51556428-51716428 GCA_963457665.1 Thysanoteuthis rhombus
TTGGGGAGACAGAGAGTTAGACAGTCTCCGACTCTTGCTTTACAACTTGGCCAAAAATCAAAAGTTCCTATCGGCAAATCAATCTCGAGAGTAGACATCGCTTTCAGATGAGAGGACCACATCATCGGTGTAGCCAACTGAAAAAGGTTTTGGGGGCTAGTTTGATTGCCAAAAAAGACTAAATAAAAGAAAAAATACAATAACCAACGAACAGCCAAAAAACACCTAATAGTGGCTAAAAAAAGTTTTTAAAAAAATCTAAAAAATGGCCAAATTGCTCAAGTCTGCCAATGCTAATCTAGTGGTATTTTGCACTTCCAAAACAAGAAATGAGCTAAATTTGGTGCAAAAAGCACTAAATTGGCAACAATGCACCACATGAGGGTTATTCGCATCTGAAAGCTCATTAAGAACTAATACCAAAGGGCAGTCGGTTGGCATGTGGGGCAGTGGTCCCTGAGGTTGGGAGTTTTCAGGATCAGTAATGCACCTTTATTATTGTTCACTGAACCATAAAGCTTATCAAATGCTCTGATTATGAGTGAGCCTTGTTGGTAATTAGGAGAGCATTCCGACTGGACACGAGCCAGTACTCTCCTCGTACCCAAGAGACATCTGATCGATAGAACCATGGAGGGGTTAGGAAATTACACCTCGTGGGCCAAATCTGGCCTCATGACCCCAACCTCAATTTATCCGGCCCTTCGACCTTATCACTGAGTATGTGACATTCCTTACGAAATCGAATGGCTTTGCCCGATCAATCAGCCGAGTGGGCTACAGATTCTCCTCTCTTTCTTTACCTGGGTCTATCTCTGTACGTCTCTGGATGCTCCTGGTCACATTTTGGGCGTTACAACCTTCAAAATTTGTGTCACCATCTACCCACCTCTCCTCACAAGTGTTTTTTTTTGGGGGGGGGGGTCTCTATGGTCATTTTGGACTAACAATGCCCGAATCTTAGGCTGGTATTTTTTTTGATAGATAATTTTAGATGATAGATCTATTTCTTTCAAATAATTTTAGATGATAGATCTATTTCTTTCAAATAATTTTAGATGATAGATCTATTTCTTTCAAATGATTTTAGATGATAGATCTATTTCTTTCAAATGATTTTAGATGATAGATCTATTTCTTTCAAATAATTTTAGATGATAGATCTATTTCTTTCAAATAATTTTAGATGATAGATCTATTTCTTTCAAATAATTTTAGATGATAGATCTATTTCTTTCGAATAATTTTAGATTAGAGATCTATTTGTTTTAGATAATTTTAGATAATAGATCTATTTGTTTTAGATAATAGATCTATTTCTTTCAGATAATTTTAGATAATAGATGTACTTTCAGATAATTTTAGATAATAGATGTACTTTCAGATAATTTTAGATAATAGATGTACTTTCAGATAATTTTAGATAATAGATGTACTTTCAGATAATTTTAGATAATAGATGTACTTTCAGATAATTTTAGATAATAGATGTACTTTAAGATAATTTTAGATAATAGATGTACTTTCAGATAATTTTAGATAATAGATGTACTTTCAGATAATTCTAGATAATAGATCTACTTCTTTCAGATGATTATAGATAATAAATCAACTCCTTTTAGATCATTTTAGATGATAGATCTATTTCTTCCAAATAATTTAAGATAATAGATCTTTTTCTTTCAGATAATTTTAGTAGATCTACTTCTTTCAGATAATTTCAGATAGATCTACTTTTTTTTAGATAATTTTAGATAATAGATCTACTTCTTTCAGATAATTTTAGATAATAGATCTACTTCTTTCAGATGATTATAGATAATAAATCAACTCCTTTTAGGTAATTTTAGATGATAGATCTACTTCTTTTGGATAACTCTAGATAATAGATCTATTTCTACAAGATAATTTTGTAGATAAATTAAGATGAAAGATCTATTTTTAAAAAATGATTATTACTGGTACCTGTGCTGGGTATATAGATTTTTTCAATTCTTATCATCTATCTTTGGTTTGCAATACAAAAACATTCAATGGGATAAAAGAGCCATAGTCTCATTTTTACAGAGACATTGAATGAATCAATGGTCTATGGCTAAAAATGTTTCAACACAATGCATTTCTGATCTTACCATTGACAGAGAATTAATAGATATTCATGTACGGATATATACCTATAATGAAAATCATTGGAGTAATTTTGAAAAAAAGAAAAGAAAAATAGAACCCATTTTTGTCCACCAGAAAAGAACTTCTTAGTTCTTATTGATTGATAGTACAAGTGGGTTTAAATTGGTATATAGTCCTAAAAGGAAAAATAGTAAGAAGTACAGAAACAATATATTCCCAGGGACTTCTATGATCGTTGTTTGATTTTTTTTTGAAAGAAAAAAAAAAAAAAAAAAAATCACCGCTACCTACAACAGACCGGTTTAATCACTGTTGCTGGGTTTAGGCGGCTGTTGTGTTCTGACATTCATATTTGTCTGTCTATCTATCTAAATGTGATAAAGAAACAGTAGGCTTACTTGAATTGTAACGACATGGATGCCCGAGAGTTAGAGACATTTCTGGCCCCTAACACCCAAGACTGATTCTAGAACATTGAAATAAGGCAGTGCCAACTGGAAATCCCTGTACCCAGCACATTTATCAAAATACTCCTGCAACAAAGTCAGCATGACTCAATCAATTCCATATTTCGGAGTTGTACAGCGAGAGTCCCCCAAATGTTTTAGATCACTGACCCCTTCATGTTCTTATCAACCCCGAGGCATGTTACAATAAATACCAAAACTGCTAATAATATTTATAATCAAGTCGACTTCAGTTTTAGACAAAGTTCCATACAAACAACCATAGCCACCAAAATTGTCAATAGGTTCTATCTCTTTTTATATGTGTATGTGTGTGTTTGAGTGTTCCTGTGGCCCTGGCCATACTGTTTTGTCTACAGACTTGGAAATTAGCATAAATACTTCACAAACTCTATCTAAAAATTTTTTTTTCAATTTTTTCATTTTTTAAACTTTTGGGGGTCTTATTGTGATGGGTTTATCAATAACATCTAGATTTTGGTGAATCTAGATGTTTCTTGATTCTGCAGAATCTAAAAGTTTTTTTCACTATTTTTCCAATGGAAAACGCCAGTGATGTCATAACTAAAAATTTATTCTGAACATATCCATTCTTCGATAGGAATTTTTTTTTTTTTACATGACTTCAAATTTTGACTCTATGGTCATTTAATTATTGACTGTGAAACCAATTTTCATTTCAATTTGTTTCATTATTTTTTGCAATTGTAAAAGAGAAAAAATAAATTTGAGCAAACCGGAATGTCTACGGCCAAATTTTTCCCCAAAAGGCCAAAATTTGCCAAATCTGGCCTTCTTGGAGAAAATTTTGCCATAAAATGGCAACTTGTTTTCAAAGATGATGCATAAATTAATTGGGGCCTAGATTTAGTTAGCGAGAACATTTCTAGGATGAACATTGAAAATATCATCTCGAGAAGATGTATTGATTTTATTGTAGTACTAAGGTATATCACCTCGAAATTCACTGAAAGATTAATTTGTGAATGACAGGAGATGACATTTTTATTTCTTACCCATTTATTTTGACGCAAGTGGTAAATATTTCATATAAGGAAAATGGGGCAGCCGCAATTGTTTATTCTATTTACGTTGTCTAATTTGAATGATATATTAACCGTATAACGACAGGAAATCATTTCAGATAAGTTTCTGTATAATAGAACGCAATTTATAATTCATTCTGTCGGACTAAATGATGTCCATTTCTTAAATACATAGAGTTGCATTGAAAGAGACGAAAAAAACAGATTAAATGAGATGAGAATTAGGGTTCAAGGTAGTTATTTGGTCTTTAGCTCATCAGTGGGCTGTTTAACACAATGGTAAGTGCATTGCTAGGTCAAAGTGGCTAATATATATATATATATATATATATATATATAATGATAGTAATTAAATAACTGAGTCATTCACAGACAGCTGTTTTGTTGTATTACAACTCTTCAGTGTGGTTGTAGACTATCCAACATCCAGTACAAGGTAGGATCGAAACCTTCGCTTCAGTCCCAGAGGCTGGCATTTTACCTATGCCCTTCGCAGAGCTGGACGGTCAGTAAGCCTGAACTTGAGCAATATATATTAACTTAGTGGACAAAATGGAAAATAGTGGTAATTGAATCAAGTTTATCATACTAATATCTTTTGCTTTAGTCAAAGTAGTAATTTTAAATCAAATAATATTGAAAAGTTTGGCTTTTTTTTCCTGAGTAAATTATGTCACATAACATCATGGTATTTTGATCTATGAAGAAACCGCAAAACAAAAATATTGATCCACATATTCAAGGAATTAGAAGGGTTACAAAAAAAGATTATGGGGGATTTCCAGGGTTATGTTTTTGTGCTATGAAAGGATCAGTTATTGTGTGCGTGGGTATATATATATACATAATATATATAATATATATATATATATATATATATAATGATAGTAATTAAATAACTGAGTCATTCACAGACAGCTGTTTTGTTGTATTACAACTCTTCAGTGTGGTTGTAGACTATCCAACATCCAGTACGAGGTAGGATCGAAACCTTCGCTTCAGTCCCAGAGGCTGGCATTTTACCTATGCCCTTCGCAGAGCTGGACGGTCAGTAAGACTGAGTTTAAGCAATATATTTACCTACACACAATTCCCCATCCACCAGAGTGCTCTATTCCGAAGTTCGAAGAGCATTGCAAGTTATCTCGCTTAAAGAGTGCTCAACCCTGAATGAGGGAGCGCTAATATATATATATATATATATATATACATATGAATAAATAGTAGAATGCGGATTTGTCACACAAACTAGCTCATGTATCATGAGGCCCGAAGAAGGCAGAAACATGAGCTAGTGTGTGTAGCAAATCCACATTCTACTATTTATTTCCAGCTCTACTCTAAAACAACTTAACTTCAAGAGTAAAAAGTAGTATGTATTGAGCACTCTATGAAATAAATCCATTACATTTCAGAAGTGGCTTTATATTATTGATATATTATTATATTATGTTTTACTGCTAGCCTGATTTGTACCACATATACTGTGTGTATATATATATATAGAGAGAGAGAGAACAAATCAGGTTTGCAATATAGCATAATCTAAAACCATATATTATAATGTAAAGCACTGTCTGATATGTGATGGATTTATTGCGTAGAGTGCTCGATACATTCAACTTTAAACTCCAAGAGTTAAGATGGTTTAGAGTAGAGTTGGAAGTATTGTAGAAAGTATATTTGCTACACAAACACGTTTATGTTTCTGCCTTCCCAGAAGATTAGAACTATAAAAATGAACATGGGATTGCAAAAAATTGGCCTTATCAAAAAGGGTTTGCGAAAAAAAATCATGCTAAACTGGACCCTTACTTTTTGCCATTCGTAAGGAACAAAAAGTAAACTTGGTTACAGTAGTATTCTTAATAAATTCTTTTTTTTGGTATGTACTTCTATATTGCAAAGTTCTAAAGACAATTCAGATTTTTGGCCATTTTTTTGGCCAGAAAAATCTTCACCTATCCGGCAACCCTGAGTTTGGCTTTTCATTGATTGGCAAGGTTACAAGAGAGTTAAAGATGAAAAATATCATCACGCCAAAGGTAGTATCATTCCAGCGGAAAATTGACATTTCAGATCATAGGCAGACCTTTACAAAATCAGAGTATCACATACAAAATAACACTAGAAAGTAGCTTTATTTAGTAAGTGATTTGTATATGATGTGGTTCATTATAGTGTAGTTAACAGTACAAGGAGGTTGGATGCCTTTTCCCTTCAGAATCTTTGGTAAGGGGATAACCATGTCCTAATGTAAGGGGAAGTAAACACATAAAAAAACACTTCTGATCAGGTACCAAATAATTCTGAATTCATCGTACATTTTCATATTGTAGTTTATATCGAAACACTATAAAAAAAAATTATCAGCAGGCTTATTTATAGAGCTTACATTGAATTAGAAATCAAAACATAATATTCGTCCTTACATATATGAATTACCATAGTCAGCGTGAGTACCAAAACTAATTATCTAAAAAAAATGATCTTATATCTGGAAATTATCTACAAAATTGTTAGAGAAATAGATCTTTTATCCAAAAGTATCTTTTAAAACATAGATCTTTTATCTAAAAGTATCTTTTAAAACATAGATCTTTTATCTGAAAGTATCTTTTAAAACATAGATCTTTTATCCAAAAGTATCTTTTAAAACATAGATCTTTTATCCAAAAGTATCTTTTAAAACATAGATCTTTCATCCAAAAGTATCTTTTAAAACAGAGATCTTTCATCCAAAAGTATCTTTTAAAACAGAGATCTTTCATCCAAAAGTATCTTTTAAAACAGAGATCTTTTATCCAAAAGTATCTTATAAAACATAGATCTTTCATTCAAAAGTATCTTTTAAAACATAGATCTTTCATCCAAAAGTATCTTTTAAAACATAGATCTTTTATCCAAAAGTATCTTTTAAAACATAGATCTTTTATCCAAAAGTATCTTTTAAAACATAGATCTTTTATCCAAAAGTATCTTTTAAAACATAGATTTTTCATCCAAAAGTATCTTTGAAAACAGATCTTTTACCTAAAAGTATCTCTTAAAACATAGATCTTTCATCCAAAAGTATCTTTTAAAACATAGATCTTTCATCCAAAGTATCTTTGAAAACAGATCTTTTACCTAAAAGTATCTCTTAAAACATAGATCTTTCATCCAAAAGTATCTTTTAAAACATAGATCTTTTATCCAAAAGTATCTTTTAAAACATAGATCTTTCATCCAAAAGTATCTTTTAAAACATAGATCTTTCATCCAAAAGTATCTTTTAAAACATAGATCTTTCATCCAAAAGTATCTTTTAAAACATAGATCTTTCATCCAAAAGTATCTTTTAAAACATAGATCTTTCATCCAAAAGTATCTTTTAAAACAGAGATCTTTTATCCAAAAGTATCTTTTAAAACATAGATCTTTTATCTGAAAGTATCTTTTAAAACAGAGATCTTTTATCCAAAAGTATCTTTTAAAACATAGATCTTTTATCCAAAAGTATCTTTTAAAACATAGATCTTTCATCCAAAAGTATCTTTTAAAACATAGATCTTTCATCCAAAAGTATCTTTGAAAACAGATCTTTTACCTAAAAGTATCTCTTAAAACATAGATCTTTCATCCAAAAGTATCTTTTAAAACATAGATCTTTCATCCAAAGTATCTTTGAAAACAGATCTTTTACCTAAAAGTATCTCTTAAAACATAGATCTTTTATCCAAAAGTATCTTTTAAAACATAGATCTTTCATCCAAAAGTATCTTTTAAAACATAGATCTTTCATCCAAAAGTATCTTTCAAAACATAGATCTTTTATCCAAAAGTATCTTTTAAAACATAGATCTTTTATCTAAAAGTATCTAAAAAATATCAGTACAAGATTTGGGTGGTTTGTTGGTTCGAAATGACCATGGAGACCCAAAAGAGCACTTTTTAGAAAAAAAAAACAACAAAAAACATAAAACACTCTTAGATGATGCCTGGGTGTGAACTCATGCAAATTTTCAAGGTTGTAGCCCCGAAAATGAAACCAGGGGTGCCCAGAGAGACACAGACAAGAAGTGAGAAAAGAATCTGTAGTTCGCTTGGCTGGTTGGTTAGTTAAGCAGCCCATTTGTGGGGCGACGGCAATTTGAAAGATGTACTTTTGGGAAAAGTTTGACATAAAAAAGTAACCAGACATCGTGAAAAAATTTGGCATTTTTTTTTTTTTTTTCACTCTGACTAAATTGGAAGCATTTGAAGAGTCTTTTAGAAATAACCATTTTTAGCAAATGGTAATCAATTCTCAGCAATCAAAACTGTCCTATAAAAAACGCTTTCAGAATTCTTTTTTTAACAAAAGAAAGTCAGGTATTTACGTAGGCTTATATCGATTGAACACGAGAAACTCAGCCAAGAACACACTCACCTAGTATAATAGAAGAAGAAATGATTTTACAGTAGTTACACACACACACACACACACGGGGGGGGGGGGGAGGGGGGGGGCACTTGAAAAATTACTCCCAGGAACCCCCCCAAAAAGCTTCACGAATAGTAATGCACTTACTGTAATTTTACTAATAACATAGCATAACAAATCTCACTAAATGTTGGAAGAGGACCCCCCCCCCTCAAAGAGCCAAGCCCCACAAGCGGGCCCTCATATTTCTAGCTAGGCTTTTGAAAGATCTGTTGACTAAACAAGCACACAGAGCCCAGGCTTTTGAAAGGGTTGCCCACAGCTCCCCCCACCTAGTAATACCTTTGTGGATCCTCAGGGATTCGTGGCCCTCAGGTGGCAAACCACAGCACTAAATGTTGCAGAGGATGGATGTTCAAAGAACCAAGATCCCTGGGCCCCTCAAATCTTCAGCCACGCCCCTGATTATAGTTATTCTAATTGTAAGCCTATGTAACTCCTCTCTTAAACATCATCAAGAATTTCTCTAATGGATTCGAGAACCATCATGAGAAATTAGTCCGCTGTAGATTTGATATTCCTTGCATTATAAGAGAAATTATTGAGTGATCATTTCATATAAGTATATAATTGGTTGTGGCTTATTATATACTAAAAGTGGATCTGAGAATAAGGCGGTCGAGCTTGCAAATAGTAACTAATTGGATAAAAAGTTACGTAAAGCGGTTATATCAGGAATCCAATCTGTATATTACTAGAGAACAACATTACATGTTTCTTTAACCACTAATTTTATAACATTAGGGCACGAAAATGTGCTTCTTTATATCGTAACTAGAATAGACCCATAAAAAAAATTGCGGGAGTTATTTATATCTGGATCGGTACTAAGAAACATAAAGCTATTTTATTAGGGTAATCTATTTTTAATAACCGAAATACTTAAACTTCAAGTTTTTCTCAATGACTCAAGCTGTTTTAAAAGGAGATCAAATATGGAGTCTTCAGACTCAAGAATGATATGCAAGAAAAATCACCATTGATATTGTGTGGTAGAAAAAAGTCGCAGGAAGAAATTCATTTTATTAGAAATATAACTTGCTTCATCACAAAAAAGTTGAATATTATTTCATCGACAAAAAAGAAAAAGTATAACCAAATTTGATGAAATCTGGTATTTTAAAAAATCATTGACGTACCCAATCTTCCTTTGCTTATAGTTTCAAACATCTATATCAGGCATATCATTATGTCTCCCGAGGATAGTGTTAACATGTCTGCCTTGCATGTAGAAAGTCCTGGGTTTGATTCCTCATATGAGTAAAGAATATGGAAAACTCTTCATTAGGACAAATTCCCGAATGCACTCAGCAGCTGATTGAGTACACTCTAAGCTGTGTGATTTAGGGTAGAGGTATCCCTTTGGTGGGCTTGTATCCTACCAAAGGAGTGGCTATAAAAACTTGTAGGTATCAAGTCCTGGTCTCTACCAGACTTGTGACTTGCAAGGATCACTAAGCTGATGCAGGCAACAGAAACCGGGCCTTCCTCACCGACAAACATACTCTATTGGGGGTTGTCTTTCAAGAGACATGACACTTTACTTTATGTCATAACAGCTTATCTCATTTCATTACAACCTGATAATTTTTCATTAGCTGTGTTAATCTATTTCACATGGACCAATCTATTTCAAGTTTTAAACATACTAGCTTCTATATATGGCTTTTATATGAACAGATACATCGAAAGGAAAATTTTATCATTTTGAAAGGTTTTTTCAATTCCAAATGAAACGCCTCAATCAGCCTTAGATCTTCAAGTTATACGATCAATAAGTTTAGAAAAATTAAAAAATAAAATAACATGGTCTGGTTATTCACTCGATAGAAACTGTCATATAACCAACACCTTTTGGCAGCATGCTGCATCGGGGTTGATCAATAAGGAAAATTGGGAATGGGGGGAAGGGCCATCAATGAAAAAGATACTCCTCTCACCTTTTGGTAGACAGTGACTACTAAAAAAGTTTCAGTTTTCTAAAACCAAGTGGACACAAACTGAGGGATCGATTTAGAATTAGCTTACATTGAAAACTGAACCCCCCACTAAAAAAAATGGGGGGGTGGATTTTAAAAGAACAAAATGAAAAGTTCCTTCTAGACATTATAAGAAGTAATTGTTTAAAATTTTAGCCCTCTAGCTCCATTGATGAAGCCTCTGCTTGTCATACACAAAAATCTACATAGCCAGCCAGACCAACTTGATAACTGACACCTGTGTTGACTGCAATCTGTAGTAATAGATTCAAGTTGTCGCCCTCGTAGCTCACGATAATATTATCGTATCATAAAATTCCAAGTCTCACAATTTTTCAAACAGTTGTCGGTTTTGAAAAGTCAAAAACCAAGAAACGAAAATGGAAACACCGAAAATTGAAATCAAATTATCGGTGAGTAAAAATAGACAAATTGTATTACTTCAATTTATCAAATCAGATTAGATTTTGAATCAGATAGATCTGGTTAGTCACTCGATAGAAACTTTTGGCAGCATGACATGTGGGGGTAGATCAATTGGGAAAAAATAAATTGGAAAAGGGGTGATCAATGAATAAGTTACTTCTCTCATCTTCTGCTAGATGGTGATCAACAAAAATTTTTTTTAAAAATCTGAATTTTTGAAAAACAAGCATGAATGCTGGTGGGCACAAACTAAGGGACCAATTTAGAATAAACTTAGATTGTACATTGAACCCCTTCACCCAGCCTCATTATAAATATATTTTGGTGGGAGCATTTTGAAAAGACAAAACTTTTTTTTCTTAACATAATCTAGATCCATTAGTGCAGCCCATGTTCCTTGAATAGCCGGCCAACAGCACTTAAAAACTGAAGAAACCTATGTTGACAGTCTTGGTTGAATGTTTCTAAAAGACAGGTAAACTATTTTACTTCAATTTATTAAACGAGCAGATTTCAAATCAGATAATTCTGGTAGTCACAAAAAACAATAAATAATACGAGTCATAAGTCAAAAGATATACAAAAAGTTTATTGTAAATGAAACTTGTCAAAATCAACTAGTTTTCGTGCTCAGAAAAAACACCATTGTGTGTGGTTGTGTCAAACTATTTCCCTCGTCTTTTCCATTCATTTTCTGCAATGTTTGAGGCCTGAGGCTACGTGTGTGGAATATTATGAGAAATAATCAACACGGATGAGGAAAATAGTCAAACTGAATCACGTACCGCAATTGAAACATCTCATCAAATAAAATTTAAGCGAGAAGCATTTTCAGATTCATAATGAAGGGTCTTTTTTCTCTCCAATGATAAGAAAGAATCATTCACAGATCAGTGAGCAGTAAGGTATCTAGGTGCATAAGCAGACAGACAGTCAGACAGAGAGTCATTTGGTGAATTATGATAAGATCATTTATTGCATTATATGAATATCATCAGTCTTTTAACGTCCGTCATTGGACATAGACCTTCCCTGGGATTTGCCATATTTCTCTATCATGGACATTGCAGAGCCAGTATTTTCTGAATTTGTTGAGTTTGTCTCTCCATCTTGTATTCTGTCGGCTTTGGTTTCGCATGTGATCTACGGGGGATCTATGTTGTGAGTCGTGATGTCCATCAGTTGTCTGCCATTCTTGCAACATGGCCTGCCCATTGCCATTTGAGTTTTTTTTATAGTTCCTATGATGTCTCAGACTCCAGTTTTCTTCCTTATATACTGTGCTGTCTTGTGATCTCTACATGTGAGGTTGAGCATGATTCTCTCATGCGCACGTTGCATGGTTCTCAGTTTGCGGGTTTGTCTCTTGGTTAGGTTCCATGTTTCAGCTCCATAAGTGACTATCGTTGTCTACTTTTCTTTCTAGGATTACTAGGATCGTCTGGTTTTTGAAAGTTGAGCTTGCTCTGCTGAAGGCTTGCCATCCTAGGGTTATTCTTCACTTGATTTCCTCTTCTTTTGACGATCTCATGGAGAATTTTATTTTCACATTTTTTGAAAAGTAATTAGAGCATTATTCAAAAGTCTATTATTAAGGTTTTTAGAGTTGGATATTTTTTTTGGAACGAATAGGTTTAATTATCTAATCAACAAATTTTTATCTAACGAGGCATTTTGTGGAATGGTTTGTCCTCATTAAGAGATATACGATTATTTTCAATAAGAACAGTGAGGATAGGTACATAACAGATGTAAACAAGACTGTCTTTGTGTTTCCTCTCAGGGAAGGTCACACCCGGAAAGAGTTAGCCACCAAGTATACAGGAGAGAAAAAAATTAGACAGCACAGTATATAAAGAAGAAAACGGGAGTTCAAGACATCATAAAATCTATTAAAACACTCAAATGGCAATGGGCAGGCCATGTTGCAAGGATGACAGACAACCGATGGACATCACGACTTACAACATAGATCCCCAGAGATCACATGCGGAACTGAGGCTGACAAAATACAAGATGGAGAGATGAACTAGACAAATTCAGGAAATACTGGCTCTGCGATGCCCATGATAGAGAAGTGTGGTGGAGCCTGGGGAAGGTCCATGTCCAACGACAGACATTAAAAGACTGATGATGATGATCATGATGATGATGATGATGATGATGAAATTCATATAAGATGTAAATAATGCAGTAGAAGATCTGATCATAATTCACCAAATGACCTATCGATAGAGAGCAGTTCGAAACTTGGTGAATCTTTATCAAGGAAATGACTGTGCCTTAATAAAGTGATGCCTTTTGACTTGGCTGCATCATCAAATCACTGCGACCCCCACAGAAGGTCTGCCCGACCGGATAACCAAGTGGGATACAGATTTCCCTCACTAGGCTCATCTGTGTTTATCTATCCACATATTTGTGTGTTCCTGGTCACAATTTTAGGGCTACAACCTTGAAAATTTGCATGAGTACACCATTAAGCACCATCTTAAAACATTTTTTTCCATTTTTGTCTATGTCTTCAAAAACACTAGAGAGGACCTTGTTCATAACCCAAATCTCTAACAACTTAGCTATATCACTTGGACTCGGAACCCTTTCGTTAGGAATTGTTCTCACGTCAAGCCTTGACAATAATTTTTGAATGTCTCCAGAGGAGTAGTTGTTTGGACCTCACCCTTATATTAATACCCCCATGTCTACAAAAAAAAGTAGAGAGAACATGGTTCATAAACCAAAGCTGTAACAAGCCGTGTTTTCAAGTCTATAATCCTGGCTTCAGCTATCGAATCACTGTTACCCTATAAACGGCCCAAACAATGGGCTAGAGATTCTTCTCTTTTTGAGTGACTGTGTCTATGTGGAAGTATTTATGTTTCCCCTGATGCTCTTGTTTACATTTTGGGGGCACCATCTACAAACTTCTCCCGACCCCCAAGTACTTCTTGGGTCTCTATGGTTATTTTGGACCAACAATGTCCAAATCTCGTGCAGGTATTTTTTTTTAGATGATTTTAGACAAACGATCTATTTACGGGCTAAGGTGATTCGTTTATGCAAGGTAGGGATATTCAATTTATTTCTATTAGACGAAGTTTCATGAACCATTATTTTCATTTTTCTATCTTCTGACTCCTTTTAAAGTTCATCTTGTTTCACTGGTTGCTTTTTAGAGCAACTTTTGCTCAGACCTGATTTCCCTTAGGCAGTGAGCAAACCCTGCTTCCCGGCTGAGCCTTGAATCCTCAGCTCGATTGTTAGAGCAGGTATCAACGGTATTCGTTAGATAATTTTTTTGATGAAAGATCAATTTCTTTAGATAACTTTAAAAAAAAAAATGAATGATCCATTCTGGTACACGTGTGGCTATCACAGTGTTTCGTTCGTTCGAGGTACGGATATCGCCTGATAGTTCTGTGTTGGACTGCTCTGATGCAAAGAGTTTTTACGCTGACACGAGTTCTTTAATACTATTTCTAGACTCTGTTGTCTGCCTCAGCACACCATACCAAAGATGGTTTGGATCAGGTTTCGGGGCAAGTTTGCCTGAAAATGCAAACGCATGCTGACATGTTAAAATGTTGAGTATTAGTTTACATTGTTGGTTTAGTTTTACGCGGAGCTTTTACAAGAAGAGCACATATATATATTAAAAAAGCACTCGTCAGAAACCGTCACTTTTGGCAGCATGCCGTGTTGGGGGTGATCAATGAAAAAAATTGATTGACTCGTATTTTGTAAGGCAGTGATCATTGAAAGAAGTCTGAATTGAAAAAACAAAAACAAAAACAAAACAAAAAAACAAGCATGAATGCTGCTGGGCATAAAATAGTGATCAATCAAGCATGAAGTTACATTGCAAATTGAATTGTCCCCCTCCACCAAAAAACCTAAAGAAACCATATTTCTAGACATAAGGGGTAAAAGATGAAATTTTCAGGCCTCTAGCTCCTTTGGTGTGTGTTACATATATAGCCAGCCAACCATGATTGTATATATAAATATATGAAAGTGGAAAAAAAAAAAAAAAAAATCCTGGATCCACCCCAAGATTTAATCAATTCATCCTTACTCTATGGCCCACTCTTCCACAAAATTTCATAGCAATTCATTGAGAACTTTCAAGAGAAATCATATGAACAGTCGATTATTTTTTTTTTTAAAAAGAAAAAGGTTTTTCTCGACATAATGAGTAAATGTTAAAAATTTCAGCCCTCTAGCTCCATTGGTGCCATCAAAAGAAAGACAAAGCATACATAACCAGCTGGACTGACTTGAAAACTGAAGAAACCTATCGCGACAGTTTTGGTTTACAGTTTCTAATTAACAATGAAACACCATCTTAGTTAAACATAGTCTGCTCAGACGGTGTAACTATTAGCATGTCTTTCTCACACGCAGAAGGATTGTGGAAAAAAACTCTTCAATAAGACGAATCTACCTATGCACTCAGCAGCAAACTGAGAACACCCTAACCTGTGCGATTGGGCTGGAATAAATAGGGACTGGAGTCATGCCCTCCCCTATTGTGGCGAAACGAGAGAGAGGAGCCTTCGGGTTGCCTCCGACTGCCTTGTGCAGTCCAGTGTCTGACTTTCTTTGACTTTAAACTCAGCCATGTCGAGTAATTTAATTACAGATACATGGATACATATTCAAATGCAGGTTAATCCTGCTTTGGGCGATTAATTTGTTCCAGTTTTTTCTCGTGTCATGATGGATGTGTGTTAAGCAATTAATAGAATCGATGGGAATGATTTCAACGAATGCCGTCCTTCCAGCGCGTCAATGAGGACGTCAAAATGTGTTTTAAAAATTACTCTAAACTGCATATAATGCCTAACATGTTGATGTTTATAAAATAAAAAATCATAGTTTCCATTTATTCAGTGATAATATCATTACTTGACTTTTTCTTGATTTTTCAAAAAATATTCGTCCGAAGCTGACTGTACTTATTTTCACGACTTTTGCTAATTTTCTTTCCAAATATTTGTCCAAAGCTGACTGTGGTGATTTTCATAACTTTTTCTAAATTTGAAAAAAAAAAAAATTGTCCCTTTTCCTTTTTTTCCCCTTCATAATACGATTTCCGATAGCTCACAATCGCGTTTTTCAAAAATCCTGCATGTGTGTGTACACATGTGGTTTTACATAACTATTCCTCCATGTGTTTAGAAGCGTTTTGTCTGCCTCCATAGGACTACAAGCCAGAAGGCATTTTTTGTAGACATAATAAGAAATTTTTTAGCCCTCTCACTCCATTGGTGTGGTCTGGATGTGTAGTGCATACATACATAGCCAGCCAGGCTAACTTGAAAACTGTGGAAACCTATGTAGACAGTTTTGGTCTCTGATCACTGAAACACCATAAAAGGCCCACCAGACCAATCAGCCAAGAGAACTACAGATTCTTCTCACTTTGCTCTTTGGTATATATGGGTGTGTGTCTTCTGGTCACATTTTAGGGGTTACAAATCTTGTTCTCCCCTTTTTAACCTCATTTTGATTTTTTTGTTTGTGGCCCACGTGTATATCATGTCTTATAAATAGAAAGTTGGCCGTTCAGGCCGATAAATCTCAGATATTTACTCCGCCAGTAGAAAGTGATATAACAAGAATGGAATTCTAAAGATGTGTCCACCGAAAGGGGAAATGTAGACTGGAGCGGACCACGGAAATGGAAGCCTGCAGGTGATGGGGACCGCTAGAAGAGTAACTATGAATTATACGATTTATATTTGAGAATAATGATTTTACTCAATAATTCAATGCTTCTGAATGATGATGGCGGAATTTGGTTGAGAAGAATTGGTTGGAAAAAAAAAAAGGATAAGTGATTATTCTTTGATGACATCAGTTCATGAGGGACAGACAAATCCCCTTACAGGGATGTGTGTGTGAACACATCTAAAAAACAATGACAATACATACATAACATGCATATATGAATTAGCACAGCCCAACCTTGAGCCAGAACTAACCATCTGAAATTATCTGAAAAATACAACTTTCTATCTAAAAATTATCTAAAAAAATACTTTCTATCAAAAATTATCTGTAAGATTGATTTTTTATAAAAATATCTGAAAGATGGATCTTTTGTCTGAAATTATCCATAAAAGTAGATCTTTTATCTAAAATTATCTATAAAAATAGACCTTTTATCTAAAATTATCTATAAAAATAGACCTTTTATCTAAAATTATCTATAAAAATAGACCTTTTATCTAAAATTATCTATAAAAATAGACCTTTTATCTAAAATTATCTATAAAAATAGACCTTTTATCTAAAATTATCTATAAAAATAGACCTTTTATCTAAAATTATCTATAAAAATAGACCTTTTATCTAAAATTATCTATAAAAATAGACCTTTTATCTAAAATTATCTATAAAAATAGACCTTTTATCTAAAATTATCTATAAAATAGATCTCTTATCTAAAATTATCCATAAAATAGATCTCTTATCTAAAATTATCTATAAAATAGATCTCTTATCTAAAATTATCCATAAAATAGATCTCTTATCTAAAATTATCTATAAAATAGACCTCTTATCTGAAGTTATCTATAAAAATAGATCTCTTATCTAAAGTTATCCATAAAAATAGATCTCTTATCTAAAATTATCTATTAAAAATAGATTTCTTATCTAAAATTATCTATAAAATAGATCTCTTATCTGAAATTATCTATAAAATAGATCTCTTATCTCAAATTATCAATGAAATAGATCTTTTATCTCAAATTATCTATAAAAATAGATCTCTTATCTAAAATCATCTATAAAAATAGATCTCTTATCTAAAATTATCTATAAAAATAGATCTTTTTATCTAAAATTTCCAATGGTTGTACCCCCCCCCCCCCCAATTGACCAGGAGACACTTGCACATACAGAAGAGCTGATAGAGAAGAATCTGTAGCCCACTTGGCTGGTTGGTCGGCTGGGTCTTTTGTGGAGTTTCAGTGAGTATCAGAGACCAAAACTGTCAATATAAGTTTCCACAGTTTCAAAGTTTGCCTAGCTGGCTATGTACGTATGTATGTATGTATGTATGTATGACATGTACAGACCACTCTAATGGAGTCAGGGGGCTAAAAACTTCAACATTTATTCCTTATTATGTCTACAAAAAACGCCTCCTGGCTTGTATGCCAATGCAGGCAGACAAACACACTTCAAAACGTATGGAGGAAACCTGAATAGCCAAGTAAAGCCACACGTGTACACACACCCACACACATCATATACACGTAACAAATGTTTTTATGTACGTATATGTATGAAGATACACCCAGCTGCAACCGAGAGAGAGAAAGAGAGTACGCAGAGGATTGTGATTTCTACCGTCATTAATTAGATCACCATTGTATAATCTCCAGTCTCCACCTAGTCAATTAAAAAAGCTTGACGGACATTTATTCACAGTCTATAATCCTTTCGCTAATTCCTTTTGCCATCACAGTTGATAACCGGAAAGCAGAGAACGCATGACTCTTCCGACACCATACAATAACCAACAAGAACAGACTTCTAATGATGTGCCCCAGTATCAATGGTAGGGTGGGTCACCCCTGAAAGGCAAACTGTGGGGACCCCTGGTAGGTAAACAGCAGACAAAGGAGGACCACCGAAAGAAAAATCGTGGATAAAGGGAAACCATGAATTATGTCTAAAAAACAATTTACATCTATAATCCCATGCTTATGAATACTGGTGATGTAATTAAGTATCTGTCATGAGAATTGATTAAGAAAATCCCACTAGACCTAAAAAGAAGGGTTTGCAACCAATGTGTCTTATTGATAGTCAACTATGGAGCTGAAACATGGAACCTAACCGAGAGACTGACCCTCAAACTGAGAACCAGGCAACGTGTACAAGAGAGAATCATGCTCAACCTCACATGGAGAGATCACAAGACAGCATAATATATCAGAAAAAAGACAGCCGTCCAAGAAATCATTGAAACTGTTAAAAAACTCAAATGGCAATGGGCTGGACATGTTGCAAGAATAGCAGACAACTGCTGGACACTATACATAACGTGGATCCCAGAGATCAGGCACGAGGTTGCGACTGACAGCAAGATGGCATGATGAGCTAGATAAATTTGGGAAGTACTGACTTCCTGAAAACAAAGAAAATCAAGTTTTTATATATATATATATATATATATATATATATATATATATATATATATATACTCATAGAATATTTCCAAAGTGCAATAATTTACAAACATGAGAATCAATTGACACAAAGAAAGACTACTTGCTCCTCTTCTTCCTCCCGCTACTACTACTACTACTACAATGAATGGTGGGCGCACTGTTGAACTTATGGTTCTTGTTTAAAAATCGTGTTCAGCCTCATCACTCTCTCTAACATATAAAACAACTCAAATGACTTGTCAGATATAAATGAATTGTCATGAACAGAATCAAGAGTAGAATTCCATATCATATGGAATAGTTATCTCTGAAGTGGGGATCACAGCCCCCTTTAGGGTGCTATAAAACTCAATAGGGGGGCACTGGGGGACAAGAGGCCAAAAATGCAAACCTCCTATGCAGTGAATCACATGCCAGAAAAGCTGGTTTTATTTATCCAGTGGTACGTCTTTTAACGAGGACAATCCATTTCACGAAACATATCATTAAATGAAAATTAAGTTAAGTGAATAATTAAACCAATGGGATTTCGTTAACGTACTAATTACTTTCTAAACAATGTATTAATACTAAATACTAATAAACACGTAAATAATGTTGTAAATAAATGAATAATCTATTGATAATTCACTAAATGTCCACCCGTCTGTCTGAAACTAAGCACCTAGATGCTAGATAAGAATCTAGATAGTTCGGAATGAAATCTAGATGATTCTAGATAATCTCATCATCAAATCTCAAAGTTTGTTTTTCTCTCTCTCTGACTGAATATTTTGCTAGGAGATTTTTCGGTATTTAGGACCTCTGGCTGAGTGAAATTTCGTTTTAAGAGTGATCAAGCACATCATTTACATTAATTATTTTTTTATCGATAAATCAAGTATTTTTAAATACTTTCATACAGTTATAGATACTTGTTTTTAATTTTTAAAATATAAACTTTAATCAAAAAATTTTTTTTCTATTGAAATTCAATTTTCAATATATTGTTTTTGATCAACTCCATAGATAAGGCGGGGCACAGATGAAATATACCCCAAAGTCCGAAAAGTTTACAGAGTTCGAAGATTCAAACATATTCCTTATATCTCGAAAAAACACTTTTAAAAAACATTCCTCCATCAAATAAAATAAAAGTGGGGAGAAAATTATATATAATTTTCTTAATTTTTAAAATAAAAGCTTAAATTGAAAAATGTTTTTTTTCTATTGAAATTCAATTTTCAATCGATCATTTTTTACCAACTTCTTATGTCTCGAAAAAACATTTAAAAAAAAAAATTCCACCACCAAATAAGTTATTAGGAGGAGGTTCAATTTGCAATATAAGTTTATCCTAAATTGGCCCCATGGTTTGTGTCTGGTACTGTTCACACATGGTGTGTGAAAATTCATACTTTTTTTCCCCGGGGGTCAACCCCACCAGCAAAAGGTGAGAGGAGTGATTTATTCACCGATTGTAGCTTTTTTTCTAATTTTCCAACTGATCACCCGCAATTTGCATGTCGTCAAAAGACATCACATGACAGTTTCTATTGAGAGACTAACCAGACCAGTTTATATATCGAACATTCATGTCGCTTTGCAAGTACTTCGGAATTAATTTCTGCGCTGAATTGCTTGCAAGGATTTTCTTTGGTAAATAAGTCTGTGTGAACATAATTTGAATGTGATCACTTCAGACAATTTAATTGAATGTCGAACAGTTAATAATATGGTTGAAGTGAGAATGTATAAAGTGCACAAAGCAAAACCTCGAATAGCACAGGTTTTGTCGTAATAAAAGGCTAAATTGTCTGTCTTTTACGAGATAACTCGCATAGGATATAAACGTCTGGGGACGAAGTCCCCGTTTTCTCTGCGTACATCAGCTCAGTGATCCTTGCAAGCCCCAAATCTGGTTGAGAGCAGGACTTCATTCTAACAATTTTTATGACCATTCCCTAGGCAGGATGCAAGTCCATCAAAGGGATACTTCTACTTTAATCATACAGCTTAGAGTGTATTCAATTAGCTGCTGAGTGCACATGGATATTTGTCCTAATGAAGTTTTCCACATTCTTTGCTCAAACCGGGAATTGAACACAGGACCTTCTGATGTGCTAACCGTTACACTATGAGTGGATGTTTTGACGTAGTGCTATCAAGGTATTACTGTACAAATTAATGTAACAAAGTAGAAGTTGAAAAAAATAAACATTGAAATATAATAAAACCTTTGAACAGTACAGTTAGGAACAAAATAACTTCACTAACTGTTATTAAAAGTGTTTTATGGTTGAAATATTTCTTCAAGAGAGCAAAAAGACCCCCAAACCAGAGCTATATTGACCATGTCATTTGAGGCATGAGCATCAGGCCCCTGAGATTCTAATAGAGCCCCTAGTAGGCCATGGACTATTGAAATAAATTAAAAATTTTTCTTACATTAACCTTTTGGCTTCAGTGATCAACTCGACTTAATTTGAACCTTCTTGTTCTCATCTGTATGGGTGTCCCAAAATGACCTGTGCCACAGACCTCAATTAAACCTAATTCAGATCTGCCTTGACCTCCGAGGACTTCATAATTATGCTTTGGACGTTTCTTGTACGTAATCAATCAATACATACGAATTTGATTGAAACATATCTACCTTCGATAAGTCAATTATAATAATCACGAGTTACCTCCCTTGAGTCTCTTCTCGCTAAACCTGAAATAATTTTCAAAATGAGGCTGAAGAAAAATCCATTACAGGATTATGTACACTATGATTAGAAGTACGGTGTCAGTGTGTGCGTATTTCGTACGCTGGCATTCGCAGAGAAAGAGAGAGAAAAATAGGCAAAGAATATGGTTCCTGTTACTTCAAATGTCCTAAATTTGAGGTAATGATAATATTTGATCTTACAAGTGGAAAACATGGTATTTAAACAGAGCATACAAAGGCTCAAAAAAGTATAACCATAAAACACATTGATCAGACCTTAACACAATAATTAAGTTAAAAGCTATTAATTTATTATCTGGATATTGTACACAGTGCAACTGACACGCCAAAAAGTCCTCATAGTTTCTTTTTGCGGCACGCCTAGAGATTTTTGATGGACCATGTTCGGCAAAATTTTTCTAACAGTTTGTGTGTCAGATTTAGGGCTCTTAACTTCATTTTTGAGTTGATATTTCATCAATATGCTGTATAGATACACTTTTTGGAGCCTTTGTATGCTGTGTTCAACTACCATATTTTATATCTATTGAGACCAAGGATTACAATTACCTCCAATTCGTTATGCTTGAAGTAACATGAACCATATTACTTACCTCTCTTCATTTTCCTTCTCTCTCTCTCTAAACATTAATAGAGCTAGAGGGCTGAAAATTTAAACATTTATTCTTTATTAAGAAAAAAAAAGGTTTTTTCTTGCTCTTTGAAAATCCTCCCAGCCAATAGGTTTTTAGAGGGTAGAGTTTACTTTACAATGTGAGCATTTGTTAAAATCAGTCCTTTAGTTTTCATCCAACAGAATTCGCTCGTTTTGTTTTTTTTTTGAAAATTCAGACTTTTCAGTGATCACAGCCCAACAAAAAGCGAGAAGTAACATATTCACTGATCACCCATCTTTCCAACTATTTTAATAGATCACCCTCAACATGGCTCCAAAAGATGTCGGTTACATGACAGTTTCTATTGAGTGACTAACCAGACCTGTTGCCATACCGTTTATTTAGATAACTCAATCCGATTTATGTCTATTAATTTTTATCTGAGAAATAAATCAAAACCAAACTTTTTAGAGATGTCTGTACGCCTCAATAAGACACTTTTTGGTTGGTCCCAACTACGTAAATCAGAAAAAAAAAAGAAAGATTGAGAGGTCTCAAAAAGGTTTGACGTCATCAAAAGAACAAACACTCTAACCATTTTTTTTTTTTTTTTTACCAGTTGCTATGATGTCATAATACGATGTACAGAGTCATCATTTTTGTATTTAAAAAAAAAAAAGATGAAAACGGCAATTTACGATTTCTATTGAAAATATCACTTACAGAATATCTCCAAATCACAATATTTTGCAAGTATGAGGATCTATCGACTCAAAGAAGACTACTTGCTCTTCTTTCTCCTCCTGCTACTACCGCAGATGGTGGACGCATTATTGAACTTATGGTTCTTGTTTTTTTACTAAGTTAATCTCTTAGGATCAATAAATACAATGAAGAGATATATATGCAATTATGTGTCTAATTCAGAAAGTGATTCTTAGATGCGTATGCATCTCTAGTAGTGATGATGACCCTGACTGACTGACTGACAGGATGACGTACCAAAAAACTCCCACCACTTCTCACTTCCTCCCCCTCCTTCCATATACATCTAAGAGTGAAAGGGAGAGAACTTGTGCATCTATGGTCTGAATTTCAGGATCATTTTTTTTTTTCCTCCTACAATCTACTTGTACAATGAACCGTGATTTTCTAGCTCCTCTGTCCATAACCATGGACTCTTCCACTGAACCAAGTATTTTTTAAGATTTCATCTTCTAAAATATTCAAAATTCATCATACTGAGTTCTGATACAGGTAGTTTTATCTTATCAGAAGCCCGCTTCACACCACTTTGGCCTGGGAACACTCAAAATTTTCCCCATAAAAAATCAATGGCAATTGCTTCTTCACTTTACGCCATTTCAGGTTACAAAAGGCTTTTATTGGAACACTCTACATTCGGATAGTGCGGGAAGTGATGCTGTATATCGGTGAACTTTTTTCGTAGTTAGAAATTAACAAGTCTGGTTAGTCACTCAATAGGAACCGTCACGCAAGCAATGTCTTTAGGCAGCATTCCATGTTAGGGGTGATCAATTAGAAAAATTGGGAAAAGGTGGTGATCAATGAATAAGTAAGTTCTTACGCCTTTTGTTGGGCAGTGATCACTGAAAAGGACTGAATTGAAAAAAAAAAGAAAATAACCAAAACAAGCGGGCACCAGCTAGGGAATCAACATGGCAAACTCACGTTGCAAACAGAAACCCCTCGAAAAATATCGGGGGGGATGGAAAAAAAGAAGAAAAAAAAATAGAACATTTTTTTTCTAGATACAATAAGGAGTGAACGTTTAAATTTTCAGCACTCTAGCTCTAGAGGCCTATACAGACCAACGTGAAAACTGAAAGAAACCTATGTAGACAGTTATGGTTGACGGTTTCCAGTAATGACATTGAATCTTATAAATATGTGCAACAGTGTCAATCTCGGGGGGGGGGGGGAATTAGATTTTATTGATAGAGAGATAATGAGCAAAAAAAATCTTCGGTAGGTATTACGATTAAATTGGATAACGAGATGAAAATTACATTAATTGCACTCAAGCACAAGATTTTCCAGCGGACTTCGAGGGATGTAACAAGTATGGCACTTATCCCCGGCACCTATTGAAACCGCCACTCCACTCAGTCAAGTAGAGTCAAGTCCACTCTCCCTCTCGAGTATGGAAGTTCCTCAGCTTCCTTCACCTGTTGTCAAGTTGAAAAAAAATTGATCGAGAAATGTGATTAGAGATTCTATATTTCATGTTTCATAAATATTCGACTGAATCGTTATCAGGCTCCGTCTGAGCAGGAATGAACACTCCAATGGATTTATTTCTATTATTATTCGGACTATCCTCATCTTGGTTGTTTTTCATACAACGTTTCGGCTGTTGTACTCTACGGCCTTCATCAGGTATCATCTGGTAGGTGTGGGAGAAGTAACGAACCGAATCTTTTATTTAACTGACAGGAGGAAAATAGACTGCACTCCCCTCTTAGCAGTAGTAGTATTTTCCAATTATTATTGTCTCACACTGGGATTGAACCTAGAACCATTAGATTACTTGCAGTAATTCTGTCTGATTCTCTAACACCTACGCTATGTGTCCAAGTGGAGTATCTTATTTGTAAGTGTTTTTATCAGTAAAGTTGACCTGTATGCGCAGGAACAGGAAAGGTAAAACAATGAGAATAAATTCATCTTCGTTCATTACATTTCATACGATTCTATTATTTCAGGCAT
The DNA here is from genome assembly GCA_963457665.1 of Thysanoteuthis rhombus. Taxonomy (NCBI): domain Eukaryota; kingdom Metazoa; phylum Mollusca; class Cephalopoda; order Oegopsida; family Thysanoteuthidae; genus Thysanoteuthis; species Thysanoteuthis major. Next base: position 51,581,170 of record OY735224.1, read on the forward strand.
GAGTCATTCTTCTTTGCATAAATATCTTGGGTTAAGTAAGCTTTCCTGTTTAGTTACTTGGAAAAGAACAAACTCGCCGGCTCAGCGTCACTGAACTATGTTTTTTTAGTTAGGCAAGCCAACCTTGGAAAGAGAAAGAAGAATTTTCTCCAGAGGTATTACGGCTATGATGACTTGACAAAGAGGTGGTGTTCATCAAACAATAAGTGAGAAAAACAACCTGGCCGTGCGTGCAAATTGCCACTATTGAACACACCACTTGGAGGGGGGCGTACATGCAGCCGAACCAAACAGGAAGTAAAGATGGTCACGTTTAGGGGGAACCATCGAAGCTCTCAAAGTGTTCTTCACAATGCTGGGAAAGGCTATCTAGACGAGGCTAACCATCATAGTTTCCATTGCTGGCTGTGAGCAATCATTCAACGTCTGAACTGATACTTTCGTATTCAAGAGCCTTTGCGGGTCAAAGCAAACTCTGCGATCTTGCTCTACTGAGTGTAGAAAGAAAAGAAAATGGAAGTATCAGTGTCTTACATAAATGAATCATCGCAGGGGGAGGGGGCACGTATTTTGATAGGAAACCAGAAAAATATTACTTGGAATAAATCACAACTAAAGTGATGCTTCCCTGACATCTGACGTACATGAGGGCTAAAAAGTATGATCTCCCCGCCAGCAGTAAGCGGGTTAAATACATACATTGATTCCCCTCGAACAAAATGCACCCATTTTAAAGAACCCCTACTCAACAAACTCTTGCCTAAGCATAACTATCAATGGAGTATATACATATGTTTACTTGTATTTTTCGAAGTAGATATGCTCAGAAAGATAAAAATCCAGATTTCACGGAATCTAACCGTATAATGACCTTACATTCAAATTCTGCTGTTTATCTACTTGTTTGTTTGTTTGCGCTCAAATGGGATGATCTGATTGGTTGAATCACTTTCCTATTATGACATAACAACGAAAATTATGTCAGAGAAACTCTTGGAACTTCATGTCTGATCAACACATTAAAATAGCATAAAATGAGATTTTGAAAAATGCTTAAAATTAGGATACTTGAATTATTAAATATACAAAATACCAAATAAAATGGCTTTAGGCTCATCCATACATAAATAGCCCTGTCATTTGGGACAAACATATTCTAGTTATAGAAATAAACCCCCAAAGCCAGCATAGTGGTACAAAAAACCCATCATTGCAATTCATCTGACAAAACCATTTCAAAATTCTCCAAGTCACTGAATGGCAAAATTTGGGGTTGTACATTCTGAAAAGGGGGGGAAAAAAAAAAGATACCAATTCTAAATCCAGACGAAAGTCCCTTTTACGATTCAGTCAGTTACACTGGTTTATTTGACAATTCATAATCAAAGTTTAGCAAAAATGGGTCAATACTCCTTTAAAAAGGTGAGCTGCTTATTAGTCAAATAAAATATTAGAAGCACTAGTATTACAACAGTAGTTGGTAGATTCCTGTACTACATAGGACATTTTTATTTTGAGGGGGGGGGGATTTCAGAAAATGGACAAACCATTGAATTAATACTAATATGAATCACAGTGTGTTTCATCTTAAGATGTCCGCACGTCTTAGTAAGTCTATTTAATCACTGTCCCACAGCAGCAATATGTGACACAAGGTCGGGCTTAACGTGGGAAGAAATAGTACCTTACCGCCAAAAATTGGCTCCAGCCGACGCAGTTACCTGCGAAAGCTGGGCCGAGTAATGATGGGAGAACCTAAGGACGAATCCAAAGGCCTCCCGTTGCGCTTAGCAAACGCAGCCTCGGTATAACCTCATTGGCCAACGTTTGCACCGGCGCACTCGGTCTTAGTAAGACACTTTTTGGTTGGTCAGTTAATTCCGGTTACATTAAACAACAGAAAAAGAAAAGGTGTTCTGTGTTTTATCTACTAGCTGCAATTACTTCATAATTAGTGTGATGTCATAAAAATGTGTGATGACATTAAAAGAAAATCTTTAGATGAATCAATGACGTACTGAGTGTTCATTTTTTTTTTACAGTGTTGCCAAATATTGTTGTTTATCAATAGCTAAAACTGCCAGCAAAAATGGCTAAAATCGGCGTAACTTATCAGAAACTGAGTTGGATCGGAAGTTAGTTCGTAGATACTTCACTGAGAAGTATAGACAGTTATCCTGCCAGTAATTAACTAAAAGTTGCCCAGTCAAGGAGAATCGGATCTATTGATTTAACATTTCATTTTAATACTCAGTAATGAAATTGGCACAAGTAGTTTAATGAAGATGAGATAACAGCATGATCAAAAAAAAAATGAAATTTGTTTTTTCTTTGTATCAAATCTAGTTTTCGTGATGAGATGAAAACTGTATTTTAGCATATGACCCTTAAAGGGCACCATAGGAGCCTAAAAGCTCAATATTTCTAGTTTGTCCTTGCATGTAGTATCTTATGCATACTAAATTTTAATTTTCTATATTGAAAAATTCTGACTGATACAAATCTTTTTTCCATTTCACCTCAGCCTATATTGTCTTATAAGAACAGTAAAACAAAAAACAGACCGTGCTTAGAGCAAGAGAAATGTGTTTAAGTGTAATCAAGTCGAAATTTGTAATACGTGTCTAAAAAGTTGTACAGCAACCTTGAGAAAAAAAAAGATTCAAATCTATTGACCAGTCTAATCTTTTCAAATCAAAAGCATGATCGTTTCTCAACTCAAATGTTTGGAGAGCTCCAATTCATCCTCACCACCATTTAATAAAGTGAAAACGAATTTGCAAGCAAGTAGGAACATCTGGTTCTATCATTTCCGTACCACAAAGTGTTATTCAGGCCAAGGGCAGAATCTACCCCCGAAGAGCAACAATGAAGACGAATCTTCATCCCAGAAAATAAACAGAGTTTACAGAAAAATCCATTTCCTGAAAAAAAAAAAAATGTCTTCTTTCTACAATATATAGACCATGCCCGTTCTTTAATGAAAGTTGATCGATTTTAAATCTGTTTTTTATCCTTCATAATATTTTTTCTTCTTCAATTGGACTTGAATGATTTTGGTGGAAATCTTTTTTCAATAGTTTCATATTATAGACAACAAAAATCAGGAAGCGTAGAATAAACAGCCAGCAAAATCGAAATCTGATTTATATAATTTTTGAATGTGATAGCAACTAAGACTCTCCAAAAAAAAGAGTAAAAATATCATCATCAAAGGTATATAATTTTTGATGATAAACTATGTAACTAATTTCATATATCTCTGAATTTTTGAAATGAGGTATTATCATTATTTCTATTACTATTTGGACTATCCTCATCTTGGTTGTTTTTCATACAACGTTTCGGCCATTGCACTCTATGGCCTTCATCAGGTATCATCTGGGGAAGTAACGAACCAAACCCTTTATTTTAACTGATGGGGGGTATATTGACCGCACTCCCCTCTTAGCATTAGTAGTATTATTATTGTCTCACACTGGGATTGAACCTAGAACCATTAGATTACTTGCAGTAATTTGTCTGATTCTGTAACCACTACGCTATGAGTTCATGTGGATAATTTTTAGGAGCCTTAAACCTCAGGTGAGTTTTTGGTATATGATGTTACTGTTGTAGAGTACATCGGCCGAAACGTTGTATGAAAAACAACCAAGATGAGGATAGTCTGAATAATAATAGAAATAACTAATTTCATGTTCATCAAATGCTAGATGATCGAATATACATGATTATACGTTGCATATTCAAATCAATAAATTTCTGATTTCCGTTATTTTGAAAAACAATCCAATATTCAGACAAAGTATATAAAAACATCTCCTACCTTTTGAAAAGAAGAAGCATTTACAATCAGCCATTTGCAATCGAATCCAAAAGTTTGAAACACTTACCTGTAAAAAAAGAATAATAATAAATTGAGTTCGAATCAAAAACAGAAACCAATGAACAACAGGATAATTACACAAGACGAGATGTAAGAAAAAAAGCTGCGGCAAATTTTAAAACGTGAATGAAACAAACGATTATGAATATATGAATATGTAATCAAAATTTTTTAAAAATGTACAAAATAATTCTTGCAAAAAAACGTTTGCCGTGTTGAAATTACAACAGAAGTTTTCTTTTTGTTTCAGAATTTTCATTTTCCCCTCTTCATTGCTTGAAAAGATGTCATTTTCTTTTTTTACAATCATTGTTCAATACAGTTGTTGAAATCATTTATAAACCTTTAAATTCATTAAAAAAAATTGAATTTCAATAACAAGAAAAGTAACTGGTGATTGAAATTATCTCCCTCTAGACATTAGGTGAATTTTTAAGTTCTCTTTCTGTTCAATTCACAGAAGAGTTCTGTTATTTTATTGTTAAGAGGTTACAAGAGTGTTGCCAATTTAGAGCTATTTGAGCTAAACCCAGCACGTTTCCTGTTTTTGGCAGCGTGAAAAAGCACATGCCGTGTGTGTAGTATAAAAACAATAACCTCTTATATCAGAGCAATAAGAAGACATTTTTTCAAATTAAAAAAAATCACTTACAACTTTTTAAGTAAGGGAGATAATAGTTTGTAAATTGTTGCTAAAATACATCACGTTTGAAAGATAAAAATAGCTGTAGTAGGAAGAACTTGAACTACGGGGAGCAAATGAGTCACGACCAAAGTTTATTTGAAGATTTTTTTAAAAACATAAGGAGAGGGACAAACAAGAGAATGTCTCAATTTGAAAGAACCAATGAGTAATGTCGATTATGAAACCTCAAAAACACATTACTCATTATCCAGAGATAGTTGGAGACACTTCTGGCCAAAAACATGCAAAAAGTGGCCAAAATTGGCAAAAATGGCCAAATTGTTTATAAGAGCAATTTTTTTAGTGTTTTTTCCATTAGATGAGGTGTTGTAGATAATTATGAGGTTTGAATTGAATTATCACTCTATGTATTATTATTTTTCTATTGCTTCTCTTCTTACAGTTTTTGAATTATCGATGTCATTCTAACGCTGAATAGTGTGGCTCGATGCTGTATATAGTGCTTACATGGAATTTTGAAAAAAAAAAAAAAAAAAAATCAGGGGGTGGGGTTTAGAGAGGGGGTTTCTATTTACAATGTAAATACAATGCTAAACCAAGTCCTTATCCAGATATCTCTAAAAAAAAAAAAAAAATTATGAATGAATACCAGTGAAATATCATGGGAGCGTAGGCAATGAGTTAAGGAAGAAGTGTTTACATTTTAGGGCGGATCCTGGAATTTTTCACGCTCACCTCCCCCACATCGTAGCTGTTTGAAACGCAACTCAATATCTCCTGATTGAATCTCCGAAAATTCTTCTTTAGGCAATAGAGTTGCAGTTGTAGGACGGAGAATAGATTACTAGAATACGTTGTGCTCTCACCAAAGAATGCTTTTCTAAGTCACGTCCTCCCATGATCTTTGAATCAGCAGAGTAATCGAACTCGCAGTTCCTTCAGGAAATGAACTTGTCTGGTTAATTTTGTTAATGCTATTTCTTTCTGTACAAATTTTACCCTCATCTCAATTTTTCAGGGTCTTTTTTATCGCAAATTCACAAAGACGGCCCGAGTTGAACGGCCTGAAGTAGATAGTAGTAAAAAATCAGAAAAAAAATAATTATCAGATTCTATAACGTTACAATACTGAAATACACACCAACAATGAGGATTTACTAAAAATACTATTGTAACGAAGCCAAAATTGCCTAAAATTTAATAAGGGCTAAATGCAAAACTTTATAGCCAAATGCTTTTTTCAAAAGCCAGATTTATCCAATTTGGCCACAAAATGGCTAAAATGGCAACCCCGCTCATTATTGCGATGAATGCACAGTCAGTGGTTAGGATAACAAGATGAAAAAAACTCACAAGAAACATCATCATCATCATCATACCATTTCTCACCCTTCAAGGAGGGACCCCTCCTGGATCCTATCCCACAGATGTCTGATGACATTGTGGTTTTGACTAAGAAGAGAAACATTCCATTTCAAGTAGAAAATACTCAGAGACCACACAATTCTGACAACGCCATTGTTAGCGGAAGTAATTGTGCACGGATCCACCTTGGAATTCAATTGCTATATCCGTAGTCTTTTGCCCACCCTTTCACAAAATTTTAATTGAGAACTTTTGGAGATATCGTGTGGGCGTTCCTGAGTCTGGGAATGAATGTATAGAGGGAAAAAAAAAAAAAAAAGTACGTAATAATTTGCACAGGACTGAGGGTCACGGCTTGATAGAACTACGGAGTGAAAATGATATCTTTTCTTGAAGTTACTACCAATTAGTAGTTTTCTTAGATGTGTTAACACATCTCAATAAGACACTTTTCGGTGAGTCAGTTGGTTTGTCGGTCCCAGTTACTGTTTAACAACAGAGGAAGGAAGGATTTGTGATATCATTAATGAAAAAGTACAAAATAATTCTCACACAAAGCATTTGCTGTATTTTCACTCTCTCATCATTGTTTTAAAAAGATGTAATTTTTTTTTAAAAATCAATGTTTAATACTGTTGTTGGAATTATTTATTAACCTTTAAATTCATTAAAAAGAATTGAATTTTAATAACAAGAAGTAATTTCTGATTGGAATTTCCCTTTGGACATTAGGTGTATTTGAAAATTTTTTTCCCGTTATTTCATTATCAATACAATAGACTACAAGGAGTATTTTTAAGAAAGGCCCACATTTTTGTATTAGGAAAAAAAAGGCCATTTACAATTTTGGGTGAAAACAATATATAATTGCAGAATATTTCCACAATGCAATATTTTTTGCAAGTATGAGAATCAATTGACTAAAATAAAGACTACATCTTCTTTCTTCTCCTACTACACCGTTGAACTTATGGTTCTTGTTATCTAAGGTGATACTCAATAAGCCTTAGCCTTGATGTTATTTCTGTCATGATTGGAAGCACTCGTGAATTTTCATTCGGCCTCCTGTACATGCCTGTAGGTGTTATTCTGGGATAGAAACCGCAACTTGAGATGAAAATACTATACTCTATTCCTGAGAAGATTTCAGTCAGGATTTTTTTCCGAAAAAAGTGAAAATATGATAAGAAGAAATTGTTTAGATTTCCAACTCTATAGCTCCAATGGTGCTGCCTGTATACGTTATAGATATACTGGTGGATGAGGGATTTCTGTGTAAACAAATATATTGCTTAAATTCAGCCTTACTGACTGTCCAATTCCACAGTCCAGAGGTTGGATATTGGTCTGCGGGTTCTGAAGGAAAGGTTTCAATTCTGCCTCACGGTACTGGATGGGATAATGGAAAGTCTATAACCACACTGAAGAGATGTAATACATTGAAACAGCTGTCTGCGGATGACACAATAACATATATATATATATATATATATATATATATATATATTTATTTCAGTCAGGATTTTTTTCCAAATAAAGTGAAGAGAACGAAAACAGGTCTGGTTAGTCACTCTGGATCCATTACATGACCAGCATCTATTGGCAACATGTTCTGTTGGGAGTGATCAATTAAGATATTGGAAAAAGGGACGATCAGTGAATAAGTTACTTCCCTCGACTTTCGTTTGATCAATAGGAAGTCAGAATTTTCGAAAAAAAAAAAGAAAAAGTGTGAATGCTGCTCGGACACAAACGAAAGGACCAATTTAGCATAAGCTTATATTGTAATTGTAATCCTCACCCACCTCAAAATGGGGGGGAAAGAAATTTTTTTCCTTTTAAGACATAGGGAACAAATGTTCATATTTTCAGCTTGGTATGTGTGACATTGACAGGCTGGCAGGTAGAATCACAGAAAAAAACCTACGCTGACAGTTTTGGTTGATGGTTTCTAATATATTTCTTATTTATCACCCATAACATATCGATTTCATCATGGTTCCGGTGTATAGGATATTCATGTGTTCTATCTATCTGGACTTCATCATTCACAGTACAAACACGAAATTTTGCACACACACACACACATTTTCATCTAAATAAGAGAGGAAATTATTTTTTTCCGAAATTCCTCTCCAAAATAGGCTTTCGGAAAGAGGGGGGTTCAATATACAATGAAAGTTTCATGCTAAATTGGTCTCTAGTTTGTGCCCACTTGTTTTTTTTTTTTCGAAAATCCAGACATTCTTTCAATGATCACAGCCCAATCAAAAGCAAGAAACATGACTTATTCATTGATAACCCCCTTTCCCCAATCTTTTAATTGATCACCCCCGACACAGGATATATGAGTGTGGGTGATTCATAATTTCTCTTGAAATGCTAGTCAAGTCTTTAGGAGGAAGGGAATTTCTCATTTTAAATGATCAATCAGAAAAAAAAAACCCCTGTGTCACCCGATGAGATAACCTAATGGTGGGTTGACTCATACATGAAGATTTTGTTTTGGCATCCAATGTGAAAAGAGAAAGAATTTTGTTCAACTTGATGATTAATTAATAGATTGCCTTTTTGCAGTCAACTTCTTGCTCAAGGTGACTGGGGTCTCTTCTCAAGGATTTAACCCAATTGGCACCCTCATCCTTAAGGTAGGGTGGGTGGGATCCCAAATAAATTGTGACGATGAAGGAGACACTAAGTGTTTGATGTATGATATTTATTCTTTATTCCTCTACTAATTTCACTATTTTTACTAATTTTAGTGGTTGACTAAAAGTAATTCTTGTATTTTGATGTATTTTTCAATGTTGTTCATTATAGTATTATGTACTGAGATGCAGAATAAAGAATTAAATGTAGATAAATGAAGATTTCTTTGAAAATATTCAGCTTTATTTCATTTTTCAATATCTAACATTTTTAATTCTTTTTATTCTTGTTCCCAAAATATGAAATTCTTTCCTTTTTGCTGTTTGAATACTGAAAACAATATTTTTCCAGACTTACTATAAATACACCACTACAGACTGCAATTTCCACGGTATCAAGCAAATAAGTCGAACTATCATAGCTAATTCTTCACGATACATAAAAAATCAGTTGATATTATTATTTCTATTTCATATCTATAAATATAATATCCGTACCAGGCATAAATGAATCACCCTGGCCCTAGTATACAACCAATGCATTCTCCCGATTGTTACTTATGGAGCCGAAACATGGAATCTAACCAAGAGTGCACATGAGAGAATCATGCTCAACCTCACATGGAGAGATCACAAGACAGCACAATATACCAGAAATAAAACAGGGGTCAGAGACATCATAAAATCTATGAGAAAACTCAAATGGCAATGGGGTGGTCCTGTTGCAAGAATGAAAGACGACCGATGGACATCGAGACTCACAACATGGATCCCGAGAGATCACATGCGAAACTGAGGCCGACAAAATACAAGATGGAGAGATGAACTAGACAAGTTAAGAAAATACTGGCTCCGTGACACCCATGATAGAAAATCATGGCGGATCTGGGAGAAGGTCTATGTCCAACGACGGATGTTGAAAGACTGATGAAGATGATGAACCTAAAATAACCATAGAGACCCACCTACTTTTTTGAAAAAAAAAAAAAGAAAAAAAAAAAAACCCCTAACAAATTGTCTTTAGATGGTGCCTAATGGTGTACTTCTGCAAACTTTAAAAGGTTGTAGCCCCGAAAATGTAACTAGGAGCACCTGGAGACAAACACAGACGACCAGAGAGAGAAGAATCTGTAGCCAACTTGGCTGATGGGCCTGACTATTTGTGGGGCTATGGTAATTCAACTTCATACGAATAGAGCAGAGCGAGTTATTTTATTTCGATCGACAAGTAACAAGTTTTACGTATGAAGTACACATAAATATATACGTATTGCCCCAAAGAGAAAAAACAAACAATAGTTACATTTCAAGCTTCAATTTGAAAAGCCTTTCAGAAGAAGTCATTAAATTTCTGAAGTATCTGACGAATACTTTTCTCTCTCCTGAGTAAATATAGAATCTATTGATTTCTGTCTTTCTAATTAGGAGCAAGAGTTTTCGTGGAATAACTCTGAAGACAAAACAGGTCTGGTGAGTGACTCAATAGAAACCATCACATGACCAATGCCTTTTGTTGGGGTTGATCAATTAAAAAAATTGGGGAAAAAAAAAAAAAAAAAAGTGATCAATGAGTAAGTTACTTCCGTGGCCTTTTGTAGGGCAGTGATCATAAAAACATTTGAATTAAAAAAAACAAAAACAAAAACCAAAAAAACAACAAAAAACAAGTGTGAACACTACTGAACACGAACTGAGAAACCAATTCAGCATGAATTTACATAGTAAATCGCCCCCCACCCCCCGACACAAAACTCATATTGAGGAGAATTTTCAATGCCACCCCCCCACTCCCAATTTTCAATCGAAAGTCTTGTTTTCTAGTTTCGAGTCAAAATAAGGAGTAAATCTTTGAACGTTCAGGTCGATATCTCCATTGCTAGCTAGCTATTTCACACTTCAACAGAATAATACTTCCATTTTAAATTTGAATCAAATATCTGTACCTGAAATACATAAATCACCATAGCCTGCATGTGTACCAAAACTAATCATCAAAAAAAAAAAAAAAAAAATCTCATACCAAAAATTACCAAAAAATTCCAGCATAAAATTTTGGGGTTATCGGTCAAAGATGACTAAAGAGACCATTACCCAAACACACTTCCTTGGAAAAACAAACAAACAAACAAACAAAAGATACGTCTAGAGGGTGCATAGTGGTGTCCTCATGTAAATTTCTAAGGTTGTAGCCCCAAAAATGAGACCAGGGGAGCCTAGAGAAGGATACACACACACACAAGGACAATGACTATCAAAGAGATATGAATCTGTAGCCAACTTGACTGGTTGGTCAGGCTGGCCATTTGAGGAGCTACAGTGATTTGATTGGATGGATTGGTCTATAGGAAAAAATTGTCATCCTTGATAGCAAAACATGTCTGCCTAGCGGCTCATCAACATAACGCAATTTTTATACATAGCAAATGATGATATTTGATTGTAAGGGAAGATTTAATCATATTTTTCACGGAGTCAACTGCACCACAATTTTATCAGAACGAACGTATCAAAAAATAGAACAGGTCTGGCTAGTCAAACAATAGAAATTGTCATGCAACCACCATCTTTTGGCAACGTGCCATGTTGGGGATGATCAATGAGAAAAATTGGAAAAGGGGGTGATCTACTTCTCACACCTCTCATCCTGAATTTTCAAGGGACAAGCCGGCACGAACTAAACGATCAATTCAGCATAAGTTTACATTAGAAACTGAACTCCCCTCTAAAAGGTACTCGGGGCGAATTTTGGAAAAAAATCGAAGAAAAAAAACAAAACGTTATTATAAACGCTTCGTCTACAGAATTGAAGAATGCATAACCTATTTGGGTTTTTCGGTCCGCCATTTTCTTTCATGTTGGCCACACATATCGGAAGATAGGTAAAGATAAACTCACTTTGCGTCCTGGGAAGGACACGACCATAAGATGGTCGCTATACATCCTCCACCCTAATCACACAGCTCAGGGTGTACTCAATTGGTAGCTGGGTGCGCAGGTAAATTTATCCTCTGAAGAGTTTTCCATATCCTTCACTTGCACCAGGAATCGAGTTAGTGACCTTCTGTGTGTAAAGACAGACATGCCTGTATACGATATATATATACTGGTGGATGAGGGATTTCTGTGTAAATAAATATATTGCTTAAATTCAGCCTTACTGACTGTCCAATTCCACAGTCCAGAGGTAGGATATTGGTCTGCGGGTCTGAAGGAAAGGTTTCAATTCTGCCTCGCGGTACTGGTTGGGATAATGGAAAGTCAATAGCCACACTGAAGAGATGTAATACATCGAAACAGCTGTCTGTGGATGACACAATAATATATATATATATATATATATATATATATATATATATCCAACCAGCCACTGAAACTGAAAGTAACCATTGTTGACAGTTAAGGTGACAGTCTTGATTGACTGTTTGTAATTTTTTTTTTTTAACGATTTTCTTTCTTCATCGAAAGCGAAAACAAATTATGAAATGATGGAAAATAATTTCCCGGGGCAAATTCTTACTTTATCATCTTCTACGATTTCTGATTTCATATTTTAGAGAAACTCATTGTACAGGAACTGCTTAAATCTAGAGAAGAGATGAATATATTATTGCTAATATTTACTTCTGCCAACAAAGTTAAGGATGTATAGTGATTTGGCGTAGGCACGAACACTGACCTGACCAAACAACAAAAATCGTAAGCTAGAGGTATTCTCCCCTTTTCACTCATCTGACCGACCATTTCCCTTTTTGGCATAAAGCCTAAAAAATTTCCACGTGCAGTCGAGAAGCTGCCTTCTTGAAAAGGGTTTTTAGTTTTCTTGGAGATTCATCTTTAATCACTTGTTCTTGGGGACTGTTTGATTTACTAAAATCCATTATGAAATGGACACATTTTAAAGATTTTATCATTTTTTGTGGGAGAGCTCGGTTGGTGTGATAGAGAGAAATATAGATATTAAGAGAGAGTATAGAGTTGAATTTTTTAAAATAAAAATTACATCATCTTTCTGTGCTATTATTTTTGTTATAATTGTTTCTTGGAAACTGACGACTCCAGTCAGTTGGCGCCTTTCATCTCAGCAAGTCATGCATTGCTCACTGTATCACTGTCCAAAGACAGGATGGGGTAGGTGGATTAGTAAAGTCTTAGGTGACAGAGAGATAAAAACTTACAGAGAGGGGGTAGTATAAGAAAAATGAAGCTACTTGGCCACAGTGAATCATTTTTAGGGCAGGGGTGACAAGATATATATTACCCTCCATCTATCTATCAGTCTATACTTCCTTGCTATCTATCTGTCTGTCTGTCTGTCCACACGATATCTCCAAAAATTCTCGAAGAATTTCCATGAAATTTTGTGGGAGGTTAGGTTACGGGTAAAACAAAAACTGCTTATATTTTTATATATATATAATATTCTTATATTTATATTTTAGAGCGGATCTAAGAATAGAATGTCAACACAATATCTCCAAAAGTTCTCAATGAATTTTGATGAAGTTTCACGGAAGAGTGGAAAAGAGCCTAAAGGGGAAGTGATTAAACTTTGGTATGAATCAGGGAATTTTTTTCGATTGAAAGATATTTATCCATTCTTAAAAACATTTTTAATGAATATCTGACAGTTCAGTACTTTCTGTTGTTGTGAGAGTGAGAGAAACAATAGCCAAAGCAGATTTTCATGATCCAAAACAAGTTCTCTCTGGCTATAAATGGAGGTGGAAGTCAACTTGCCAAGGGTACCAGGAACTCCAGAGCCAGCCCTGCATGCGTGTGAATTTTGTTCATGTCTTGCGGCCCTCAAACACCTGAATTTTATCGCATGTGGCTCTCGAATTAAGTAGGTTCAGCCACTCCTGAACAATTAGATAATTGGGTGTAATAAACACAATTAAGAACTAAAATGGATTTGAAGGAGGTTTCCATTATACCTTACACGAATATACCAGATAAAATGGATTTAAAGAATGTTTTTAAATTTGAAAAAAAAGAAAAAAAAAATCCCGATGAATGCTAAGGTTAGAAACAGGAAATGCTCCTAGCAATACGTATCTGACGCAAAGAAATCGACGTAGAATTTCTTCACTCAAGTTATTACTAAAACATGATCGATACAAAGTAATTTTTATATTTGGTGGAACAAAAAAAAAAACCTTCCTAAAAAGAAGGAAAGAAAAAAAAAATCTTCCTAAAAAGAATGAAAGAAGAATGAAAAATAATTTTTCTAAAAAGAATGAAAGAAAAAAAACCTTCCTAACAAGAATGAAAGAAAGAAAAAAATCTTCTTAAAAAGAATGAAAGAAAAAAAAAAAATCTTCTGAAAATGAATGAAAGAAAAAAAAATCTTCCTAAAAAGAATGAAAGAAAAAAAAAAACCTTAAAAAGAATGAAAGAAAAAAAAAACCTTAAAAAGAATGAAAGAAAAAAAACCTTCCTAAAAAGAATGAAAGAAAAAAAACTTTAAAAAAATTGAAAAAAAAAACCTTTCATAAAGAGAATGAAAGAAGAAAGAAAAAAACAAACTTCCTAAAAAGAAAAAAAAACAAACAAAAAAAAACCTTCCTAAAAAGGAAAAAAAACAAACAAAAAAAAAACTTCCTAAAAAGAAAAAAAAAAAAACAAAAAAAAAACCTTCCTAAAAAGAATCAAAGAAAAAAAAACCTTCCTCAAGAAAAGGTTTTTAAAAAATCTGAAAGAGCAAAGCAAAAATAACTAAAAACCAAGTAAAAACTATTGTAGGAAAAAGTAATTCTAAAAAAAGTCTTTTAGAGGAAACTGCTTTTGCTTTATGACAGCCAAAGCAACAAAATGTCTTCAGCTGAAAAACCTTTCCTACAAATGGAATTATTCCAATGAAGTCAGTTGCCATAATCGATATCTCTACAAAGTAGGGACATTGCATTTATTTATACCATTTCTTCAGAGAAATAATAGAAGAAACCAAAGTGTGATAATAATTAAGAAATTCTCATTTTTTATCAAATTTGATTAGTTTTTACCTACGTTTTAATTCTTAGTTTTTATATAACAATCATTTTGAGATATTGCTTCTATGGCAATAGATAACAGAACAAAAGATAACCATAAGTTCAATGATAGGTCCACAGTCCATGGTAGTGAAAGGAGAAGGAATAAGGAGAATAGTGAGTGGTTGTTCTTTGAGTCAATCGATTTTCATACTTGTAAAATATTGCAATATTTCCATATTCTACAAGGATTATTTTCAATAAAAATTGTAAATGGCCATTTTTGGCTTCATCAAAAAATACAAATATCCAAACCTTGGACATTCTATAATGACATCAGCGGCCGGTAAGAAATAAAATTATCGGGATAGATGATATTTTAATGACATCACACCACTTCCCGCTTCTATTGTCCTATATAACTGAAACCAACCAACAAGTGTCTTATGGTCATGTGTGGACGTATCTAAAAAAAAGATTATGATGAAGGTAGAAAATGGTCAAATTTAATAACAATAACTTCACCCAATAACCATAATAATAACTCACCACTACAGTCAATAATTGAACAACTATAGCATCAAAATTTGGATTCATGGAAGAAAAAAAAATTCCATTGAAGAATAAATATGGTCAGAATAAATTCTGTTTATGACATCAGTGGTGTTTCCCCATTGGAAAACATCTCAAAATAGAGTGAACCCCCCCATACACAAAAAATACGTAAATTCTGAAGAATCTGGATGTTATTAATAAATCCATCAAAATAAGGCCCCCAAAAAGCCATAAAGCCTCCCCCCCCCAATCAAACAAAACAATTTCAGGAGGTATCTAATGGAGTACTAATGCCAATTTCCAAGTTTGTGGACAAAATGGTATCGCCAGGACCATTGGAACACACAAACAACAACTCATGCACATAAAAAAAAAAAAGGATAGAACTCAATGCCACCTTTGGTGGCTATGGTTATTCAATAAAGATTTCTTTTCCTCTCTTCAAGATACAGATGAAAGGAGCTGGCTTCAGGAACCCTCTAAAGATTTTCACTATTTATGGTGTAGTTACCAGTATCATAAAAGCAAATAGAGTTTCATAGCACAACATTATCCGAAGGGGTCAAAATTAAAACTAATTGAAATATCTAACACTCATGAAATAATTATTGTTCAATCAAATTTCATTTTGACCCCTGTGGCTGCTCTTATTTTTCATTGATTAGAAAGATTACAAGTGAGTGGAAAATTGACATTTCAGATCTTAAGCAGACTGTTACGAAATCAGAGTATCACATATAGAGTGGAAAGTAGCTTTATTTAATAACAGATTTGTATATATGAAGTCTAACCCAATTTTTGATTTTAAACAGAATTTCAAACAAAATTTTAAACATAATGAAAACTAATTGAAATATCCAATATTCATGAAATAATGATAATTTGCTGATTTCTCTATAGTCATTCAAGAATCAGAAACTGTTTTGAGATTATATAAGTAAATACAAAATGTCCAGAGCAATAACAACATGGCGTCTATCTTTGATTCCACGATGTGATGACTTTGAGAATTAAGCAAACTATAAACAAAGCCTTTAGGCACCATCGTTACCCAACTGCAACCTTCCCAACTCAGTCAGTAGGTTCATCATCTAACGTCCGTCGTTAGACATAGAACTTCCAAAGGATCCACATTTCTCTATCATGGGCATCGCGGAGCCAATATTGGCCTGAATTTGTCTAGTTTATTTCTCCATCTTGTATTTTGTCGGCCTCGGTTTCGCATGTGATCTCTGGGGATCCATGTTGTGAGTCGTGATGTCAGTCGGTTGTCTTTCATTCTTGCAACATGGCCTGCCCATTGCCATTTAAGTCTTTTAATGGATTCTATGATGTATCGGACTCCCATTTTCTTCCTGATATACTATGATGTCTTGTGATCTCTCAATGTAAGGTTGACCATGATTCCCTCATGCGCACGTTACATGCTTCTCAAACTGAGTCAGTAGGTTATGTAAACGTAAATATGGCTAGAAAACTGCAGCACATATGACCAATAGGTGGCACATATATACATTGGCATCATTTTGAAATAAAATATCCGTACCACCCATACGTGAATCACCATAGCCTGCATGTGTACCAGAATTGATTATCGAAAAAGAAAAAAAAAAAAAAAATTGAAAAAAATTTTCAAGAAAAAAAAAAAAAAAAAGGGTTCAAAATGACCATGGAGACTACAAAAAGCAATTTTTTTGAAAAAACAAAAAACGAGTTTTTAGAGGGTGCCTAGTGGTGTACTCATGCAGATTTTCAAGGTTGCATCCTCAAAAATGTAACCAGGATCATCCGAAGATGCCCACAGACACACGGACATTGAAAGAGAAAAGAATCCTTACAATAAATCTTTCCTCCAACAACTCTTGTTTGCATTGTAGTAAACTGTGTTGGAAGCCATATTTTCCTACCCCCAACCCACCCAGCTAATACCACCCATCCATTAAATTGTGACAGATCTCCCCTTACCATCCTCGGCAATCAAGCCCCTAAGAGTTGCCAGCCAGCCAGAATCCTTTAAAAACTGAAGAAACCTACTTTGAAAATTTTGGTTGTCGGTTCCTAATATGAAATGACAGTAATTACGAAGACAACACCTTTGGCTTCCAAGAAATCATTCAAATTTGGCAGATCCTCATTGGGGACTATTTTAAAAACTTCCTAGTGAAACGAGTCGATCCCTAGTGGAGCAATTATGTTTGGCGAACAAGAAATGATGGAAACAGAGTAAAAGCTCCGTGGTACGACAAGAGCACATTCTGATAAGGGATTAATAAGTACAGAATGGTTCGATTCAGAGAAAAAGGTTGTTTAATTTGGGCAGACGGATTGTGAACAGGTCTGGTTAGTTGCTAAATAGAAACTGTCACGTGACCAACGTCTTTTGGCAGCATGCTGTGTTTGGAGTAATGAATCAAAAATATGGAGTTAGGGACGAACAATGAATAAGTTACTTTTCTCACCTTTGGTTGGATCACTGTAAGTGGGACTTAGAGAACGATACAAAAAAATTCAAACCAACGGAACAATCTAGCATAAACTTGCATTGTAAATTGACCACCCCCACTAAAAACTTATGGAGGGGTAAAAAAAGAGGAGTCATTGTTTAAATTTCCATCCCTATAACTTCATTGGTGCAGCATACATACATGGTCAGCTACACCAACTTGAAAACTGAAGAAACCTATTTTGAAAGTGTGGGTTCATGGTTTCTAATGAGTGAAAAAGAGGGAAAATGGAAAGAGAGATAGAGTGGGAAAAATAATAGGAAGGAAGGAGAGAGAAAGAAAGGAAGGAAAGAAGGAGAGAGAAAGGAAGGAAGGAAAGAAGGAGAGAGAAAGGAAGGAAGGAAAGAAGGAGAGAGAAAGGAAGGAAGGAAAGAAGGAGAGAGAAAGGAAGGAAGGAAAGAAGGAGAGAGAAAGGAAGGAAGGAAGGAAGGAGAGAGAAAGGAAGGAAGGAAGGGAGGAGAGAGAAAGGAAGGAAGGAAGGAAAGAAGGAAGGAGAATTGGTCTGGCTGGCTATGTATTTATCATGTGTACATTCCTACTCCACATAAATGAATCACTACAGCCCACTCGTGTACCAGAATGAATAATCTAAATTATAATCAGAAAAAAAAAAAACAAAAAAACTTTCATCTAAAATATTCTAAGAAAACACCAAAAAAATAATACTTGTGCTGTTTTTTTTTATAATTTTTTTTTTACTCCTAGATAATCAGTTCTGGTACATGCACAGGCTACGGTGATTCATTTATGTAGGGTAGGAAAGTGCACATGATAAATACATACATAGCCAGCCAGACCAACTGAAAAAACTTACTTTGGCTGTTTTGCTTGATGATTTCTGATATGTCAGGAATTTACTTTGTATATATTCTCTTGATGGAAGCCGTCTGGTAGTATCTAGTGGCCGACTTGATTTAAAGCACTAGTGAACATATTATAGTACCTACTAAAAATAGTAATGATTTAGTCAGTCTGGATTACTTTTAAGACGAAGTGTATACAACCAATGCATCCTCCTGATAGTCACCTGCGGAGATGGGACTTGGAACTTAACCAGAAAATTGACCCTCAAACTGAGAACCATGCAACGTGCACAAGAGAGAATCATGCTCAACCCCACATAGCGAGATCATAAGACAGCACAGTATATTAAGAGAAAAAAACATAAGTCAGGGATATCATAGAATCAATTAGAAAACTCAGATGGCAATGGGCTGGTCACATTACAAGAATGGCAGGCAACCATTGGATATCATGATTCACAACAAGATCATATGCGAAGCTGTTGCCGGCAAAATATAAAATGGCATGACAAACTAGACAAGTTCAGAAAGTATTAGCTCTGCGAGGCCCATGATAAAGAGGCCTGGTGAATCCTGGGGAAGGTCAATGTCCAATGACTGACTCTAAAGGGATGATGATGATGATGATAACTTGTAGCCTTTTGTCCATTTGTGAAGGATGATTGAATGATTGAGACCAGAGCCAAAATGAAATAAAGGAGAAAAGAAGCCAAATTGGAGAATAAATGCCTATCATCTGCCTGTAAATTACTGGATCATGAAAAGAGAAATGAGTAGCAATCTATACAAAGGGCTCCCTCACAAGGCACATAATATCCTAATTTCTTGAAATGAGAAAAAAAAAGGAGAAAACGTTATTCCCTTATAATGCATTCTTCAATAAAATACAATATTCTTTCGATCCGAAAGGAGGCTCGAAAGACGTGTTGTGGGAAAAGTGAGGCAAATATCTAAGGTTGCACTCTGGAGAATCGACTGAGGAGGATAACTAATTTCTTTCAAATTTGGTATATAATGCCTTTCGTGACGGAGCCCGTCATATGTACTGTGGTGCCTCTCTTAACCAGGACAATCTGATTCCCAAAACGTCTCGCTAGATGAAAATTTGTTGTGCGGATAATTAAAAAGGATAGCAGTAATTTGTTCCAAATAAAAATATTGGGTCCCTAAAGCCTCAATAATAACCTTGTAAATAATGTACCAACTACTTTCAAGGCAATGTATGAATACAAATAAACATGTAAATAATCTAATTCACTAAATGTCCATCTGAAGATAACTTCCTAGATGCTAGATATAAATTTAGATAATTATAAATGAAATCTAGATTATTCTGGATAATTTAATAAAATTTCGTACTTCTTCCTTCATCTTGCTAACTGAAAATATTTCACTACAGGATTTTCAGTCAAGCAATTGGGACCGGTCACAAAGTGAGATTTCGTTATAGATAATACTCCGCTGTCAGATGCACGACTTTATCATACAACTAGCTCCGTCTGTCTGTCTGTCCGTCACTGTTCATTCCCCACCCTTTAAACATAGGCACAGCTCATGCAAATTTGATATGCATACTTAGTGGACATAGGAGAAGGTCTCAGACGATTTAGGTTTTCAAGAAAGAAATGTTTTCAAGGGTTTTAGACCGGGTTTCTAACTACAAGTAATTACAATGCTAGACTGAACCCTTCTTCTCTGTTCATGGGTGTAGCTCAACCAGATTTGGTGGGCATAGTTAGTGGACCAAGGGGAAGAACTTGGACTATTTGATTTTATAAAAAATGATTTTTTTTCAAGGGTTTTATTTACAGTGTAACTATAATGCTGAACTAAATCCTTTCTCTCTGTTCTGTATACATACACTTACAAGTTGGAAACCATCTGAGAGAGAAAGGTTTTAAGTACTGCATTATGAAAGGGAAAATGAGATATCCTTAATGTATAAAATAATCACATCTATTAAAAGACCATCTATTCCAATCAATTTTTTTTTTACCAGCTACTAATGATGACATGATAGAATGTCTACATTTTTTGAAAAATGACAAAAAATACCACTTACATTTTTAAAAAAAATGTTATTCACAGAATATTTCTATGCTGCAAAATTTTACCAATATGAGAATCAATTAACTCAAAGAAATACTACTTGCTCTTCTTGAAGCATTAGAAATATAATCCTAGTATTCCAAGGCTTTTGAAGAGTATCATATAATCTATAATGGTTATTTTCAGGAAAAAAAAGATAGTTTTGTATTGGGCTGAAAATATATTTCATTGAATTTCGATCAATTAAAGGACAGTTTATTGATGAAAAAAAGTCACGTAAAACAGACACAACTACCTCTCACTCGACCAACTTTCAATACTCTCTTCCTGATCGGCTTTACGAATCACCGTGGTTCCATAAATGGGCCGACATCATTCAGCTAAGTGGGCTACGGATTCTTCTCTCTTTGCTGGTGTGGTTGTCTCCAGGTACTCCTAATTACATTTTGGGGGTGGGGGGTTACAACCTTGAAAATTTGCACGAGTACACCACTAAGTACCATCTAAACAAGTTTTCTTTGTTGTTTCAAAAAAAAAAAAAAAAAAAGAAAAAAAAAGGGGAGGTTCTGCTGTCTCTATGGTCGTTCCAGAGCACCATTAACCATAGAGACAGCAAAAAAAAAGTGTTTTTTTTAGATGGTGCCTACTGTTGTACGAATGCAGATTTTCAAAGTTGTTGTCCTCAAAATGTGGCCAGGAGCATTCGGAGACTCACATACACATAGATGACAGAAGTGAGAAGAATCTCTAGTCCATTTGGCTCGGCAATTCGTAGATCTAGCGATTTGATAAAAAAAATATTAGTCAAAAATGAATAATAATAGTTAATACTTATTGGGATATTTTACTATAAGTAAGTTACTCTTATTATAATTTAAAAAAAATCTCTGTGTGTGAGTGCGAGTGTATACACAACTCACTCGACAATTGGCCATTGTACGAAGACGATATTCACCAGATATGTTGGGGCATGCACTCGACATTGCATTGTCAAGTTTGAAGCAATTTGGAATTCCAGTTCACCATGAATATATGGGAGGTGCTCGAATTACAATAAACATTCATCTTAAAATGGATTCATTTTTTCCCGTCACCAGCGTGGTTTTATAGATCTGAAATCTTTGAGAGAAAGAGAGGGAATACATTTTTGTTTCAGCTGAATTTTCTCTGCAGAGCAAGATGGATTTAGAAAAATGGTTTAGATGACATAACAGCGTTTTATAAGAAAAACTCCGTTTTGATTGTTATTACTATTAGCAGAGATATTTCTGATTTGATTGTTGCCAGCTAATGACATCATTCCACACATGTACCTTTCAAACGACCATGCCCTAGTAGGTTGAATGTCATGAAAATGTTGGCTCTTTGGCTACGAGACACAGTCGAACAAAGGAGAGAAATAAAAAAAAAAAATAGCATTTGCATATCAGATAACCAGGTACGAGACATCTGTATGTCAGTGACGACTATCGTCAGGTGGAAACAAAAGCGAAGTAAAAAAAATGAATAGATAAACTAACGGAACTTCTTGAGGTGAAAATAACGAGAAAAAAACATATTGCCATTCGAAACGTCTGACATCATGACAGATTCTTTTATTAAAAAGCTTTGGGAAGTTATTCCTTGGATTTTCTCGGAAGCATGGAAATCCGGAATCTCGAAACCAAACCGCACTGACATTCCATAACATGCTTTTCTGCGATTGGTTGATCGCCAATGATTGTAGTTGGCAGGTGTCAATAATTTGACGAGAGAGCGTTTTTCATTGTGGATTTGTTTATTCTCTAACTGTCAAGGTTCCGAAGATACTGCGTTACTTTTGTGTAAGTCTAAGTTTTTACCAAGAAGTTCGGCTAAGGTCGGCTTTCCAAAGTCAGTTAAAAGCATACGTGAAAAACGCTGTGGACGGTGAATTCTAATAATAAATTTCATTGTTGGCTAGCTAAAACCAACTCTATTGAGCAATTTCCAGCAAATATATATATATATATATATATATATATATATATATATATATATATATACTAAAAATATACAGAATTAAATCATAAAGCCATCCCAGTCCACTTCCCGTAGAACTACACTTTTGCACACCTGGACACAATTTTGCCTCAGAAGCTAGCTTCACAATCAATAAAAATATTGAAAATAAAAATAAAATATTCTTACTGACATAACTAAAATTCAAGAGAGACATGAAGATATGTGGATCAACAAACTCAAAACTCTCTCCCCTAATGGACTTATCACAAAACTCAACAAGCCCAACCACACAGATCTTTAAATCATAATTCTCCCACAAACAACAACCTCAAATCCACATCTACCCCCTCTGAAATACATCTAATATTGGAAACTTCAAAGTCACTCAGACCCATAACAACTAACACCTTGGTAAGGCATCCCACTTGTACAAATCAGAGCCAACATATTTTTGATGACCTGTAAGGTTAATACATATAAAGTTCCTTCACCTCCATCAAAACTATCCCTAACTTACCAAAGCACTTCCCTCCTACCCTGACTCCTCATGTCCTCTCCAAGACCTACTACTGCTGCTAATACCGCAGACTTCATCACAGACTGAACTAAGTCCTACATAACAGGATGATCCCAGCTGATGGGATACCATTTTTTGCTCACAGAGCTTCAGATGGTGGACTTATGTTCCACAGAAAACTTATAACCTCTAAAAGTATGAGCACACACACACATACACACACAGTACACACTACTGAAGATGGGATTTACCTCCCTAAACATGTTGTGAGCCGCAATGTCCATTGGTTGTCTTTCATTCTGGCAACATAGCCTGCCCATTGCCATTTAAGTTTTCTAACAGTTTCTATGATGTCTCAGACTCCTGTTTTCTTCCTGACATACTGTGCTGTCTTGTGATCTCTCCATGTAAGGTTTAGCATGAATCTCTCATACACGCGTTGCATGCTTCTCAACTTGCAAGTCTGTCTCTTGGTTAGGTTCCATGTTTCAGTTCCATAAGTGACTATCGGGAGAATGCATTGGTTGTATACTCTTCTTTTCAGGATTATTGGGATCATCTGGTTTTTGAAGGTTGAGCTTGCTCTGCCGAAGGCTTGCCATCCCAAAGTGATTCTTCACTTGATTTCTTCCTCTTTTGAGGGTCTCATGGAGATTTGCTGTCCTAGGTAGATGTAGTGGTCTACCTTGGTGAGTTTTGCATCTTCTATCTTGACAGTTATGTTCTTATTCTCAATATGATAGTTGCACATGATTTTTATTTTACTGAAGTTCCCTCTCACAAAAACCATCAAAAAAATTTTCTCTTACTTAAAAACATTCCCTTAGGTCCATTGAGTATGCATACAAAATTTGGTTTGACCTGCACCAATATTCAAGGGGATGGCACAGTGATAAAACAGAGCCAATTTTTTTGTCATATTGATTGTTGTAAATAGAGCCCCTGTCTAAAATTCCCAAAAGCATTTCACTCAAAAACATTCCCCCAAGTCCATCTAGTATGCATGCCAAATTTGTTCGAGCCACCAGTGTTTAAGGAAGGGAGGACAGCAACAAACAGAGCCGGTTGGTTTATGTAATAGAAGATAAACATGAATAAAAGCATTAGAAGATTTTCGTCAAAACTTTTTACTTTAAAATATTCCCCTAAGTCCATCTAGTATGCATGCCAACTTTGGTTGTGCCATGCTGATGTTTAAGGGGCGGGGCACAGAGACAATCAGAGCCAGTTGTTTTACATAACGGAAAGATTGCCAGCTTACAGAATGAATAGACAGATATAAAACAGGCATGGTTAGTCACTCAATGGAAACTGTCATGCAACTAATGTCTCCAACTGCATGTGGTATTGGGGGTGATCAATTAAAAAATTGGAAATGATGGGGTGATCAATGAATAAGTCACTCCTCTGGTATTTTGTTGGTCAGTGATGATTGAAAAAAAATGTCTGAATTAAAAAAAAACAAAAAAACAAGTGGATGCAAACTAGGGGACCAATTCAGCATATACTTGATCTGGAAGCATAGAATTCTGGGGTCCTGGATTCAATGAATTCTTCGAAGGTGTTCCGAGCTGCTGCCAGGTTATTGAAGACCTTCCTTTGCAGGAGGTGATCGAAATACTTGAAAAAGTGGTTGACGGTCAGAGAGTGATCTGGTAATTAAGCCGGGTGAGGAAGCCTAGATAGTTCAATTTCTGCAAGGCCATTCTTGCTTCTTTACTTTTCCAATTTGGTGCAAATGGTCAACGTTTAGTTCCTCTGCAATGTCTTGAGTTGTTCTCCTTGGATCCGTCTCAATAATGGCCTTTGATCGGATGTCATCAATCACAGTGGAACATTAACATCTTCAAGGCTCTCATCTGCGTTTTGAAAATTCTGGAACCAATGTTAACGTTGACGATCCCTTGGCCAAATACTTGGTTGATATTGTGAATGGTTTCCAACCCTTACGTCCAATTTTGAACACATACAACAATATTGCTCAGATTTGCTTTTTTCCCCCCCGTCTTTGATTCGACAGCCTCAAATAAACCAGAATTAAAAGTGAAGAGAAAACGTCCGGCTTGAATAAATAGAGCAGAATTAACACTTTGAAATGGTATATTCCGTGGACATAGTCGAATAATAATTTCTTCCAAAATAAGCATCAAAGTTTGAAATAATAAAAATAAAGAAAAATCTGCAAATATTTTGCACCGACTGAATAGCATGAAATATGTTATCCTAACGGTATTACTTTGGCCGCATTTTTAATTGATGCAACAGTTTTTCCTTTGACCTAAAGAGAATCCTACACAATAATCCCCAGGGTCAATTTTTGGGAGGTGATATGTGGCATGAGATCATGAATCAGGCTTTAAAAATAAAGATCTTTTCTCTGGAGGCTTATTACACATTCTTGCTTCATGACAACTTATAAACAGAAAGCACAAAATTAATCTATTACAAAAAGGAGGCCATACGCTTCTAATTTGGGACGTGGGCCGAGGGCCGTACGTAATGCAATACTTGAACTAGACTATCGGTATTCAAACCGTGTCCTGTGGAATCCCAGGTTTGAGCATGACCTTTCTAGGGGTCCCGCGATACAAAGCAACATTCTCGTAATATACTTAATAATTCTCAATTACATAACTGATTCTTTCACAGCTTTTTACATGCCTTTATTTCATCTCTTTAACACGAATGTTATTTTTTTATATAAGGAAAAAGAAAAATAACCATTTTGCCTTTTCAATTATAAACATCTTGGTTGTTACTTATGAGACAAGTACACTGTTCGGTCAGTAGTCGATTATATGTCTATATTTCCTCAATAAGCTTTGTTCTTACTTTTTCATTTGAGTGTGTATTTTCTATCTGGGTTTATACACATTTGGGTAATTCCATAAATAAGGCCAGAATACAATAGTCACATGTAAATATATACATTGGCACTTTATGTAGTGAAGGACTCTTACAATGAAATTTCACATAATGAGAGGCCCTAATTACTAAAAGAAAAAATCTCTAAGCAAAATATATCCAATTAACGAGAAAAAAAAAAAAAAAAATGAAATTTCATAAAATTAACCAGATTCATCTAAATTTCATCTATAATTATCTAAATTTATATCTAGTATCTAGACGATTATTTTCAGGCAGACAGACATTTGGTGAATTATAATAAGATTATTTATTAGTTTATTACATAATTAACGTGTTTATCTATATTCATACATTTTTTAAGAAAGTAATTATCACATTACAAATTATTTATGAGGTTATTATTAAGGCTTTAGAGATCCAACATTTCTATTTGGGTCGAATTACTGAAATCCCATAGGTTTAATTATTCACTGGACAAATTTTCATTTAATGAGATGTTCTGTGGGAATTATTGAAAAGGGTTCCCGAGTATTTTAAAGTTTGAAGACCACTGGAGTAGCCGAATACTGCCAAGTTAAATAAAATAGTATTTACATAAAACCAGAAAGCACACAGAGAGCGGATACCTTTTCAACACTACAAAATGACTAAAACCTGAATGAAAATTAGTATAGCTACGAAGAAGGGGAGGTAATCATGTTTAGGTTTTCCATAATTTGAACTATTGTTTACCACTTCCTATTATATGACGAAGTATCTCTCGATCGAAAATGAGTAACTGGATCCACCCCGAAATTTAATCGATTCTTCCTTAGCCCACGGAATGCCATTAGAATTCATTGAGAACTTTTGGAAACATCGTGTAGAGAAACATGAGCAAATATATGAAGAAAAAGAAATTCCTAGGTCAGCCTAAAAATTCATTCAATTCTCAAGTATGGTTGTTCGTAGAAAAAAAAAATTGTCCAGACTGAAACTTGGCTTTGCCAACTCAAAAATAACTGTGTTAGTTTGACTGCCAAAAAGCTAAAAAACACCAAATTTAAAAAGAAAAATAGCCAAAAAAAAACCAACAAAAACGCTCAGAATGGTGAAAAAAAACACAAAAAAAACGGCCAAAATATTTCAACACTTTCAGTTTTCATATATCTGCAGATAAAGACGGAGATTTAACACCCATGACTCAGCCTATGACCAATCCTTTCAGAAAAATGGATTAAAATTCTTTGAGAACTTTTAGAGATATTGTGTCGATAAACAGAGAGACAAACGCAAATGAAGACAGATATCTTCCAAATTCGTTGGATCGAAAAAAAACAAACCCACTAGCAACCAAATTTCCCTCTAATTTTTTGTTATCAGTGAACACGAAAATTTTCTGTTGCACAATTTCTTTTCCTATGACCGAAGTATGCGGGCACTTCTGAATTTGAAACAGTAGATATACATTTTTTTTCAATACAAACTTAGTAAGTTATCTAATCTCTAGGGTACACATCAATTTCTTTTGTGTGTAGGCTGCAAAACACGAGAGTAAAAGCACAGCTTAGAAGGAATTATGCTGACAATATCATTCCAGAGAAAATCTCTAAAAATAAAGTTTTAGATTCTTGAAACCAATGAAGTCCCACCAGTAGGAAAAGTGCTGATAACATGGTTCAAGATCTGGTACATAAATGAACTTTATCATTTTGCATATAAAAAAAACAACAATCAACAAGAAAACAAACAATAAACCTACACCGGAAGGCAGGGTATAGAAATACCTTGTAAAAACTGCAAAAATAAATATATAAGTGAAAAATCAAGAACTTTCCACAAAAGAATTTATGAACCTGAAAGGGCCTTAAGAATGAATGATGAATAAAAATAAGGAATTATACTGTGTGAGCACAAATGCTAAGTATTTCAAATCATGAAGACACTGCAGAACAAAAAATTGATCCACATATTTAAAGAATAGGAAGGGTTACAAACAAAGATTATCGAGGATTTTCGGGGTTATCTTTTTGTGCTATCGAATGATCAGTTATTGTGGGTAATTTTAAAGAGAGAATTAGAAGGGGTTTAGCCAATTCCAAACTGATTAAGATCAGGTTGGCTGATTATTGTTTTGCGTCGTTTCAGAATTTATTTGGGTGGGTGGAGAGATTTGACGGAAAAATCCGGCAGTGATTTCTTACCGAACAAAAGAAATGCAGCTAAGTGAAAAGTAACGATAGCAATAATAGTTTGAGAATTCATGTCATGGTTAACGGACGGTTCTTATAAGAGTTATTGGTGTACACGTGATCCGCTCTTTCCCTTTTTGATAGAACAGACATTGTAAGATATGTCCTTCTTTCTTGAATGGACTTTGCAAATGGCTTTCATCTCACGAGACCATTTAACTACTTCATCTCTTATTCGTGTTATTTAAAGAATCAAGCTGCTTATCGGATTCCGCTAAACTCTGCATCACGAAAATACGGTGCCAGACGAACTGCATGGCATAAGGAGCGTGGAGTTGTAGCCATCGGACAAAGATCTACAAGAAAATTACAAAGTGCTGCTAAAAAAATCAGATATAGTTCTTGTATTATCTAGCTGTATAATTAATGAAAGGAAATCTGATTGCTTAAGCAAGTAAAATAAGGTCAGAGTTTTGATATTCCTGTGTATTTTCTCAATGTAGGGCTCCAGGCCGAACACTAGCTTAACTCGGTCCAGCTAAAGTAGTTGTTCTTTTCGACAAACAGAATATTGTGATCACACAAGACAGTGTTTCATCTGCTTCTTCCTCCTCCTTACAGGGTTTGTTTCAATTCAACAATGACCTCAGAAGAACACAACAATTTCATTAAACAAGAACTTTCAGAAGAACAGGTCTGGTGAGTCACTCAAAAAAAACTGTCACATAACCAACACCTTTTGGCAGCAAGCAGTGTTGGGGGTAATCAATTGAAAAATTCAAAAAAGGGGTGATTAATGAATAAGTTAGCGATCATGGCCTAACGAAAGGCAAGAGAAGTAAAAACATCTGAATTTTCATAAACAAGTGGACACAAACTAAGGGATCAATTTAGCATAGAACCTAAATTGCAAATTGAACCCCCACTAAAATGTATTCAGGTGGGTGTATTTTCAAAAGAAAAGAAAAAAAAAACAACAACGTTTCGTTTAGACAGAGTAAGGAGTGAATGTTGGAAATTTCAGCCCTCTAACTCAATTGGTGCAGCCTGTATGCATGATACATAACCAGCCAGACCAACTTGAAAACTGAAAGAAATCTATGTTGACAGTTTTGGTTTCTGGTTTCTAAGAGATAAACTTATCCTCTCTAGTGGCCAAACACGAAACTTGGTTCAATTCCAGGATTTACACTTGCTCAAGGCTAAACAAGCAAGTTCTAACAAGTAATTAGATTTTAATTAACAGCAGAGACTTCATTGATTATAGATGATCAATTTGACCTGCCAACTAATTAGCCTGAAAGTTTTAATCCATTTCCGAAAACCTTAAGAGAGAGGCTTTCGACAAAAATTAGTTGTAAGGATATTTTTCTACAATTCATAGATTGTTGAGGAACTCTTCGATAAATAAGATAAAAATATTACTCTTTTGTGAATTGAATTGAAGATTGTAAAAAAAGGTTTACTAGGTGGTGGGTTTGATTCGCAGGAATTTCATATATCTTGACGTCAATACGATCAAAAAGATATTTACATTGATGGCAAGACTACATTCAGAGTATAGGGCATCAGTTTGGAACCTTTCACGAAGAAGAAATGATGATAATTAAAAACAAACAGCTATGAACATCAAAAATGATGCCTGGATTTGAGAAATTGTCCTATCAGCTGTGGTTACAGGTTTCGAGACTCGTAGATACTGATTGTGTCTTCATCCTCAGCATGTTTGTTATACAAGACATTTGTTTGACTGGAGTTTCTTGCTTTCTTCATTCAATTTGTCTAGCATTATTCAGAGATCATGAAAGTTCTCAGCAACAAGGACTATGTTGTCAGCAAATCAGAGGTTACTAGAGTATTCAGTGTTTTCTCTGATTCTCTTGTATTCCCAGTCTAGGTTTTGGAAGATCATCTCGAGGCAGGAACTACCGAGCGACAGACTGGAAAGAGGCTTAACTTGCCAACATCGAATCCGATTTGCTAATCCGACCAGTCAGTCATCTAAGCAAATGATCCAACCTATCTTTGTCCAGATGTCCATCGCTGGATTAACTATGAAGAAAAATAGCATATGCTACAGGCCGTCGCAACATCAAGGGCTTCGTGCTCAAGGCTGCCAGATATGTCCAATTTCAGACATCGTGTCCTTTTTTTATAGGCTTGGACGTCTGACTGAAATTTCAAAAAATCAGTCAACCAAAATTGTCTGATTTAAGGCCCCACATAAATTCAGATTGATATTTCTGTAACCAAAAGGTCTGTACACGACCATTCTTTTTTACGTCAGTATCTAGGCAAATAAATCCCTATGAAAAATGAAAATATCAAACCATTTTTTGCCATCTTTTTATTTCTGTCAGATTCTGATCGATTTTTGGAACCACTACGTCCGATTTTGAGAGAACTAATCTGGCAGCTCCGCCAGCGCTTCATGCTTGCAAACTATTGACTGATTCAGGGATTCTGCACTTGCTGTATTCTTTTAGAGCGTTATACTGCTCTCGATTTTCACAAATGATTGATTGTTTAAGATTAGCAATTCGAGCCAATTATCACCTCTAATTGGGGCCATCATCTTAATGCAGTAATTAACGAGAGTGTGTTGTCTTTGTCATACATCCGTGACACATAAATACAAAGGTATTTGAAACTGAAGTCATAACCGCCGCATAAAAAAAATTAAAACGAATACAAAGCAATACCACAGCTGAAACGTCAGCCATATTTGTCTGGCTGTATGGCAAGAGGCAAAATCAAATTACTAAACAAGAAAATGATTATAAATTGCGTTATACAATATTGAAACTATATTAGAAATGATCTCCCGTTATTCCACAGTGAATGAATCATTTGGCCTAGACAGCATATAAAAGAATAGAAAAATTGAAGAAAATGGGGCTACTGATCGTTTGGTTGCGATTTCAAACCATAGTTGAAAAATGTTGATTTTATATATCTGTGAGGTTTAGCATGATAGAACTGACAAACAGTGAAGAGTTTACTCCTCTATACAAGGTTAGAACTGTTATAATTCTTGGTTTTGTTCTTATTTTTATGGTGAAAAAAAAAGTCAACTCCAACACCTGACTTGAACAGGAATTTGACCATGAATCAGAAGATTTGGCTCAAGGCAGCTTACACCAAATTATTACTCTTTATTGCAGATCCGAAATAACGCGAAATCGCTTATAACGTGGATTAGACATGGACCCCCAAATTGTCCAAACATTGAATTTAGCTTTCAAAATTAGAGCTAAATACGAAAGTAGAAAGACCCCTGGAAAAAGCAATGCACTGAGCCCATCAATGTCAAGTCTGTCAGTTTTAATGTCACTTTACCCAAATGTATATGATTAAAGTTATCTTTTTTTTTGCATTCATTTGAAAAAATGAGCCATGGCTGTTGCTAAAATAATTGAATCAATTTCTTTCCTTCTAAGTTCTTCATATACACTCAGATTCTGTGACCTGTTAAATTCATTAAGTTTCAACTCATATACAATGACTACCCCAGTTGCATTTACTTACAGCTATCAGCAGCGTTAAAAATGGTTTCATTTTAAAAGGAAACGAAAAATGGGTCAGTTTTATTCGAGACGGGGGGGTGAGGGGGAATCAGCTACGACGTACTCGTCATCAAGTTTTCGAACATATTTCCTCAGTCAAGTTGTTGTTCAAAGTACAGAGTTCACCCGTGTTGATAAAAAAAACTTATCTTTTATCCGAATGAAACCTAAATCTTTCTAATTGAATGACATTAAAAGATAAAGAGAGACACAGAACCCTGCAACTAGAAGACTATCATAAAAAAACAGTCTTTAATTATAATTACATGGTAAAAATTTACCGCATTTCACGCACAACGGAAAAGCATGTCAAATGGTTGAATGCGCTGGTTTAATTTCTCTGTAGAATCACTTATAATGCGGTTTTAGCATGGACTCCGAATTTCAAAAAGTTAAATTTGACACTCAAAATAATAACTGAATCCCAAAATTAAAAGATAAAATAAAGATAGCTACATTAGCCAGAAAATGACTAAAAATTAGCAACAGATAGGAGAAATGGCACTAAAAATTTCAAGAACATCATATGAGACTTTTTTTCTTCTCACTTCCAACTCTCATTTGTCAGCTCTTTGTTGACACTCACAATATATATATATACATATATATATATATATATATATATATATCTCCACATTTTAACAAAATGTAATCTTCTGGTGAGTGAGGTGTCATGAATTTTTAATTATCATTTCTCTCTTGTTGGATTAGCCACGTCCCAAGGTTTTATCTTCCTTTTTGCCTGAATTATGAGGGTCGGTCTTGAAGGAGTTGGGGCTAGCGTAAGTTACATATTTACAACAATCGATATTTATTGAATATTTTATACGACTTTACATCTATTTTCACTCGCCTTTCGGGTAATGACAACCCGCATTCTTCGCACAATTAAAAAAGAAACTTGGATCAAGGTTTGTGAAAAAAAAAAGGGAAAATTTGTTACAACGCAGAGTCACTTATAACGCGGCAGAAAAACACGGACTCTGACTTCTGCGTTAGTGGGTCTACAGTGTACTTCCACTACCCAGTTGTATTTATTTACAGCTATTAACCGAAAATACAAAAAAAAACTAGGGGTTAAAAAACAAAAGTGGGTTAGTTTTATCAGATCCTGGGAATGAAAGAAATGAATCAGCTATGCCCTTATCACAAGGTTTCCAAATGTATTTCCTCAGTCAAGTTGTTATTTAAAGTACAAAGTATCTCCACGTTGATAAAAACTTTATCTTTTATTCGAGTGAAACCTAAATATTATGAAAGAAATGACACAAAAAAACAAAGAAACTGATAGAGACACGGAGTCATAAACAATCTTTAATCCCAATAACATTGTAAAGATTCACCACCTTTCGCACGCAGTGGAGAAGCCCAGTGAATGGTTTAAATGTATTATGATTATTGCGAATACTTTGATGAAGAAATGCAATTGAAATGAAAGAGACTGATTCATTATGTAAACTTGCCATCACAGTCAATAATCGAACAACCGTAGCGTAAGTTGTTTAAAAGAAATTCTATTGGAGATTAAATTTGGTTAGAATAAATTCTATTTTTGACATCACTGGCGTATTCCTTGGGAAAACATCTAAATTAGATTAAAGAAATATCTAGATTCTCCAAAACATTGATTTTATTTCCACTGGAAAACATCCAAGATAGAGCACAAAAAACATCTAGAAATATCTAGATTTTGGAGAATCTAGATGTCATCTTGATGAAACCCATAAAGATAAAGTCCCCAAAAGGTCAAAAACTTTTTGGAAGGGGTCTAGCAGAGTACTGATACCAATTTTCAAGTCTGTAAACCTGATAAGGGCTGCAAGTGCTAAAACACACAAACATACATTTAAAAAGGAATAGAACTCTTTGTCACCTTTGGTGTCTACGGTTGTTCAATAAATATATTTTTAGCATAATTGTATTGTTTTTATTAGGATGAAATTACCTTAGAAATACCAGGTTAAGACTAGTTTTTTCTAAATATTTCCAAACATTTAAAATATTTGCACTAAAAATTTCTGTAGATACGTAGGGCATGCCGATAAGGCCAAGTCAGTAAGAGATTTGCATTCTGATCATTTGGTCATGATTTTAAAAGTTAGGTAAAAGTCAATTTGATAGATCAGTTTGGTTTAACTTGATGAAACAAACAATAGAGAGTTTACTCCCTTGAATTGGGTGAGGATTGTTCTTGTTCTTGTTCTTGTTCTTGTTTTTCTGGTGTAAAAAAAAGAAGACTCCTGCTTCTGATTTAGACAGGAATCTGACAATGAATCAAAAGATTGGCTCAAAGCAATTGCTCAACTAGTTATGATAATTCTGAAAGTCGACCGGAAGAGTTTACGCCAAATTATTTTCTATATTGTACACTGTAGACCCGATATAACGTAACTGAGCATGGACCCCAATTTTCAAAACATTAATTTGGCCCTCAAAATAATAGCTGGATACAAAAATAGGGAGACCCCCTATGAAAAAGTTATGCACTGGGCCCATGAATATTAAGTCTAACAGTTTTAACAAGTCACATTATCTAAATGTATTTCATTAAGTTCGTTTTGTTTTTTTGCATTAATTCAAAAAATTAACCAGTGGCTTTTACCAAATTAGTCAAATCAATTTTTTACCCCTTTATTCTTTAAAAACATTCAGATTACGAGAACTATCAAACTCATTTGTACTGTCACTGATTCATATAAGTTTTGTCATGTTTCAATCTAACCAAGGATTTTTGTCTACCTTGGCTCTCTGAAAGGAAAGGGGAGGATTTTGTCCGGTGCCCTTGTTATTCGTGTCCTTTCCAAGCTAGATGGGGTCTATGCCCCTAAATCCTCGAGTTAAATAATTATTTATTAATCTCTACAACAACACTCTACCAAAGACATTTTATTTTTCTGTCCGAACATTCTATCATCGGCTGAATACAAAACAATAACTTCAGCTTAGAAGAGGCATAATTTAAACACATAACAGGCATATATGCAAATTTCCTTTCTGTTTGTTTGTTAATTGATCTTATTGGTTAATTTACCTTCCTATTATGAAATAACAATGAAGATTACGTCAGAGAAACTCTTCAGACGTTATGTCCGATCACTCACTAAATCAGCCCGAGCTAAGTTGAGACTTGGAGAAAAAAACCTGACAAAATTAAGATACTTCAATTATTAGAAAATAATAATGCAATTTATAATTCATTCTGTCCATTATATGATCAATTCTGTTACACACATAGGCTATATGATGATTCCTTTATGCAAGGTATCGATATATTTCAAATATTATATATGTATATGTACTCACTCGAAGTCAATTTATCAAAAAAATAACAGTACACTAAGAATCTATATACATATATACATTTTTATTGAAAATCTACGATAACCGATTAAATCTAGTAACTTAATCAGCTTTATTAAAAAAAGTTGCTAGATCTAGCCAAAAAATTGCTAATTTAGCAATCTTCTGCCAGCAGGGGCCATGGGGGGGGGTCTGCACATCCCTCAGGTGTGCCCCTGCATACACATATATTGATAGACTGTCTAAAAGAAATGCGTTTGTATAACTTCCCTGATCTAACTCTAATATCTGGATTTATATAAGAGCCTCTGATCACCTTAGAGCATTAGTCAAATCTTTGCGATCTGTGTATGTTGCAGAATTATATTGATTTGAAGTTAGCCGAGCTCAGCTTGAAATTCTTACAGACTGGTAAATCAGGGCTTCTCAAAGTAGGGGGCAGGACCCCTCCAGGGTTGCTGAAATATTTGAAATTGAGCAACCGTAGCCACCAAAGGTGGTGACAGGTTCAGTCCCTTTCCATATACGTGTGTGTGTGTGTGTTTGTGTTTTCCAGCACTCCTGGCTATACCTGACTTGAAAATTGCCATCAGTACTCCACCAGACCCCTTCCAAAAATATATATATTTTATTTTGGAAAAAAAAAAAGAAGCTTTTGTGACTTTTTTTTTAGCTTAATTCTGACAGGTTTCTTGATAAGATCTAGATTCTGACAAAACCTGTGTTGACGGCTTCAGTTGATGGTTTCTGATAGATAACGAGCCAGCTGGAATCACTTAAAAACAGAAGAAACCCATGTTGACAGATTTCAATAGCATACATTCTATTTGATAGTTACAATGACGAAGGAACCAAGTAACGAATCTGCATTAGAGAGAAACTTACAATTGTTTGATGGTGCCCTTTGATCTGAACCTTTTCAGATAGAAACAGCTCTAACATTCAAGTTCATTGATCATCCAGATAGACCGTCTTAGAAACCCGAAAAAAAGAACCAAAAGTTCAATGAAGCATCCACAATAAAGTTTCAACACCATTATGACCATACTCCAAGTGGAAGATGACTTTAGGCAAGAAGATTCTGACCAAGGAACACCTCTCCTACTTGACTTGAAACAGCAGAGAAAATCGATTCTAGATCACATGACCCTATGTGGAAGATTTTTATAAGAAGCATCTCATCAAGGGACACCTTTCTACCAAGTTACAAGTAAATCTGACTTGAAACAGCAGAGGAACAATACGGGGATATACCTACCAACAGACTGAGAGAGCCTCTTATAGAGAGAGACGAGGAGGTCTTTTACAAAAAGAATTGTGAGAAAGACGGTTTTTTTGGCTTCAGACTTGAACAAAGACACCTCAACTTTTATACTGAATTTGAATTCGGTTCAATTGAAGAGTGAAACATTCTTCAGTCCAGAGTTTCCAAAACTTTCTGGTACTAACACTCCTTTTCTCAGTCAATTTTTCGTGACCCCCTACAGATCCCCATCATGAAAAGTCAGTCAAAATTGTTACACAGAAAATAAAAATGTGTATTCCTTGCCCCTCCCTCTCTCTCACCTCCCAATGTCTTCCAATACCCCCCCCCCCAATATTCCCCACCCCGTTAAGTCCTCCAGCACATCTGAGGAGGAGGTAGCGCCCACGTGGGGAAACCACTGCTTTAATTCATAACACATCATGCAAGAAATGTACCATTTTCAGGGTCTGTATGAGTCATGATGTCAGAATTTTGATGTGATCCAGATATGATTTGTTCATAAATCAGGTTGCCTTTGTAGAAATGAATATAAGAAAAACAGAATTCAGATTGATTCAGTGGCAGACAAGGGCCCAAGATTTCTATCAGGAAAACTCGTAAACGGGCCCACCTTATCTGACAAATTTGGCAATGGAATAAAAAAAAATGAAATGGTTTTAAGAAGGCAAATAAAATTCTTCATTTCTTCAATATTTCATTCGTCAATGTAAGATAACACTGACACGGTATGAATTAAAATCTCAATCATAAAACAAACACTTCAGGTAAATCTCATGCATTCTATCGAACAACTTTCGTGCTGGAGCTGGTGTCAGAGAAACAAAACAGGAAGTTTGAACTTAAAAATCATAAAACGATAATAAACAGACAGGTAAAAAAAAAAAAGATTGTTGAAACTATACTCTGGCAAGCAAGGAAAATTGCAAAATCTTTAGAAAAAAAAAAAAAAAGATATCGACATATCTACCAATAAATATCCTACCATCAAAGAAAGGCCCGACTTTAAATTGTCTAAATTGAAAGTGATATCAACCGTATAACGACCGGAGATCATTTCAAATAGGTTTTCGTATGATATACCACAATTTTTAATTCAGAACTAATTAGGTTAAAAATTGTCTGAAACAATCTATAAAAAAAATAAAATAAAATAAATAAATAAATAAATAAATAAAATTTAAAAAAAAAAAAAAAGGAAAAAAAAAAGCAGCATTTGGGCATTGTTGGTCTGAAATGACTATAGGGACCCCAAAAGCACTTAAACAGGACCAGGAATGACTGGAGAGAGACGGACACTTAAAGAGAAATGTACTTGTAGCCTGATCATTTGTGGGGCTACGATGATTTAATATAAAAAATAACAAACCATACTGATTTCTTCCTTTATATAGCCTGCACTCGGACAGCAATTTAGAGATATACACCCCCCCACCAATAAAAACCATCAAGTACACCTGTGTGTATTTCTGTCATTATGGCTGAAATTCAAAGTAACAATTTGTTTGGTTCTGTAGCAATGGAGAAGCAGAATGAATGGACGTCTGAGTGGTAATCAAGATGGCATTGGTTGAATTAGGGACGGGATAGTTTTTTTTCTTTCAAATTGAGTGAGACAGGAAGGAGAAAAATGGAGGAAAGTGAGAGAGAGGGAGAAAAATGGAGGAAAGTGAGAGAGAGGGAGAAAAATGGAGGAAAGGGAGAGAGAGGGAGAAAAATGGAGGAAAGTGAGAGAGAGGGAGAAAAATGGAGGAAAGAGAGAGAGAGGGAGAAAAATGGAGGAAAGAGAGAGAGAGGGAGAAAAATGGAGGAAAGGGAGAGAGAGAGGGAGAAAAATGAAGCAAAGAGAGAAAGAGAGGGAGAAAAATGAAGCAAAGAGAGAAAGAGAGGGAGAAAAATGAAGCAAAGAGAGAAAGAGAGGGAGAAAAATGAAGCAAAGAGAGGGAGAAAAATGAAGCAAAGAGAGAAAGAAAGGGAGAAAAATGAAGCAAAGAGAGAAAGAGAGGGAGAAAAATGAAGCAAAGAGAGAAAGAGAGGGAGAAAAATGAAGCAAAGAGAGAAAGAGAGGGAGAAAAATGAAGCAAAGAGAGAAAGAGAGGGAGAAAAATGAAGCAAAGAGAGAAAGAGAGGGAGAAAAATGAAGCAAAGAGAGAAAGAGAGGGAGAAAAATGAAGCAAAGAGAGAAAGAGAGGGAGAAAAATGAAGCAAAGAGAGAAAGAGAGGGAGAAAAATGAAGCAAAGAGAGAAAGAGAGGGAGAAAAATGAAGCAAGACATGAAAGAGATGGAGAAAGATGAACAAAAGTAAGAGAGAGAGGGAGAAAAGTGAAGCAAAGAGAAAAAGATGAAGAAAAGTGAGAGAAAGATGAAGGAAAGTGAGAGAAAGATGAAGGAAAGTGAGAGAAAGATGAAGGAAAGTGAGAGAAAGATGAAGGAAAGTGAGAGAAAGATGAAGGAAAGTGAGAGAAAGATGAAGGAAAGTGAGGGAGAAGAAGAAGAATGAAAGAAAGTTTTTTGACTCAACCATGGATTGAACCCACAATCTATTGAACCAGAGGTGAGCACTGGTGATTGGTTGGGCCATGGTGATAGGAATGCAAATAATTCCAGAAACAGGTAGGTAATGGGAAAGGGACAAAATGGGGAACATGAGAAGGAATGATTAGATTGCAATAGAGCTGAGAATCAAGAAGAAGCTGAGAAAGAGTAAAAAAAAGGTCCGCTTAGTCACTCAATAGAAACTGTCACACATCCAACATCATTTGGCTGCATACTATGTTGGGGGTGATCAATTAAAAAATCGGAATAAAGGAAAAATCGATAAGTTACTTCTCTTGCCTTTTGTTGGATCATCAAAAAGTTTGAAAATTGAAAAAAAACAAAAACAAGCATGAATGCAGTCTGGCATGAACTGACAGACCAATTTAGCATAAACTTACATTATAAATTGAAACAAAAAACATAACAAAAAAATACTTTTAAAAAATACTTTGGGGGAATTTAAAAAAAAAACGTTTTCTCTAGACATGAGGAGTGAGTGCTCAAATTTTCAGCACTCTAGCTGTATTGGTGCAGCCTGTATGCACGATAGCCTGAATCACTTAAAAACCGAAGAAACCTATGTTGACAGTTATTGTTGACAGTTTCTATCAGCATAAGACATGAGGAGAGAAATAGGACAGGTTAGTCATTTTATAGATGTGACCAACATCTCTTGGCAGCATGCCATGTTAGATGTGATCAATGAATGAGTCACTTCTGCCTTTTGTTGGGCAATGATCATTAAAAAGCGTCTAGATTTTCAGAGAAAACAGGCAGACAAGTCAAGAGATCAATTTAGCATAAACCTACATTGCAAAAAATGACTTCAGGGGGAATTAAAAGGAAAAGAAAATTTTTCTTCTAAACATAGTGAATGTTTGAATTCCCGACACCATTGGTACAGCCTCTTTGTGCCGAAAACACATAGCCAGCCACACCAGCTTCCCATTGGCCAATTTTGATATTTTTTGTTTCGATTTTTCGAATTTCTGAGTCCAGTGTTGATAACATTGAGATTAATTTTTTTTTCTTATGTTTTAAAGTCCAGTCTTGCCTATTGAGACGTTTTTTGTTTTTTTTTAAATTTTCTAAACTTGAAAACGACTTCCAGAATCAAAAAAATTGAAGAACGGCATCTAAATTGGCAATCCTGTCAGAAACTCAGCGAAACCTACGCTGACAGTTTTGGTTGACGGTTTCTAACACGATGGAGTTGTGAGTGAGTGACAGGGAGGTTATCTTCCTTATGTAACAAGAGATCTCCGATACTGAGTGGTTCACACCGTTTGACAAGTTCAAGTATCAAATACAAAACCAGGGAGCAAGATCAGATTAACATCTAAGATCAAGCTAAACGGAAGGTCAGTATCATTAGGAACCAAGTTATGATCAGAGCCGTCTTGAGAACATTAAAGATCACTGTGCAAAGCAATGTACTGGATTTGACACGTGGCCGTAACGCCGACCCTGATTGAATCCATTGGTTCGATAATGAGTCAAGAATTGATCCAAGCTTGAATGCTAACATAGGTTTAGGGAGGGTTCTCGATGTCTGCTATTTGATAATACCTGGGGTATGCATGTTCAAAAGTTGCATCCGGTTTCAAGAAATCTCCAGGAGGTTTATAAGTAATAAGATGCTGTTCTCTATGTATTTATGATGTCATCAATAGTAAGAATCAAAACGCAAATATTGTTTTTACAATCCAGACAAATCCTTCAGAGTGTAGCTAGGTCATTCAACTATAATTTGATTACGACCGACAGAAAAAAAATCAGGTGACAAAACCCCTGATATTTTCTATATCTCTCTCTATATATCTCTCTCTCTATATATCTCTCTCTCTCTATATATATATATATATATATATCTATCTCTCTCTCTCTATCTCTCTCTCTATATATATATATATATCTCTCTATATATATATCTCTCTCTATATCTCTCTCTCTATATCTCTATCTCTCTCTATATCTCTATCTCTATATCTCTATATCTCTCTCTCTATATCTCTCTCTCTATATCTCTATACCTCTCTCTCTCTCTCTATATATATATATCTCTCTATATAATGTGTACTTTAGAGAGTGAGACAGACTCGGGAGTGAAGTTTT
The DNA here is from genome assembly GCA_963457665.1 of Thysanoteuthis rhombus. Classification (NCBI taxonomy): domain Eukaryota; kingdom Metazoa; phylum Mollusca; class Cephalopoda; order Oegopsida; family Thysanoteuthidae; genus Thysanoteuthis; species Thysanoteuthis major. The sequence goes on from OY735224.1 coordinate 51,621,918, forward strand.
TGGTGGTAAGGTTTATTAATCCTTATATGTCAATAGTCCATACATGTTTCGGGATTTCTCCCATCATCAGTGGTGCATGTTGTGTGAGTGTGGATTAAAATGTACCATGTGGAACCAGAGTCCACTGCCAGGGACTATGCATTGTGGGTAAGTTTTGTTGTCAGGGCTACTAGATGCCTCCTGCTGAATGTAAGAATGACCAGCAGGTATTGGGATTTTGGTAAAGCAGCAGCAGTTTGCCTTGGGGAGGGCAGAGTGTGTCAAGGTAGGGGGTAGTGTTGTAGAGGTGGATTTTCTGGTACATATCTCTCTCTATATATATATATCTATCTCTATATATATATATATCTATCTCTGTATATATATCTATCTCTATATCTCTCTATATATATCTATATATCTCTATATCTCTCTCTATATATATATATCTCTATCTCTCTCTCTATATATCTCTATCTCTCTACTCACCAAACATTTTAAACCTATAAATTCATGTATGTGAATGCTGGTGACATAGTATCTATTCAGGCAAAAAATACAAAAAAAACTTTATCCATTTCAAGAGGAATTTTTATTGTAAATCAAGCACCCCGACATATTGACAGTCATAAATCCAAACAACTTCAAACTTGAGACTACCCGGTCTTGTGCACGGATTAACACTTTTGGCGAATATCAACTTGGTACAATGGCCAGTTGTCAAGTTATCTCGGTATATATATATATATATATATATATATATATATATATATATATATATATATAGAGAGAGAGAGAGAGAGAGAGACAGACAGATTTCTGAAATCATGGTCAGGTTTATGCGTACAGGTATACCTTGATTAGTATAGTTGATTCGTTTTGATATTTTTTGCTCTGATCAAGTGCAAAGATTACAAGGTCTCAAATGTAAATATCAACAAGTGTCTAATATCGGTTATAGGGAATTAAGTTCAAAGTGTAAAATCAGCTTCGATTTAACTATGAAATCCCTGTGTGGTTAAAAGCAGCCAGGCGTATACTGGATTCCCTCTAGCTAGAGGGTAGGAGTTCAAGTCTCACTGTAGGCTCACTCTTCATTTCTGATTATGCTGTTCAATCGTTGCAGAAGAATTACAGTCCAGGTCAAAGTCGTGATAAAAAGCAACTGAAAGTTAGGGTGAAGGTAAAAACTAGGCAAGAATTAATAATAACGTGAATAATCTCAGTGGGTTATTTTACAAGTACATAGTCGAATTTCTATCAGCCTTTGTTTCTCTACACAGAATATATTTTCTGCTCTGGTCAAGTGTTATATTGGTTTGATGTTTTGTTCTTATAGCAAACAGTCACATTAATTTGTACAGCAATACCTTAACCTTAACTACATGAAAAAACCCCACACTATTCAAGGTTTGAAAAACAATATTTAGAAGTGGTATATATATATATATACCCCACCACCCCTCCTACACTATCCCAAACATACCAAAAAATCCACCTACACAACACTACCCCCTACCTTGACACACTCTGCCCTCCCCAAGACCAACTGCTGCTGCTTTACCAAAATCCCAATACCTCCTGGTCATTCTTACATTCAGCAGGAGGCCTCTAGTATCCCTGACAACAAAACCTACCCACAATGCATAGCCCCTGGCAGTGGACTCTGGTTCCACATGGTACATTTTAATTCACACTCACACAACACAAACCACTGATGATGGGAGAAATCCCGAAACATGTATGGACTATTGACATATAAGGATTAATAAACCTTACCACCAAAAACTTCACTCCCGAGTCTGTCTCACTCTCTAAAGTACACATTATATATATATATATATATATATATATATAAGTAAGAGGATAATCATGTCAGGGAAGAGCGCGGAGCAAGCTCACTAAAATTGGTTGGCATGAATCTCAGACCGACACTGTAAATCAATTGAAGGGATCCAGGGTCACGAAAAAAACCCCACAGGACACAAGATTCCTTTGTTGGTCAACACTAGTTATCAGTTTAAAAAAAAAAAAAAAATGAAGAATGCCAGTCATTTCAGATTGAATAATGAAGAATGTTGTCTCAACTTTTTATCTTAATGGTTATATTACTTCGGCCTTGAAACCACGCCCGACCCCAGAGTCATCATCATCTGATGAAGGATTTGTAGGTAGCAAATCTTTTTTTTTTATTTTCCCCTCTTATTCCCCCCTCAACATGTGTCTAAAATTACAATATTTCTGTGTGCAATTTTCTACTTGAGGGAAATGTTCCCATTTTGGGAGCAAATTGAAAGGAGTAATGACGAGTGGATACTTTTCGACAACGTGGAAGAAAAGAGATCATGGCGTAAGTGAAACGAACCATAAGCAACCGTACCGAACGCCGGTCTACCACTAACGAAGCTGATGCAACGTGCATGGTGGTACTGGAAGGGAGTCTCGCACTGAGAGTTCCTTCCTGAAAATCGAACAATACCGTTCCCAATTAGATCAACGGGAGGCCTCGATCGATGAGAAGCATCTGAAATCAGTCAGGGGAAATGGTGTAATAGTCTATCAGGATAACGCAAGAGCGCATATTTCTTTGGTGACCCGCCAGAAATCGTTACGGCTTGGCTGGGACGTTAACCCTTACCGCAACATTCACCAGATATTGCACCGCCAGATTAACATTCAGTCTGGTCTTTACAGAATTCTCAGTTAAGGAAACAAGAACCAGAAGTTCAATGAGGTGTCTACAGTAAAGTTCAAATACCATTACTGCCAGATCATGAGAGCATGAGTGAAAGATTTTTCTAAGTAAGAAGCATCTTATCAAGGAACACATTTTTATCAAGTTTGGAGTAAATCTGACAAGAAACAGCTGAGTAAATCAATGTTAGATAAATGTTTAAAAGCAATTATTACCAGATCAAGCGGCTATGAAAACATGATATTTCTATGTAAAGTGCATCTTATCAAGGAACACTTTTTGATCAAGTTTTCAGGTAAATCTGACTTTAAATAGCTGAGATTAATTTTAAAACATAAGGTTTGAGAGACATTATTGCAAGATCAAGTGACTCTGATCAGTAGATAATTTTCAGAAAAAAACATCCTATCAGGAGTCTTGTGAGCGTTGCAATAGTGGGAGGAGATTTTATTTTTGTTTTATTGTTTGTTTCTTTTTGTAGTTTTGTATGTTTTGCTGGTCGTAATAAGTTCAAAGTCAAAGGGCATCAACAAGTGTGGGAGTTATCTAAAAGTGGATGTTGAGTTCTAAGGGATGTTTTGATCTTGACCTTCATTCTTACATTAAATTTATTGCCCATGTCAATGTCCTTTGAGACCATAGTGGATTTTATTGTTCTTAATTTCCTTAGACATGTGAGGGAGTAGATAATATTGATTAGATGTTTCTTCCTGATGATGATGAGTACATGGGTAAACTGTCTATGTTATCTTTAGTGTGCTAATGTATGAATGGTTGAGTTATGTTTGTTAATAGGAATTTTGAGTGATGCTAACATTTTAGAGCTATTTCATTTTTCCTGTTTAATAAATCTACTTAGGGTTTACATGTTTTTTAAGCAAAATTGAGTATTTCAAATTCCTTGTTCAGGCAGAGATTACTTGGATTTTCAATATTTTAGCATATATTGGTTTGTTTTAAGTTTTCCATTTTACAGCTTACCAACTGCAAAATGGAAAATCCCCCAAACAGGAATCTCAAAACACAAATAATCATTTACCTGAAGAGGCCCAAAGATGGTAGAAACAAACATGTTTGTATAGCGAATCTACTTTTTACTATCCTTCCAGCTCTACTCTAAACCAACTTGACTCTTAGAGTTTAAAGTTGAATGTATTGAGCACTCTATGAAATAAATCCATTATATATCAGGTATTGCTTTTTATTATATCATATCATGCTGTATTGCAAAGCTAATCTGTACTATATATACATATAAAAATGCTCCTCTATTCAGGGTTGAGCACTCTTCAAGTGAAGTAACTCATCCACGGTAAGCTTATGCAATGCTCTTCCATAGGAATTGAGCACTCTGGTGGATGAGGGATTTCTGTGTAATTTGAATATAATGCTTAAATTCAGCCTTACTGCCTGTCCAGTTCCGTAGTCCAGAGGTAGGATATCGGCCTACGGGTCTGAAGTGAAAGTTTCAATTCTGCCTTGCGGTACTGGATGGGATAATGGAAAGTCTATAGCCACACTGAGGAGATGTAATACATCGAAACAGCTGTCTGTGGATGACACAATAATATATATATATATATATATATATATATATATATATATATATTCATGTATATATATATATATATATATATATATATATATATATATATATATATATATATATATATATATATGGCGAAATAATAGATTTGCTACACAGGCACACTCATGTTACTGCCCTTCAGGCTTCTTCAAGCTGAATAATATGATTTATCCAGATCCCTATTTGAAACTGTTATTAGGTGTGTATTTTGCCATTACCCACGAACCAATAAATAACCCAACAAGGAAAATATTGCAAGAACTAAAATTCAAAGAAAAAAAGAGAAAAAAAAAACTTTTCGAAAAAAAATCAAATGCAATTAACAAAACCAAAAACTCGAGATATTACGAAACGGAGAATCATAAACGAGTAAAAATGGAAAAAAGAAGAATGAGTCTAATAGGGCGGGGCTTTCCACATGGGATGATCAATGGTAAAATACACACCTCTTAATGACAGTTTTGAATAGGAGCAGAAACACGAACGTGCAGTAAATCTATCACTTCACTATATTTAAAGCTCTACTTAAACTAAATGTTTTTGTATTGAGCACTTTTATGAAATATACCCATCACTCATCATATATTGAATCACAGATTTGTACTTTGAGATATATATATATATATATATATATATATATATATATATATATATATATATATATATGAGATAAAGAGAGAGAAATGGATGTATATAATCTGTCAGAATGATTATGAATTGCATTATATATTAGAGAAACTTATTTGAAATAACCCCCCGTTGTTACATGATTGATGTATCACTGGGTCTAGACAGTGTAAACAGAATAAACAATTAAAGAAAATGGGGCTGCTCCAGGAATCGAACCTGTGACTGATAGGATAGTTGCTTCACCCTAGCAATGCTCTTACCATTGAGCTAAACAGCCGCAGGTAATGCAAAGGCCCAAATAATTGCTGAAAACTGAACACCCACTAAAAGCCTATTCCAGGGAAGGATTTAGGAAAAAAAAAACCCAGAAAAAACATTTTTTGGACCCCAAACATAGAGAGTAAATGTTTAAATGTTCAACATTTTAGAATGCGTAATAAATACAAAGCTAGCCAGCCAGCCAGCCAGCCAGCCAGACCAATTTAAAACTGAAGAAACCAACAGTGACAATTTTCGGATGAGAGTTTCCAATAATGTAACTCTTTTCGGAATAGAACAGAAAAATATTGAAAAATCCACCTTAAGACCGACAGAAGTAATTGATCTGAAACTATTCACCGTATAACAACTTTGGAATCTTTCTATATGAATTTAAGAGTCAAGAACTTTTAAATGGACATCACTTAAGGTTGGCATTTACCTTATTTGAACAAGAGCTTTGATTGATCTATTTTTACCTGGCTTTTTACCAGCATCTGAGCACTGGATTGTTTGTGCTAGAGAGCGTCTGAGTATTTATATAGATGGAAAATTCGATACATGGCTTTTTGTCCACGAGTATCTGAACAAAATTACAGGCTTGCTTTGGGATTCATCCCTTGTGGCCATTAGTACTCCCTTGTTTACTCAAACAGGTATTGAACCGCCCCCTTCTGCTGAGTGACTGCTTTCATTAACATAACCTATGCTGACATACATGAAGGCATGAGCCATTAGCTTCACCAGTTCTTCCTCGAAATTCCCCGATCATTCTGTCAGGTAAATTTATTGCAGGTAATTGCGTGACCTGTAAATTGCAAGGTGATTCCATTGCGGTAAGTCAATAAACATTTATTGTTAAACTCTAGTCTAATGCGAGAGTTAACTTAATCTTTCTACCACAACAAGAACAATCCTCACCTATTTTCAACCTTTAAAAACAAGTCGATCCCAATAATCCTGAAAAGAAGCGTATTCAACGAATGCATCTTCCCGATAGTCACTTAGGGAGCTGAAACATGGAACCTAACCAAGAGACAGACCTACAAACTGAGAAGCATGCAACGTGCTCATGAAAGAATCATGCTCAACCTCACATGGAGAGATCACAAGACAGCACAATATATCAGAAAGAAAACGGGGGTCCGAAATATCATAGAAACTGTTAGAAAACATAAATAGCAACGGGCTGGTCATGTTGCGAAAATGATAGACAACCGATGGACATCATGACTCATAACATGGATCCCCAGAGATCACATGCGAAACCGAGACCGATAAAATAGAAGATGAAGAGACGAACTAGACAAGTTCAGAAAATACTGGCTGAGCGATGCTCATGATAGAGAATTGTGGTGAATCCTGGGGAAGGTCTATGTCTAACGTTAAAAGACTGATGATGATGATCATTTGATATATAATTACAATACAACAGTTGCAGTAATCATCGGAACAGAAGTAGGAATGCAGTTTGACCTTGTAGGAGTCAGGCTTGTACATTATATTTATACACGATTCATACATAATTAAAACATTATCCATCATATGATGGTGTTATTTATGTACATATGAATTGACAGTAAAGAGCCAAAAGCAAATGTTGTAGGTAATTTGAATATATAAATTGTAATCTATCAAATGAAAATTGTGTGAAAGTCTCAACTAAAATCAAGCGGGTTTGTAAGGTTGATCGGACATGAGTTATTAAGATGAATTGTAATGTAAGGAAAATAACCATTGATGTCGTTAAGAATGAAAAAGAGTACGAAGAGAAAGTTGAAATGCTAGGAGTATAACTTGCAGGGTTCGGGTTAGTATTCACATATGATTTCTCGGCTCGTGACGAAAATTACAAGTGATGTCTTAAGTAGGAAGAAGATACGAGACTGGGCAGCTGAATGAGAACTATTTTCTCCCATTGATTGAATAGAGAGTTCGGTTTGGATTTCGCAGAAGGTTACCAGATACGATAGACACCTAAAGAGGACCGCAAGGTACGACCAAGCCGAGGACTAGTTCGAGTAAATCAGAGTTTATTAACGATAATTCACCATCACAGACAAAATGTATACAAACTGGCCATCAGAGTCAATAATTGACTGGTCGTTCGATTCAATCAAGGCTGAGCAGGCTTGCTGCTTTAAAGAGAGAGAGGAAAAAAAGAAGAAAAAAAATTCACAATTTCTTTCCAATGTCAAATACTGAAATTTTTTTATCTGTCAAGGACAGAATTCCGTCAGAAGACAGAGATTCCACAAGCATGAATTCAAACATTTACTCATCACGTCTAGAAAAAAAAAAAAAAAAAAAAAGTTTTTATTTTCTGAAAATTCCCTGGAAGAATGAATGGGGGGGGGGGTGATTTAAAATGTTAATTCATGCTAAACTGGTTCATTTTGTCAGTGTCTGGCAGCATTCACACTTGTTTTTCGAAAATTAAGACTTTTTAGTGATCAAGAAAAGAAAAAAAAGAAAAAAAAAGGCAAGGGAAGTAACGTTCATTGATCACCCCTTTCCCCAATTTTTCAACACAACATACTGCCAAATGACAGTTTCTAATAAGTGACCAACCAGACCAGTACCATCATTATTTTTTTCTACACACTAATATAATCCCATCCTGCAATTTCAACACTGATTTTTCATATCAAGTTTCTCATATTCTACTTGGACAAATACGGTATTTATCTCATTCGATACTAAGCTATGTATCCATCATGGAGCATTATGTATAAATAAATACAACAACAAAATGGCTCAATCATCTTTTATCTCGTCTTTGTAATATTTCGCTAACCTTCAAGTGGGAAGCTTCGTCAGAGTTTATCTTAATTTCGATTCCTTTTTCTCGACTTATTTTTTTCACCTCTTCGTGTTCATTAATCTTCACGCTCTTCGATCGCATTGTCAACTTTCCATCTCTGATTTTTTGCTTCTTTTTTTTTCTTCCTTGCTTCAAGAAAAAAAAAAAATGGTCTTCGAGAGTCTGTTCTAACAAAAGAACTATAATCTTGGTTCATACCTTCAGCCTCCGACGAGCCGACTCGCAAACACTGAATCTCTGAAGAGTCGCGTATCTTTCCGCTGTAAAATTCTCGTTCCACGCTTTGAAGTGGTGGCCGTCATCTAAATTAAATCTTCGACGACATTCTTTTGAATGCTGAGTAGCACTTGGAGATGACCGATTGCCTTTCATAACTTCTTGCAGATTTTCGATACATCTCATTATTATCTCTATTATTGTTCAGACTATCCTCATCTTGGTTGTTTTTCATACAACGTTTCGGCCGTTGTACGCTACGGCCTTCATCAGGTATCATCTGGTAGGTATGGGGAAGTAACAAACCGAACCCTTTATTTAACCGACGGGGGTATATTGACCGCACTCCCCTCTTAGTGTTAGTAGTATTATTATTGTCACACACTGGGATTGAACTTAGATTGTAATCTGATGGTTCTAGGTTCAATCCCAGGGTGAAACAATAATAATACTACTAATGCTAAGAGGAGAGTGCGGTCTATATACCCCTGTCGATTAAATAAAGAGTTTGGTTTGTTACTTCCCCACATCTACCAGATGATACCTGATGAAGGACGTAGAGTACAATGGCCGAAACATTGTATGAAAAACAACCAAGATGAGGATAGTCCAAATAATGATAGAAACAATAATAATACCTCATCTCAAAAATTCAAAGTTACACATCTCATTATCATTCAAAGAGTTTTTCTGAGGATTAAACTCCTTGTTGTTTGTGTTATTAACACAATGTTTCGGCCCATTTATTCTGCGGCCTTCTCCAGGTGTAATAACTGAATGTGATGGTAGTAAACGGAATATAAACATACTACAACATAGGATTCGGGTAATGTCGATTTCTTCCTCCTTCCTTGTTAAGCCTGGATTTCCATTCTTTGTCCCTGTTGTCTAGTGGAAGCCAAACAGGTTGAACTTCGCATTTTGTCTGACTTATACATTTAGTCGATACGGGCTACCTCCTGGATTTTTCTCAGTTTCAAACAGCGTTTCCTGTCATTAATACAAACTTCTTCCGAAAGAGGGAAGTGTTTGCCTTTTTTTCTCCAAATACATTAAGCCATTCCAGATCTTTGAATGTTAATGACCCTTCTCGAAACTATAGACATCTCATTATCATTCTCTTTCCTGTCTAACCGACATTTTTCGATTTTCCACACGTGCAGTCGAACCCCGGGACTACTGTTGGGCAATAATCTATCTTTTCTATGCCCGTATCAATCTAATCTAGCTTTCATAATTGTGCATTCATCGATAGTAAGAGTTAAAATGGCTTCAGAGAAAACTGCCAGGAAGTTCGTAAGACAACAAAGGGAAAGGCCATGACTTCAGTAACAATAAGTCCATTGAGCCTTGAACCACAATACAAACTACAATGATAGCATCTAAGGAACTGTTTGGAATGCAAAATAAAGATTTTTTGATGGTTGATTTAATCCCATGTCCCACTGAAGCGTAATCATGAGAAATCTACTCTCCAAACCCAATGGCATCAAAGCACAGGATTCAAACATTTTGATATGCAGTAGACTTACTTCTATTATTATGGCACCCTCGGGGACTGGCTTTATAATGAATTTGCCGTCATAATAAATGGATTTTGTACAGTCTATCAATAATGAGAAACTGAAAAGTATAGACAGAAATGACTTCATTTTCCTTTTCACACTCTCAAAGCTCCATGTTACTTTCATCATCATCAGTCTTTTAACGTTTGTCGTTGGACATAGACCTTCCCCAGGATTTGCAACACTTCTCAATCTTGGGTGTCACGGAGCCAGTATTTTCTAAATTTGTCCAGTTCATCTCTCCATCTTGTTTTTTGTCGTCCTCGGTTTTGCATGTGATCTCCGCGGAACCATGTTGTGAGTCGTGGTATCCATTGATTGTCTGCCATTCTTGCAACATGACCAGCCCATAGCCATTTGAGTTTTCTGATGGAGTCTAGGATGTCTTTGACTCCCGTTTTCTTCCTGATATACTGTGCTGTCTTGTGATTTCTCTATCTGTCTTTCGGTTAGGTTCCATGTTCCAACCCCATAAGTGACTATTGGGAGGATGCATTGGTTGTATACTCTTCTTTTTAGCATTATTGGGATCAATTTGTTTTCAAAGGTTGAGCTTGCTCTGCCAAAGGCTTGCCATCCTAGGGTGATTCTTCGTATGATCTCTTCCTCTTCTGTGGGTTTCATAGAGATTCGTTGTCCTAGGTGGTTGTAGTGGTCTACTTTCGCCAGTTATTTCAATTCTCAGACTCATGGACAATTTGTAAATACTGTGGAACTCTTCAATGAATAGGATAAAAAAAATTGAACTCTTTAGTGAATTGAATTAAAGAAGAGAGAGAGAGAGAGAGCAAGAGTGGTAATTTTAATCAGAAGTTACTCCTCTACATTTGTTTTTTTTTTAATTGTTGACAATGAATTTACTAAATTTAGTTTTCAAAATGATTCACTGAAATCTTCGGGAGCTGTTGCCAGAAACTTATCTCCAACAATGGTTGTATGAGAATGGAAATCAAAAAATAATTTTTCATCTGGTTGCTCAGTTTAAATTTGAATCATTTGCACTGCATAAAAAAAGAAAAATTTTCTTCAGAAGCTGTCCACCATTATTTGAAATGAAAGGAAGATATGTGTAGCCAACCGCGTGTTTACATATAGAAAAATGGAGACCGTTAGTTTTAGTGGGAAGTACTTGTGCAGTCAATCAGCCAATTGCTGTCACCTTAACAATGAGTTTCGACACGACTATAGATAGCATATAGTATGATAAATGACTTTTCCCAAGAGATTACTTTTATTCCAAGGAAGAGTTATTGAAAAGTGTACAATATAAGAATTCCTCATCCTTCTGAGGTCTTCTCTTTTTGAGTTGGAAGGAAAATTGTTACAGCATACAAAAATATCTGGCTAGAAATCGACCAGGAAGTAGAAATGAACTAAATAAAAACAGGTCTGGTTAGCCACTCAATAGAAACCGTAACATGACCAACATCTTTTGGCAATGTACGTGTTGGTGGCGATCAATTAAAAAAATTGGAAAAAGGGGGTTATCAATAAATGAGTAACTAATCTTACCTCATGTTGGATTACTAAAAGGTCCAAATTTTCAAAAACATGTGTGAACCTAGTTGGATGTAAACTAAAGGACCAGTTTAGCATAAACTTGAACTGTAAATTGAACCCCCACTACTTATTGGGGGTGAGGGGAATTTTCAGAAAAAAAAAAAAAAAAAAAGAAGTTTTCTTTTAAACATAAGGAGTAAATTTTCAAATGTTCAGACCTCTAGCTTCATTGGTGTGGCCTGTACACATGACTTGTACATAGCTAGCCAGAACCACTTGAAAACTCACAAAACCTATATCGACAGTTCTGGTAAACGGCTTCTTTTTTTAAACTGGAAAAAATAGTTGCAAGAATTCCCAAGACTTGGCAATTTATCAAAAAAGAAACATAATCCTGGATTTTGAAGGTTTATTACCCTACGTGAATACTTATCTTGTAGTACATCAGAAACTTTTAACTGAACCCGAAATGTCTTCTTGTAAAAAGATCAGATTAAAAGGTAACTAGGTGTGGCATGGATATTTATTCCCCTTGGACCTCTTTCACATCCATCCATTTCGTTCCTTATCCGATGTCTATCATTAATTATCTCGCAATCCTTTCTCATAACCTTCATCTCGAAATACACGGTCCTCAGGAAAACACACAAGCTCATGTACTAGGCGTGGATATGTAAGTGAAGAAGGCCTTTGGGATGGTAATCAAAATAGACTTAACCCCCGAGAACATGAAATATCACGCGCTGCCACCTTTCGAACTAAGGAGCACACGCCGAGAGCTCATTCCTTTGCCAACACCGTGGGACGAACTCAATAGAAAACAAATCCCTAGATCTGCCCCCAAATTTAACCACTGCCCCCCCACCCCGGTAGATCCTTCCTTAAAAAAAATAAATTGATATCTGTTAGAGAACTTCTGGAGATATTGTGAAGATAGACATGAGCGAATACAGAGATATGCAAAAATCAAAAATCGAAGAAATAAAATGTGAAATTGAATACCTGGATCCGCCCTCCCCCCCAAATTTAATCACTTTGTCCTTGACCTGTGGCCCAACCTTCCACAAAATTCCATTAATATTCATACAGCACTTTTGGGGACATCACGACTCACGACATGGATCCCCCGAGATCACATGCGCAACCAACCGAGGCCAGCAGAATATTAGATGGAGAGACGAGCAAGACAAGTTCAGGAAGTACTGGCTCCGCAACGCCCATGATAGAGAAGTGTGGCAAATCCTGGGGAAGGCCCAAGTCCAACGACGGACATTGAAAGACTGATGATGATGATTATGACTTTTGGAGATATCGTGTGGACAGACAGACAGACAGACATAAGGAAGGAAAGACGAACACGACCAATTACATCAGTCTTACATTTTCATAGCAATTTCACTGTCGATGAGTCTATCTATATTAAATATCAAACCCGGGTCAAATAATGGTGTCTAGTTACAGAAGTCATTCGCGTATCTGGATAAGTAGAATGATTCCCGAAATCACTTTTAGCCTCTAAGGGGGGCTAAGAGTAGATAGCGGGTTGTAAATCTTGCTAGAGAACACACGAGAGAGAGACCATTCTCACCCAGGTTCCTTCCTCCTTCTCTGAAAGTAACGTTCACCAATTGAGTTGATAGAAAGTGTTTATTCAAAAGGTATCATTCTTTTCAACAACCACGACGACGACGACGACGACGACGATGATGAAAGATCCGACTGCTGAACAGACGAGCACGTTTCGGGGGGGGTCGGGGAAAAGGAGGCCTGTGGATTGGAAGACTCACTAATTTTAGATGATATTTTATCTGACTGTAACGGTTTTTTTTTTCTTCTCTCTATCTCATTAAAAAAAAGATTTTTGAAAAAAATGAAAAAAAATCTTGTAATCGATTTTATTTGTTCTTTACAGGAAGAAAGAGAGAAAGAAGAAAAAAAAGTAGTTCGCATTCAGCCTCACTTTCATTCATTCATTCATTTCTCAGCGCTTGCAGCCCAGCCGGGCCGGGGACGTAGAAGTGGGTTGTGGATCAGAGAGTGCGGCTGACAAGTGGAGGCCTTCGGCTTGAGCATTATCGAGCGTAGTGTAGAGGTCAATCTCCTCCTTATAAAAGACTTCATTCGTTTCTTGTCACTCCCAGCCACACCAGTCCGTTGGGAGGGTAAGGGCGAGAAGTAGGCCTTCGGTTTGCATTCATGGGTGTCCTGCAGATATCGGTCTCCTCCCCACCTCTTTTCCCATTTTTTAATTGATCACCCCCAACAAGGCCTGCTGCCAAAAAGTGTCAGTCTCTCCAGAGAAACTAACCGATCCTTTTTTTAAAAATTTGTTTTTCTTGTTGATGCCAATTGGCCATGGCTAATTCTTGGTAATTAGTTGCCAGTATCCTTATCATATGATGGATTAAATTTTTTTTTCTTTAATATTCATTTTTTCCCCCAGGAGAGATTTCCTCCCGGCTAAGTTTCCAACCAAACTTCCTCACAGAAACCATCACTCCACCTAATATCTCGCAGATAACGTATCTAGTAACAAATTCAATTTTTGCTTTTATTGCTCCAAATTCACTCGTATTTCAAAACAAGTACAATCTCGAATATATAAGCAAGAGGTGTTCGTTCGTTAACTGGGGGTGAGAGTCGACAAACTCAAAATATCAAGTGTAGAAGATCATCAGTACCAGCTTGGTTGCGCGAGTAGCTTTTCATCGTCATCATCATTCTTTTAACGTCCGTCGTTGGACATAGACCTTCCCCAGGATCTGCCACACTTCCCTATCATGGGCATCATGGAGCCAGTACTTCCTGAACTTGTCTAGCTCATCTCTCCATCTAATATTTTGCCGGCCTTGGTTGCGCATGTGGTCTCGGGGGATCCATGTTGTGAGTCGTGACGTCCATCGATTGTCTGCCATTCTTGCAACATGGCCAGCCCACCGCCATTTGAGACTTTTAATGGATTCTATGATGTCCCTAACTCTTGTCTTTTCTTGGACGTACTGTGCTGTCTTGTGGTCTCTCCATGTGAGGCCCAGCATTATTCTTTCATGTGCACGCTGCATGGTTCTCAGCTTACGGGTCTGTCTCTTGGTTAAGTTCCATGTTTCAGCTCCATAAGTGACTATTGGGAGGATGCATTGGTTATACACCCTTCTCTTTAGGATCAATGAGATCTTATTATTTTTGAAGGTTGAGCTAGCTCTGCCAAAGGCTTGCCATCCTAGTGTGATTCTTCGCTTGATTTCTTCTTCTTTTGAGGGTCGTGTTCCCAAGACATAATCCCAAAGGCCAATCAGTTAGGAGATATGGGGTAATATTCCATTAAGATCATACTGCACAGAATATTTCTTTTGTGACCATGCAAAAATCATTACAGCTTGGCCGAGAAGTTTTTTTCTCTCCATCCAATAGGTTGTCCCACAAGAAATAGCCATTTTGGGAGCATTTGTCTTTATGATTGTGATATCAACAAATTCTGGAGCAGAAAATGTGATCATACATATTTGACTGATTATACGACGTTAGCTTTCTTTTAAACTTTCAACTTGGATTTCCAACTTTTTCGATGATTCATCCTATCAGTTTTGATAAAATGCTCATTTACTCTCGCAGACGCTGTCCTCAAGGGAAATCAGACTATTGTTTTCGTACGACTTCAAACTAAGTAAAGATGCTGTTCATACTTTTCAGAACATCAATTTTGGATTCGGAATGAGAACAGTGTGATGTTGGTTCTGCAAATTTCGCTCCAGAGACATGAGCCTGAATAATGATTATTGAGGACATCCACAATTAGTTGTTGAATGATGTGGAAAATAGGCGAAAAGTGATGCGAGAATAACTGATCGAGCTTTTGCTCAAAATTTGCAGGTTTCCAAAATAATTTTAGGGTCTCACCAAGCATATTTTTTTCCTTTCATAAAAAGTCATTTTATGTGGGGCAACCCAACAGTAACAAAGATATTTTTGATCATTATCATTATTAAGATAGACCCACTTGAAAACTGAAGAGACCTATGGTGACAGCTTTAGTTAACGGCTTCAAATAATCCTTGGTCTGCACACTTGGTAACAAACACATCTTTGATGATGTTGCTCCTAAAACACTAGTAATTCCAAACGTTAGTGATACATTATTAATAAAGCAGTTCCTAATACTCGTATTTCCAAATGTTTGTAATGTATTAATACACTTTTCATGAATCCTGTGCGTAAATATGGACAAGAGTTACATTGTGTTAACATCTAAATGGGAAAAAAAGATGAGATTGTCCCCCAAAAATTCAAACATACATCTTACGTCAAATCAGAGAAATTCGCAGATTCCTAAATAATTGCCTGATTGACAAAATTTGCAAATTTTTTTTTATTAAAAAATTTTGATTTCACTTCGATGACATACACATTTAATAGTAAAAAAAAAAGAAGTTTTTTTATATCCTCATTTTGAATAAATGAACTATTGATAAAATTCAATATATGATAATATATACATTTATACATAGTGCCTTTTCCTGGGACCTCAACACTCAAGCTCCGATTGGACAAACTTCAAAGCCAGTGTAATCATTGTAGTGAAAAATACACCTGTTAAAAAAAAGTGCCACCAGTCAATATAGTTATTTGTATAACACAGGGCAGTTATGAAGAGTATTTCTTTACCGAGTTCGTATAATCATAAAAGTCTCTAAACAACCGAGTTTTTATTTTTGATTTGAAACTTGCTCATGTTCGTATATTCCGGATATCATAGGGTTAACTAAATCCAAAATCTGGGTGTTATATAACTCTTGCACCAATGATTCATGTTCAAAAACCCAGGTTCTGAGGTCAAATCATCTAAATGTCGGATGTTAATCAGAGCACGGAGTTCCTAGGGGTACATCTCATGCAGACATCTGAATACTGTAATTAAGATTTTGAACACTAATCTTCTATCCTAAAGCCAATGTAGACTGATTATGCCTGTCCTAATCGACTCAGATTTCCTACGTTTCAAAACTAACCGAGCAGCCTCATTTTGAACTTCTTTTTAAATTGTTAATAGAGGATTTATTCAAGTCAGGGAGAAGTAAATTACAATTGTCTAATCTACGGATAACAATAGAATAGACCAGCTGCTCGGTTTCATTGTTGGAAAGTGAATTTCTAATACTACGAACATCTCTGAATAATTTAGTGGGAGATAATATCATCAACATGCATTTCTGAGTTTATATTTATCTAGATCGGCCAGAAAATTTTTTACCCTGAAAAGTGCACCCGGTTGTCATTATCAAGAGTTACACCATTCCATTGATGGCTTGAACTTCTCTAGAACCAGGAGTAAAAAACATAATCCTGGCTTTATTGTGACTGATCTCAAAAAACGAGGCATATATCAATTTAGTGATCTAAGGGAAGATTCTTATTTTAAATGATAATAATACAACAATGTTCTTTTTCATCTTTTATTCTTGGGCGAATTATCAATAGCAATTGCAACATCATTAATTATGACAAATTTTTACCTCCATCTTATTTTCAGTTGCTTTTTATCACAACTTAGAACTGGCCCATAATCATGTGGCAAATATTAAACCGCATTATTTCTATTGATATTCGGACCATCCTCATCTTCGTTGTTTTTCATACAACGTTTCGGCCGTTGCACTCTACGGCCTTCGTCAGGTATCATCTGGGAGATTTTTGGGAAGTAACGAACCGAACCCTTTATTTATATCAATATCAATAGAAATAATAATAATACCTCATCTCAAAAATTCCGAGATATATTAAACAGTGTTATCCGGGAAAAAAAGATCAAGCCCACGGTGAGAATCAGACTCACACCCTCTAGCCAGTATTCGCCTGAGCACCTTTAGGTATTCAGCAAGTCAAAATTAATAATGATAATGCTTGCTTTTATCTACTTCCAAAAATACACAGAAATAGATAAACCTGGATTATTTAATCAAAACAAGGATGGAAACAACTAATTTTTTACAATCAAAAGTATTTGTAATCAAAGTGGAATAAAACTTTTTTTTTTAATAACGAGTAATTTGATCACAAATCCATACAATCAAAATAAGGATAAGAACAACTATTTCCAAGATCGTGAGTTTATGTAATCACGGTGGAATCGAACTTGTTTTAACAACAAGAAATGAATAAGTTTTGCCGACACAGCAATCGACCAATTCGGTGTAACGTCTACACTGAATGCTAAAGCATCTGAGAAAAAAATCAACAAGTTATAAAAATATCGAAAAGTTTCGTTAATGTGGGAAATATTTTCAGACCTAAAAAAAAAAAAAGAAGATAATAACAAAAATAATAACTGAAAAAAAAAAAAGTTTTTTTTTTCAAATTAAATAAACATGTGTTTAATTATTTCAAATGAATGGATTCAAATGCTACGTAGACATATTGCCTGAAGGCAGATTTGTAGATTTTATTAAAGACCGAATTCTTGAGGGTTGCACCGACAGCTGATATTTCCTTCAGCTTCAGATGCCAAATAAAAAATGTCTCAGATTGAATGATCAGATTGCAAGAGTGGTTTGTGTGAGAAAATATTATTGGCATATAAACATCAGTAACTGGTGTGTATATATATATATATATATATATATATATATATATATATATATATATATATATATATATATATATGATGAGTATATAAATACGATAACTGACAATATCATTGAGTAGACAAGATGGAAAATACTTTTTAAATCAGGAAAGAAATGAATGGATTAAAAAAAAGACGCACTGAATCTGCATTAATATTAGAATGCAGAACAACTAAACAAAGACCAGGATCTTTCAATTTATCTCCTCGCCTATCCAAATTAATTCTGAGACAACATGAAATAATAATCAGCAAACATGATCATAATCAATTTGAAATCGGCTGAACATTATCTAATTTGATTGTTCAAAAATAACCACACATACACGTAACTGATCACTTGACAGCACAAAAACATAATCCTGAAAATATTGTATAATCTTTGGTTATACCTTCTGTTTTCAATAATATGGATCTGTTCCTTATTTTGCGGATTCTTCGTAATTCAAAATATTTAGCATTTGTGCTCACACGGTATGATATTACGTGACATTATTTGCTTGAATGAGCAAACTTTTCAATATTTTCTTATGAGATTACTATTTTGACTGAGCTGAAAGGCAAAACCTGTTAGTAAAATGAAATATATATATATATATATACATATACATGCATACATACATCACAGTACAAATCAGCGATGCAATATATCATATAATGCAATATCCGATGTGTGATGGGTTTATTTCATGAAGTGCTCAATACATTCAACTTTGAATATTGAGTTGGTTTAGAGAAGAGTTTAAAATATAATGGAATAAGAATTTAGTACACAAACACAGTTTGTAATTTATAACCACCAAAAGACAGACACCTCCATTAAATAAAACAAAATACAACAATTAACAAGAATAAATGAAATAAAAGAAAGAGATTTTCACTTAAAACAGGAGACACCCCCAATGTCTCGAACAGGAATCTAAAATGAAGCCCAAACAGGACAGAAACATTAATATGTTTGTGTAGCAAATCCTCATTCCATTTTTATATATATATATATATATATATATATGTATGTACACACATACACACTAGCTGGGATACCTGGCGTAACCCAGGAAAATAAAGACTCCAAATCTACTAACACTGGAAAGTAAATGATACTTTAAAGAGATTCTATAAAATCCTATGGCTCACTGCCAACTACAGCTAAAATTACATACGCAGAGGGAGAAAGAGGAATTCCCATCCATAGTTTCCTTTAATGAACGGAAAGTGAGGGTTCATTTTAGCATTACGGCTAGATTGTAAATAAGACACCTAATGGAAAATGCAACATATCTATGCTCCTGATCAGTATATCTCTCTCATTTTCCATTTTATATGATTCATTTGATACCATCTATACAATAAATAATGCCTTTCTGAAGGCTGCAATCAATGTTTCCTCTAATTTTTAGTAGTCAATGTACGGAAACATCTTATCTCATGCGATTCTGGTTTTCCTGTGACAAAAGTATACATATATATATATATATATATATATATATATATATATATATATATATATATACACTGAATGCTTGTGCAAATGTAAACTTGGACATGTTCCAAGATAATTTTGGCACATCTCTCTCTCATGGCAGATAAAACTGTATCAGCAGGTCTTAATATAAGACAATTAAGATTGCATTCTACAAAGTAACGTTTGTTGTCGAGATCTTATTCTATACCTTCAACCGAGTTCAGTTTGTTGAGCCATTAAATAAAACACGAGTAAGTTTTACTTATATTTCTGCAATGCAATGTCGAAATACACTGTAGACCTGTTGTTATGACAAATCGGGTTCTACGATTTTCAACTGTGTTATGAGTGAGTCTGTGTTGTAACATATTTTCAATTTTTACAAACTTTAATCCAAGTTCAGACTCCCCCCCTCCTCCTAACTTCTCCGAGATGTAATTCATGCAGAAATTAGGAGAAAACTATTGGGTTGAGATGGTCGAGTCAAGAAAACTGAGATAAATAAATTGAGGAGAGAAAAAAAAAGAAAAAAAAAAAGGAAGAAATCAGAGCACCTCACCAGAAAGTTAAAATTTGACAAATTTTAGATACATATGTAGAGAGTATCTAGAGTAGGAGTGATCTTTTTAGCAACAGATGAAAGGGCAAGGGGTGAGGAGTTTCATTCGTTAACTACAGAAATGTTTTTGTCTAATTCTTTTTTACAGTTGGTGTAACCTGATTCAGTAAGATCCTTTCTCTTTTTGGATTCAGCCATTATTTTGAGAACCGAATTCAACACTTTGAAAATTGCAGTCCACACTCAATCCACGTTATTAACTTACACCGTAGACCCTCATAACAATAACACCAATCACAAACACGGTATTTGAGGAAACGACTCACTAGTTAATAGAAACAGTTAGTCAAGAGACTATTTTCAATATGTGTACTTTTCAATACTTATAATTTTAAGTATTGAACAACCGTAGCCATCAAATACGCGAAAGGTTCTATCCTTTTTTTTCATATATGTGTGTTTGTGTGTTATAGCAGTCGTGGCTATACTATACGATACCGGAAATTGGTATCAGTATTCCATTAAATTTCTCTTCGGAGGAAAAATTTTTTTTTTATTAAAAGAAGCTTTTTCAACCATTTGGGGGCCTTGTTTTAACAGGTTTTATTAATAATATTTACACTCTCCAGAATCCAAATGTTTCGAGATATTTTTCAAAAAAACTCTATTTCAGATGTTTTCTTGTGGAAAACACCAGTGATGTCATAAATAGAATTTATTCTGACCATATTTATTCTTTGATGGAATTTAAAAGAAAAAAAATTTTTTTTTTTATACGTGACTTCAAATTTTAACACTACGTTTGGTTCAATTATTGATCGCGATGGGCATTATTATCAATTAATGAATTGTTTTAGGTTGATAAACTTTTGAGCGCACATCAATTACCTTGATGCGCTGGTTGCAAAACGTGTGTGCACATGCGCACGGCTCAGAGGGGAGAACTACAGCCAAGGCCACAACAAAAAGGATCTGAAAAGCTTTCCGACCATCTTCATGAACAATACCAATTCGACCATCAACTACTGCAGGCAATTCGACTGCCCACAAAAGAACGGTTCCTATAATTGCTCTCCCCCAACCCCACTAGTGCTTCGAATGGAGTATCCTGGTCCGAATCAATAGTACTAGGTCGACTGCAAACAATGCGAGCACCATCAAACGCATCACTACTGCTACTACCAATACCTCCAAACAAACCACAGTAATTGCTACCGAAGAAGCACTAAATTCAAATCATACTAATTGTTTCTCTATTTTCGATGTCAAGTCAGATTGTTTTAAAATTTATTGCTGAGCTTCGGAAATGTTTTCATATTTTTCATATTGGACCAAGACCATACCAATAACCCAGTCACAGAGTATGGCTATTGAAACCTTTTTTTAGAATCATAAAAGAGAATTGAACAGATCACACTGCACGACATGTTTGTATTATTTTTCGTTCCTGGGTAATGAGCATTATTTTCTGATTGGTTACGTCTTAAAAAAATAGAAAATGTCGATTCCAACCTTCCAAACTTTGATTTCACGACCAGGACATTGATAATTGGCAATCGTATTTTCAATTGGACAACAGGCAAAGAAAGAAAAACTACACATGAATATTACTGTCCTAGTGACAAAAGCAAAGTTCGGAGGGAATAAAAGCCATTTTCTATACTTTCTACACATAAGCAATCAGAAAATAACACTCACTACCCAGGACCAATTACATATGAATATCACTATCCTGGTCACAAAAGCAAAGTTTGAAGGGAATAATAGCCATTTTCTATACTTTCTACACATAAGCAATCAGAAAATAACACTCACTACCCAGGACCAATTACATATGAATATCACTGTCCTGATCACAAAAGCAAAGTTTGAAGGGAATAAAAGCCATTTTCTATACTTTCTACATGGAAGCAATCAGAAAATAACACTCACTACCCAGGACCAATTACATATGAATATCACTGTCCTGGTCACAAAAGCAAAGTTTTAAGGGAATAATAGCCATTTTCTATACTTTCTACACATAAACAATTAGAAAATAACACTCACTACCCAGGACCAATTACATATGAATAGCACTGTCCTGGTGACAAAAGCAAAGTTTAAAGGGAATAATAGCCATTTTCTATACATTCTACACAGAAACAATCAGAAAATAACCCTCTTTACCCAGGACCAATTACATATGAATATCCTAGAGACAAAAGCGAAGTTTGAAGGGAATAATAACCATTTCCTATAAGCAATCAGAAAATAACACTTACTACCCAGGAACAAAAGATCACACTATAAACCGAAAGTAGATTTGTAGGGCTACGTATTTATGGGCTTCAGTTCAAGTGAAGTTTACACAAGTCTGGCACAAGGCCACAAAAGTGAAGCACTTGGAGAAGATCAAACTAAAAACACTGTGAATGGTCTAGCAGACTTGCTCACTAACCAGGACTCTACCAGTAGGTACCAGGGAAATTTGTTAGATTACATCAGTTATGATGATGATGAAGATGCTTTTTTTTTTTTTAAATATTGTCGTTTGAGAAATGTCAGATCCCACTTAGATAATTGATGTGACGATTCTTCTCTTGGAAAATACAGAATTGAAAAAAAAAAAAAAAAAAAAAAAACGAAACCCGCCCTCCCAAACTAGTCGAATCTCGGATCATTCTATCTTTTAGAACTTGTCAACCGAAACTGTCAACATAGGTCTCTTCAGTTTTTAAGCGAGTGTGTCTGTCTGGCAGGCTATCGATGTAGACAGAAAGCTGAACAATCGAACATTTGCTGCTTATAATGTCTAGGCAAAAAAAAGGTTTCTTTTGTTTTTTGAAAATCCCCTTCTCTCCCCGAACTAGGTTCTTTTAATGGAAGGGGGTTCAATTTACAATGTAAGTTTCTGCAAAATCGGTCCCTCGATTTGTGTCAGGCAGCGTTCATGCTTGTTTTCTGAAAATTAGGACTGTTTTGTGATCACTGCTCTACGATATGCGAAGGTAGGAACCTATTCATCGATCACCCCTTTTTTTAAAAACCTTTTAATTGATCACCCCATACAGAGTCACGTGACTGTTTCTATCAGGTGACTAACCAGATCCATTTCTGGTTATTTATTTGTCTGTGTGTGATAAATGATGAGGAGATTCGTCTTCTTCAAACTGAGAGAGAGTACACGGGAAATAAAAGCCGCGGTCAAATCTTCCCTCTACATAATTCATTTTTGAAGTACATAAATTGTCGGGACAATGGTAGACCACAAAATCCTCCGGTGCCAGAGAACACAACGGTTTGGACACCTGACAAGAATGACAACCAACCGACCGACCGACCAACCAACCAGCGTTCAGGAGTTCAGGTGTCCAGGGCAAGCGAGCGACCTGGCAGGCATAGGATTGAGGGCGGGGCAGAACCATTCAAGTCCTACGGCCTGTCTGTCACAGAGGCAACCCACTACAACCAGCAACCATCAATTTCCACCTCACTCTCCACGACGACTTGCGGAAGATAGGAAAAAAAAGATCTGAAAAGCTGGAAGAATATTCAAGTGAATGAACACACTTAACTGTCGTTGTACCGATAGTCGGGGATCCAAAATGTTTATATCTCGATGGGCCAGACGCAAGTTCATATTCTTTGCAAACCTCACTTTTATCCAAGATTGAATGTCTTGGGATCAATATTCAGGAACGCTGCTCAGACGTTCTGAATGTGAACACCAAAATTTTGCAGTTGGAACCTTGCTACCCCATGGAAAATATAAGCAGATTTTTTTAGAATGGAGATTTCCAACATAACAGATGAAATATTATATGAGATCATAAATCATGTCATATTGAAACCATTTCACCTGTTGTTACACAGTGAATGTATCATTTGGCCTAGACAATGTAAATAGAATAAACAATTGAAAAAAATGAAGCTGCTGCAGGAATCGAACCTGCACCCAATGAGGTAGCTGCTTCAATGTAGTGTTGCTCTTACCATTGAGCTAAACAGATGCTGGTAACACAAAGGTCCAAATATTGGTTTCAACAAGGTCAATATCTGTATCACTTGTTTCTTTCAACATATATATATATATATATATATATATATATATATATATATATATATGGTCTGGAAAGCTTTACAGCCTCAAACACTAAACATCAAAAAAAATTTTTCAAAAGATTTTTTGTGTCACTTCAATCACTTATTTCCCCATATCTGACAATGCAATTTACGTAATTTTCTTCTGTGTCTTTTTCTCCTGTTCCACATAAACTTTTTTTTTATTATGGTACAATATATAAATAGTCCCTTGTTAGGAAACCTACCTTCAAGGATTTGAGAGGTAGAGACTTAACAAAATTGAAAGATTTTGAGAAAAAAAAGCATTTTTAAAAGTTCTAGACAGGAGATTATTTCAATTTCAAAACTGGAACCCAAGTTTCTGTTCAATACATACACTAACCAGATAACCTCCCCGTAGGATGGTTGTTCAGCTATTATGTACATAAAACCAAATATTGTACAGACAACATGATATATCATTAGAAGGGAAATTTTATAATGTTATTTTTTGTATCTGAAATTAATGGGGGGGAGTGAAAATACGATTCTTCTGATATTTCAAAAAAGGGTTGATTTTGAACGATAATAATTATGTCAAAACTGAGATAGAAATTACTTTGGAGTGATTGTCACCTACACTGTCCACACAACCAAGCTTATGTAATGTATATGGTATGTTTACAGGTTGCATCGATGGAGCTAGAAGGCTGAAAATTTAAACATTTACTCCTTATGTTTGCGTTTTTTTCTTTTAGAAAATTTCCAACCGAAACAAATTTTTAATGGGGGGGGGTCAATTTGCAATGTAAGTTTATCCTAAATAGGTCCCTTAGTTTGTGTGTAGCGTTGGGGATAAACCAGACATGTTCGGGTCGATTGCCAGGAGAGAAGAGGTGGCAACCACCCAGAATTAATTTTTATCTCAATTTTGAAATATTCATCGTCAGGTTTTAGGCACTACATTTTTTTTTTTCCCGTTGGAATCTCTCACTCTGCCCTGGGTATCACAGAATAATGTCGACTTACAAATTTGAATCATTGCCTTCTACCTCGGTGTTTCTTCAGATTATTTCCGTGTCATTCAACATCGAGTCTTCATTACGAAATCTCATTCACCCACGACTGAATTTCCCCCCGTTTTTTCACTGTTTACAACTTAACCTCTTCAGGAGATGATTCGGATTCGTTTTGTACCCCTGAGCGAACATCATTGAAAAACTCATTTCTCACGAATTCATTTCATTCGGGTTTTTCAAACATCATAAAAATCTGTGGAGAAAAGATGGAGTGACGAGAAAATAGCACAAAAATTATCAAAAATTTTTTTTAGTTTACATGAATTCAGTAGACAACAATCTTAGAACTTTGAATCAGATTTTTTTTAGAAAAGGTTTTCTCGGTGTACTGTGTTAACCGCAAAAATTACTTCAAAAATAGAAAAAAAAATAAAATAAAATAAACTGGTCTGGTTATTCACTCAATAGAAGCCGTCTTATCACCAACATTTTTTGGTAGCATGCAGTGTTGAGGGTGATCAATTAAAAAATAGCAAAAAGGGGCGATCAATGAATAAGTTACTTCTCTTGGCTTTTGCTGGGCTGTGATCATTAGGAAAAAGTCTAAATTTGAAAAAACAGAACAAAATTAGCAGACACAAACTAAGAATCAATTTAGCATAAACTTACATAGCAAATTGAACCTTCCACTAAAAATCTATTGGGAAGAGGGGGGGGGGATGTCCATCAACCCTCACTCTAAAAAAACCCTGCTTTTTTTGTAAACATATCAAGGAGCAAATGTTGAAATTTTCAGCCCTCTAGCTCGATCGGTGTGGCTGGTAATACATACATAGCCAGCCGGCCAGCAACTCATGTTGACAGATTTGGTTGACGGAGTCTAATATCCGAGTAAATCAAATCTTTCACTGTTTGTGTTTCATTCACCTTTCATTTACCCCGGTAGATTCATTCACCTTTCATTTACCCCGGTAGATTCATTCACCTTTCATTTACCCCGGTAGATTCATTCACCTCCAAAATAATTTCTTTCACCCATGAATGAATCGAATCATTCACCAGTTCAAGAAACACAGATCTACCCGACAGTTTCAACTTTCTACATCGTTCCTCCAACCCCCCGGAGTTGGCCGAATCCAGCCCCACGGCCTCTTTTTATACGGTCCGCAGACTCCATTGAATATCTGACGTTGCATACAAAAATCCTTAGTTATCTTTATCTCCGATAAACGAACGATAAAATTCAGTATCAGAAAATAGAGACAAAATCTCTTCTTTTTTCTTCCCTCCCAATGGCCCGAAACGAATCAATGTTTTATAGATAGAGATGTTTTTCTACCAATATACACACAGTTTGAACCTCAATCAAACGATATTTTCGCAATGAATCTTATAGTTCGCATCAATGTTCCATAAGAAAGTATCTTATAAACGAGCAGTTGAATGTCCAAGAGCTAACCTCTCTATGCAACGGGTTATAAATGATTAGAATAATCTTCTTGTCGATATTGTAAATGCGTCAGTGCTCACTACGACAAATAGTTTGGACGAAATTTAGGAAGATATTAACCGTCTTATAGCGAATTGATTGAATAAATCGTATCCTGTACGTTCGAGTCCATACCTACAGGCCTCGGCCTTTTGGTTGAAAATTATCATATCATCATTGACTGAAAGTACATGGTTTGATTCTATTACATACAGTAAAAAAAAAAAAAAAAAAAAAAAAACCACCCAAAAAAAAACAAACATTAAAACAACAACAACAAAAAAGCAAAAACAGTTCTGTACGATCATTGTTTCACGTTTCATTTGTTTTTGGCCCGCAAGACATAAAGAAACGTTTCTTGTCCGGCCCACCTCCAAAAAAGTTTGTCCCCCCGCCCCGCTATAATCGATCAGTTTTTCTCTCTCTCTCTCCTTCACCCCCCCCCATCGTCTCTCGACTGACTGATCGCTTTCTCGAACTTCTACTAATGGACTCTTCGATCTACTTTCTATTTTTCCTCTCTCCGTCTTCAATAGAAATACAGAAGGTAGAAATATTATTATTAGATAGGAAAAGATTTTTTTACAGGCCCCCACCTGCTCCACCCCCCCCCCAACCCCCATTATAATGCAGATGTTGGTGTCCAAGAAAGACGAAACAGCGTCATGACCGAACTACGATCAATTCAACTACTCGGGTGCTAGATCAAACTATTTTGGACAGGCCTGTATTACCGTGAATCATAGCTAGAGCTAGCCATTTTGGAGTAAAATTTAGCTAAATCAATATTTCGGGGTCTACCATCCGACTGCGTTATAACGGGAGATATTTCGAAATACATCCTTCTCCAATATTTTGATTGATTGATTTCTTTTGAATCTTTTCTTATAGAAGATAGATGAACCTTCGAATACCATAAGTGCTGAATAATTGTTAAAAACATATGTACTCTTCAGAGATACCATGATCAAAATTTAAAAAAAAAAAATAATTCAAACTGGTTAGTCATCCAATAGAAACAGTCACATGACCGATGTCTCTTGGCGACAATACCATGTTGGGGGTGATCAATTAAAAAAATTAGAAGAGAGGGTGATTAATTAATAACTTACTTGCCTCACCTTATCCAGATCACTAAAAAATCCTGATTAAAAAAAACAAAAACAAGCATGAACACTGCCAAATATAAAGTAAGGGAGCAATTTAGCATAAACTTACATTCTAGATAGATCCCCAGCATTTTTTGATTCAAAAAATGCCAAAAAAAAAACAAAAAAAAAAAAAATGGCAATTTGATATATTTATCGGGAACAACACAGGCAGAATATTTCCATATCACTATTTCACAAGTATGAGATTCAGTTGACAGAAAGAGAGAGTAATTGCTCGTCTTCCTCCTCTTGCCATTACTACCGCAGATGGTGGACGCATTGTTGAACGTATGGTTCTTGTTAATTCCACTCGGCAGTTCCCTAAATGTTCTTAGCACACAACTTTCATTTTTGACACCATTTCTTTTCACGCATTCATTTTCCACAATTCTATCTTTTTTCCTTCTCCAATCGGGTAACCACCGATGATTTGAACTAAGTACTTAATTAGTCCACTATGAATAATGCATCTCACAAATCTATAGTAGATAGAAATAAGAGGCTTTTAGAGGAGACATTAAATCATGAAAAAAAACTTTACCAACAATCGAGAAAAAGGATTAAAAAAATTACAAAAAAAGGGGGGGGTTGCAAACTAAACATTTAAGCAGTCAGGCAGAAAATTGGACTGCGAAACGTTCTCGGACAAAATAATTTTACAAAATTTTTTCAGCAGCATATCGGGGTGTCGGCCAGGAATTTGATTTCCCCAACGTTTTGATAGGATTCGGATGTTTTCCAAGGTCTGCATTTTTTGAATTTGAATACGTATTTTTTTTTTTTTAAAGCCAAAAATGTCCGGAAAAGGATACTTGAACACTTAGCTTAATTGGGAAATTGAAATAAGTTTTCCATCGGGAATTAGCGATTAAACGGCTACTGGGAACACAGGTGAACACTTCGCATAACATTTATTTCTACTGGTTTTACGAGATGCATTTATGATAAGTTAGGACCATAAATGTCTAATGTCAGGTACAAATTTTTGAACATATCTTTTCTCAAATTATTTTAATTAATAAAAAAAAAAAAATGGCCAAGTTTATTTATTATTGAAATGTTTTGTCATTTGGAAAAGAAGTTCTGTTCATTTACTATCGAAATGTTTTTGTCTAATTCATTTCATTTTTTTACAGCTTGCCAGTGAATATATATTTCTTACTTAGGATAGGATGGGAATAGTGTCATCTCTGTCATCAAATGGGCTCAAAGTGTAGTTGCAACTCCACAAACTAATTTCATGACAAATATTTTGCTTAGTCTGGGCTCATGGGTTCAGAAGGAAATTCCATTTTTTTAAATTGCAGTTTTCTAGCATGGTGCTCAATAATATAGGTAAAAATGACGGGGTCCACCATCCACCTATTTTATATTGTGGACCACGTCATAACAGGGTGGCCTGTACATGTTGGAGTTTAACTTGCAATATTCATCAACAGTCTGGAGTCCAACATATATATATATACAAAATCTAGAGAAAGGCCGGAGGCGTGCAACATGCCTCATTTCTGAAATCTCATCTCTAACCTACGCAGAGAGAGAGAAAGAGAGAGACTTCAACATCTCAAGTTAACGACAATACTATACAATACCAACTTCTCCGCACTGATCTCTCACTTGTCTCCAAACATTCTCACAACACGATAAGTCTTGACACTATAACTCACAGCTCGGTAAATAAACACAACATATCCATGCCTACACCCTCTCTTAGTCATGGAACAAGAGGTCAGAATTTGAAGTATCAAGTGTGTCACCGTCAAAGCAGAGGCGTAGCTGCGGGGAGGGGTTCAATTTGAAAAACAAAAACAAAAACATCACAAGCCCCCCCCACTCCGGCCCCCATGAAATTTCAGAAATAGTACTCCACCAACTGCGTTTTTTTTTCTGATATTCTGAAATAACAAGGATACGTTCGTGTAGATACGGGTTATACTATAAAGAAATGGATACATGATCCAGTGAAATAATCATAAACGGTTGATATTTATTAGAAACTCTGTTCGAACCGACATCCCGTTTTTACATGGTGAATAGCGGCATGTCACATTAAGAAGGCCTCTTGTTGGATGCAGGTTCGATCCCTGCAGCAGCCCGTTCCATTGATTGTTTATTCTATTTACTCTGTCTAGGCCGACTAGCATATTCGACATGTAAAAACGAGATGTTGGCTTCAAATAGAGTTTCACTGTATAACGATGCATGAATTGCATAGATGATAATTCGGCTTATAGGGTTATTTTCCACTAATCAAGTGATTACTGCTCATTATATAAACGTATGCTACAGGATAGTACAAGTCTATTTATTCCAATCAGGGTAAATATTGGAGGCCCCCTCCCCCAGGAGCCGAACCCCACAGATCTTAAGCCACACCCCTGCATCAAGATAATATCCAGATGTATCAACATTTGGAATAGTCTTCAAACCAACGCAGTAAATACCACAATACTTGATACACTGGAACGTAATTGAGCCATGACCTTCCTGAGCCGAGGAAGTCCACAATATATGAATGCTAGAGTTGTTAGAGAATTGGAAGAATGCTGGCAGAGCCCTTAAATGGGTCTAAAATTAGCATCCGCCAGGAATACCCTTAGCTGAGGTGGGTTTTACAAAGGCGAGTGTACACACAGAAATGGTGGACTCCTAGTTTCCGTGTGTAAAATTGAAATAACTCCTATTAGTTTCAAAATCAACTAAATCTTACAGGATTATCTCCCGACAAAAGAAAAACAGAAATAAATACATAAATCATATTGTTATTGCTTTGAATGAATCAAATTGTCAAACTGTTTTTAATTGCTCACTGTGTTCAAGATCAAGTGGGCGAGTGTGTGAAACTCAAAGGTTTGTATGGAAATTAAGTTGTTGAACAACCGTAGCCACCAAAGGTGGCGAAGGGTTCTATCCATTTTTATATGTGCATGCATCTGTGTGTTGGAGAACTCCTGGCCATACAGTTTTGTCTACAGATTTAAAATTTGGCATCAGTACTCCACTAGATGTATTTTAAAGAATTTTTTTCCGTCTTTCAGAAGAAGATCCTATTGGGACCTTATTCTGACGGATTTATTAATAATGTCTAAATTCCCCAGAATTTAGATGTTTTTTTTTTACTCTCTTTAAATGTTTTCCCAGTTGAGAATACTTGTGTCAAACTGACAATATTTATTTATTCTCCGAAGGAATTCCTTTTACAAGACTTCAAATTTTTATGCTACGGTTGTTCAGTTGTTGACAGTTACGATGAGTTTTTTTAATCATCTTATTTGTGCACCGTTTCCTAACATTGAGTGAGCGAGGGTGTGAAACATTTAAAGAAACTACAAAATATCCAGAGAAGAGTAAATGAAACTTCCAGAACAAAAGAAAAAAAAAAAAAACCTTCCCAGGGGAGAAAGTCTTGAAAAAATTAAAACAGACAATATTAGTAGAAAGGAGGCTTGATATAAGACATTAAATAAGTTATTATTATATACAAAAAAAATAAAAAGATAAAAATATTTACATGAACATGTATGCACCCTGTGAATGTAAACATTTTGTGCCTTTTGCACTCTTTGGCAACCGGCTGTCTGTCGTTTCCTTTGGATTCTAAGAATAAGGAAACAACACATGCCCGCGTTGAAAGGTGTGAGAGGCATGAAATATTTACATTCACCGGGTACATGTTCTTGGAAATGTAAATATATATATATATTATATACATAAGAACACTGTGGGAAAAATTCAAGAGAAACTTCTTCTCTCACAGAAAGTCAATGATTAGAATGAATTAATGGATCACGATCAAGAAAGAATAAAAGCTAAAACAGTGGACAGCTTTGGAGATGAATATAATTACACAACTTAATAAAATAACCAATTGAATTTTTTTGTAGAAAAGCAAAATATTAGCAGAAGGATATGAATGAAATTCACTCGCTATATAAATATATACATCTATCTCTAGCTATACATATAGATATGTATAGCTATACATATCTATCTATATCTATACATATACACGTATACATATATCTATCTATATCTATACATATACACGTATACATATATATACATATATGTATATATATGTATACATATACATGTATATATATGTATACATATACATATATATGTATACATATACATATATATGTATACATATACATATATATGTATACATATACATATATACGTATACATATACATATATACATATACATATATATGTATACATATATATGTATACATATATATGTATACATATACATATATATGTATACATATATATGTATACATATATATGTATACATATACATATATATGTATACATATATATGTATACATATATATGTATATATATATATGTATACATATACATATATATATCTATCTATATCTATACATACACATATATATCTATATACATATATACCAATATATAGATATCTATACATATTTATCTATATCTATACATATATATATATATATATCTATATACATATGTATACATATCTTTCCTGAATAAAAATATTGCTGCAACCAAGTCAAAATGGTCAAAAATCTTAAATATGGCCAAAGAAAAAAAAATTCATGGCCAAATACTTTTCAATTAGGCCAGATCTGTCAAATTTGGCCATAAAATGTCCAAAACAGCAACTCTGATTTACACAATGTCTACTCGCCTAAAATCAGACCGGTTTGTAAAAAGTTTCCCGAGCCAGTAGCTCACTGGCCAACAGGACCATCAATTCAGTAATTAAGTCACCCTGTAGTTCCGTGTTACCGTCCGGCAATGAAGTCATTCCGGTAGGTCTACAAAGCACCAGGGTAAATAGAGAATTATGGTTGACAACAAAAGCGAATTTTATCAAAACATTTCTAAATTGACAATGACGTTATTGGATTGGGAGAGCTGGAACAATCGCCGAGGGAAAAGTATTTTCTTGTCTTTCTCTTGGGTTTCAAGAGAAAGGCTCCGTTGTTGAAACAAGAAAAGAAAACAGACTCTGTTCAAAACCTGTGACGTTGTTTACACAATTTTTGACAGCATTTGTCGACCTTTGTTTCTGAGATAAAACTATTTGTTTGCAATTGAGTTTTCAAATTAATCCTCGCTATAACGTCTAAATCAAAAATAAATAATCACTGCATCAAAAATAAAGCAAACAATATTGTTCGGAATGCAATATAATTCATTGGGAAATGGAAAACTTTATATATATATATGCATATATATATATATATATATAATGTATAAGTGCATATATTGATTATAAACACAATAGAGTCTGCTTTTTTTTCTCTCATTTTTAGAACTGATTTATAAAGGAATAATATGTCAGTGAGATAGAAAAAAGAAAATGCCTTTCTTTGCCCACTCTCGTCTCTTCAAACCATTTCAAATATGATCTGAAAGAAAGAGATTTTGGCATTCATAGACCTGTCAATGTTTGTTGCAGGTAAAAAAAAGGAGAGAAAATTGAAAAAAAAATCAAAAAAACCCCTGTAAATTTTATCAGTGCTTTACATACATTAAAAAAAGCCAAGCCTGGCTCAAGGTAATTTTCAAAGAGCATACTCTGAGAATAGTATTATCAACAGCCCGTAAAACCTGACAAATGATCAATCTTACCCCTATGTCACCAAAGGCTACTGAGAGTTATTTTGACCCTCAAACTATTTGGCCTTGCCTAATGGAGTACTGATGCCAATCTTCAAATCTGTAGACAAAACGGTACGGCCAGGAGTGCAGGAACACATAATCACTAATAAAAAGGGATAGAACCCGTTCGCCAACCTTTGGTTGCAACGGTCAATTCGATAATCTTCATCCTTGTCCGGTTTAATCTTACACTGTTGTACTGAGCTAAGCTGAATCCAGTATCAACGTCCCTGGAATGGGGTGGGGCAAAATGGTATAATCGCTCGATCAGTCAGGGACGTTAGTGGGGACGTTCGCACATCTAAAAATGAACTTCAAATAAAATGAGTTGATGCTCAATACAGATTCATTCATTGTTTAATGTTATCGCGGTCTGCAAGCAACCGAAACTGGACAGCAATTTCAATCTAATGAAAATGAATGCTGCAGAATATTAGCCTTGTGTCAAACCTGGCTCAGTGCCAGTTACACGAATGCAGCGACAACGAAAATAGAGCGCACTATATGACGTCTATATCGTCATAAGATAAACTTAGCTTTTTTTAGCGAGCAATAAAATTGATTTTTTTTTCTTTATGAGAATAAAATGTAGAGTGACTGAGAGAATGGGGGTTTTTTTTGTCAAAGAGTAGGTTATGAAAAGAGACAAAAAGTGAGACGGGGTGGGGGCCCCCCAAATGGATTCGATAACCAAAATGTTACACAATTTAATACAGTAGCCAGCCGGGACTAGATTTGTATAAACATTCGACCAAGTCAACCGTACAGGTGATAAAATTTGCATATATGTGTTTGTTTGTTGAAATCCTGAAAGGACCAATAATACGAAAACTGAAAGTAGAGAAAGTCAAGAATTCTTTTATTTTTTTCATTTATTTTTCTATTATTATTATATCATTATTATTGTTATTATTATCATTGTTATTATTATGATTGTTATTATTATTGTTATTGTTTTTCATTATTACTATTGCTATTATTTTTATTATTATCACTATTATTTTTATTATTATCATTGTTATTTTTATTATTATTATCATTATTTTTATTATCATTATTTCTATTATTATTATTTTTTATCATTATTATTATTATCATTTTTATTATTATTATTGTTATTTTTAATATCATTATTATTTTCATTATTACTATTATTATTAACGTTATTGTTATTATTTTCATTATTACCATTATTGTTATTTTTATCATTATTATTTTTACTACTACTACTACTACTACTACTACTACTACCAAAACAACAGGTGCGGATCTATTCGGAAGGTCCACCTGAAAGGTGTGGACCAAGTTTCATATCAATCCAACGTGATACTGCTGAGAAAACGGATATTTAGTTTATCAGGGACGAACCGACAGGTCTCTCATAAAGATGCGTTGGACACATGTATAAAAAAAAAAATTCTATCAAATATTTAGAAGAAGAAATTTTCTGAATAAAAGATGAAATTTAAAAAAAAACTAGATCATCCCAAATAATCATGAATTGACTTTGAAAATAAAAAACTTCCACAGCCTTATCAAACAAGAGTAAAACATTTTTTTTTTTCTCTGATGGACACACTCTGTCAGAAAGGAATACAGTGAAAAATCGTGAACGACATGAAATGCTTTTGGGGTGTAAATTCCAACCCCCGAAGAGAGAAAAAAGAAACAAAAAAAAGCCATAAAAAAACAAACAAACAAAAAAAACAAATAAACACATATATGCCTCACCCCCCACTGCTGAATATAACTCTCCCATGGATGATTTTTTTATATGTATCTTCATTTCCAGTGAGTGTGACATTAAATCGATCACCCCTACACACACACACAAACACGTTTACGTTTTCATACCAATGCTGTTCTATGGGATAAGCACATTGCGCAAGGTACCCGGGGGCCCCCGCGATCGTAAGGGTCCCGAAATTCAATTTTAATGTATCGAGGCTAAGGGCGGGTAGGGGTTAAGGACCCTAGTGCATTGCTTTGCCCGGGAGCCTCAAATATTCATAAGATGGCCCTTCTGTACGATTTATAGATCACGATTCACAAGAGGAAAACACGTTTCATGAGAAGAGCATGTATTGTATTACTGCACTGAGTGCGACTGTTCAGTCTCTTCTGTGAATACACACAAGAAAAAAACCCAAAACACTATTGAAATGAATGTATATAGACAACTGACATCGTGTCTTCTCTTTCATTAATTCATGTATGTATCTCTCAATGTACTTCAAACAGGACAATAAGATGAGGAAAGTCATCCTATGGAGTCCAACCCTTATTTTTCTGTTCAGCTGTATTATTCTGGTGATTATAGTTCGAAAATTCACGTCAAACATTTGGTGTCCCAGTCTGAGGTCTTCTTCAAGGTTTGATTTAAATACGGATATTGTAGAAATTGGTAACCAGATATCACATTTAACATTTATATAATATTCATTATCATACCCAGTTCGTTTGGTTTCTCTTGAATTCTTTCTTAAGCAATAGGATTGTCGGACTGTGGAATAGATTATCGGAGTTTAGTCCTATCAACAGACGTAAATGATTTTTCTTTAAAAGAATTATGATCTTCATTAATACACCAGAGTTAGAATGGTAAGTTCCTAGATAGTGTGTAAATATGATTGTTAGGACACGTACTTGTAAATACAATACAATTAGTACATACTTTTTCTTCACACTGAAATAGATGTTCCCAAAGGGTACGGTCAGGGTTCATGATTCCCAAATTAATAATCTTTTTTTTAAAACGGGACATGTCCTAGTGACTATTTAAGGTGACTTACTTCGTGTCACCAAGACAGAGTAATAGTGACCAACAATACGAACACATACACACACACAAACTGTGTCGTGCTTATAGTACTGTAAAGGGATGCTCCATTTACTATTCTGTAGTGTGAGAAATTTAAATATTAAAAAAAACCAGGGTCAAAATTGGGAAAGGGGGTAGCTTCAAACCCGAGAATTAAAGAAAGAAAAAAAATGACAGATAGATTACTGATTTTTTTAGTTTTAAAAAGTAGGGTTGCATCAAATTTCCTAATTTTTTAAAATACTCGTAACCTCAAATGCCAACCCCTCTGTCAGAGAATCTTCAGTTGGTGCATTGTACTCTGGTGAATGAAGTATATATATGTACATTATTATGAATTAATCTACAATGCGCAAACAATATACCCTTGTGTACCTCAATGTTCGTTGAATTGAGGTGACCTTTACCCTTCTTCAGTAATCTCTTTAGTAGCCTAGGTCGGTTTTTTTTACTACTAGTATCAAAGCAAGGGATACGTAAGAGTTAAGGGTGTACAATGTATGAGATACAATAGCACCATTCATTACGTTAAAGAGGGCGGGGCACCCTCCTCTAGGAAAATAAGAAAATAAAAAAAAACAAAAAACTTGGTATTTGATTTGTTACTAAAAAAAAAGATCGTTTTAACCCCCTGAAAATATGTAGATACTCTAGTCACATACCTTGATTAGTGCGATTAATTCATTCTAAAATTATCCGTACTGTTCAAGGTCTTGTTATATTCTAACGAGCTTTCTCTCCCAGCTTATACTTATTGTTAATACTGTAATATCCCAAATACATCAAAACCCACACAAATCAAAACCGCACTGTTCGAGGTCCTGTCATGATTTAATGAGTTATTTGTTTCCAGCTTACTTCGATACATTATTTTTTTTATTGCATTACAAACCTTCAGCTTACTACATTAAAACCCGCACTATTCAAGGTATACTTGTGTTGATAAAATCGCGTGCGTACACTTCACACACAAATATACATCCTAATTATTATTCACATCTATCTATATAAGGGTCAAATAGTCATTCCAATAGTACAACACACACGAACACATCTGGGTTTTTTTTGCTGAATACTAGGGTAAAAATTAAGAAAATTAGATTAAAGACATGAATTTTGTGCCATAACACAAAATATTTTAAACCCCCACAAACTGAATAAGAAAACGATCACTGTCATTAAATATCCGAACGGATCATTAATAACGTCCCACAGAATATTTAAAAAAATAAAAAATAAGAAATAAAAAACATTTTTGAAGGGCATAACGTAGGGAAAAGGAGAACCGATCGAAAATTTTCACGCACTCGTTCACTCGATGTTGAAAACGGCGCACGAATAAAACGAAGTGCGATGAATAAATGAAAGAGAAAAACGGAAGCACATGAATCATACTGCTTTGAAACAAAATTTCAGAATCGGTTTGATATGAGCGCTGTTTTTTTGACATCGATCGAGCAAGTGCGTCAAACTTTGGGTTCGGGACCACCATTTCTGAACTGTGCCATTGTTTGGAGAACCGACTGATAATTGAGGCCAAACCCATTCAGGACTGATTGATTGTTGATAATCAATAACGTTTTCTTTACTACGTTAACCGAATTATCGACGTGTTAATTGTGGGGAAAAGAGGGGTCGTCAAGTGCACGATGAGATTTTTCCAGGTACCTGACCGACCAAAATAAACGAGAGAAAAAAGATTTATCGTATTCGTGGGTGTCAGTAGTAAAGGGGCTTTTGTGCCCACACCCCCGGAAAAAGTACCACATGTTACAACACAATCATTGTAAATAAATACGGAAGTAACTAAGTGATGAGTTATCATCTTAGAAAGATAAAAAATTCCAGAATTGGTAGATTATTTTATTTAACTAACATTGACACCCACTCGGGGTTCAAACAGAGCATTTGCCCTTTCGGGACCAGACCTTCTCACCTCGGGTGAGGAGGTTTCGAAAGTTGGAACTCTATAGTCAATAAAGGATAATGGTGCTGTAGAATTGTTCTATGTAACCCCAACTTAATGTATCCAGATAAAAAGATGGTAATAAGGTTGCCGCTGAGATATATATACACTTTAGCAACCCCTGAAAAAATATTAGAGGGCGCCCATGTGACCGTATTTATTAGAGTGACGATGCGATCTCGGATATGAGGCGACCCCCCCCCTATTATTGTAGATAAAAATCGGTTATCTATCATTATTTCAACAGCCGAGTAAATTTGGTGTCCTTCAATTTCAACCTGTTTTTTTTTTTTTCTCCTCTTAAATGAAATATCTTGCGTTGGACACAGGCAAATAATGCGGTCGGGTACCTGGGGCCAAGATGTAATTGCTTCTTCAGACCCAAAATAAGCCCCACGCGCCCTACAAAAAAACTGAGTCAGGGACCCCCACCCACTGTAATGGGATAGGTACTATCAGTTTACAAATATAAATCAATAAACAGAATGAAAATGAAACTATAATAACAGTTATTTTTTTAAAAAGTGTAACAGATGAATCTGAACTTGGAAACACAGTAAACGACATTTTTACCCCATGAGCCACGACTACTCGAGAGACAGAAAGCATTTTAAAAGAAATAAACAGTATTGCCAACTTTATTCTCAAGTTTACATCTAAAAACGAACCGGGGATATCTAAATTCTGCAGATTTCTACCTAAAACCTAGGAACCATATAAAACATAATTAAATCAAAACTAAAAGTGACTTCAAATCTTCAACATAGCATAAAAAATATCACTTGATTTAAAACTATGAATCAAATTAAAAAAAATAGAACTCATCTTATTAAAAAATCATCTAGTTAAAAATTTCTGACATCTGGACGGAACCAAAAACATCTAGATCTAGATCAAAAACATCTAAATTGGCAAGACTGTTTTTGTCTTTTTTTTACGCCATGAGCAACAGACTGCACGGGGGTAGCATTTTAAACTAACTCATGCACCCACACGGAGTAAAAAAAAGAAAAAAAAAAAAAAGCATGGCATGGTTTTAATGGTTTAGTTAAAAACAAGGTCACCAACACGTGGATTGAAGAACTGAATCAGACCAGATTTGTGAATGAGAAAAAAAAAAAAAAAAAATGAAATTATATAGCTAAGAATTAAAAAAAAAATCTTAGTAAGTAACTAAAACAAACCAGGGGAATTAAACCATTGTTAATTTTAATGACTATTTTTTTAAAAACTTTCATCTTAATTTATTTAGTTGCTTTTTATAATATCGCAACTTTTACTACCCAGTCGGGTCGCCCGTTTGGGGAATTAATATCAGTCATAAGATTTAATAATAGTGATTTATAATACTTCACCTAATGATTTAAAAGAGAGAAAAAAAGGGGAAAGAAGGAGAGATTAGACGTTTGAGACTCACCCGAACCCTAGATCTAGAACTATGTCTACGACTCGACATTTTTCCAGCCAGAAAATAGGGAGCCACCACCAGGAGGAAGAGAAGACCAAGGTTGAACAACCAGTTTTACATAATCCACAGAAGGAGCAGAACTCAATTCTACAGCAAACGAAGCAATACGTTTTCTTGCAGAATCTCAACTGAGAATATTCAATATTTCTGCATGTGCGTGTTTACTCTCATTCTCTCTCTCCCTCTCTGTCTCACATACAGACGCCCTCTCTGCTTGTGTGTGCGTCTTTCTTTCTCTCTCTTTGCACACAGACTCCCTCTTTGCTTGTACGTCACTCTCTGTCTTTGCACGTAGACTCTCCCTCTCTCTTTGCACGTAGACTCTCTCTCTCTCTCTCTTTGCACGTAGACTCTCCCTCCTTGCTTGTACGTCTCTCTCTCTCTTTGCACGTAGACTCCCTCTCTGCTTGTACGTATCTCTCTCTCTCTCTCTCTTTGCACGTGTGGGTTTCTCTCGCTCTCCGTGTCTGCATGTTCGTGTTAACCCACTCCCTCTCTGCGTGCACATGTGTGTGTGTGTGTGTGTGTGTGTGCAAGTCTCTCTCTCTCTCTTTGCACGTGTGGTCTTCTCTCTCTCTCTCTCTCACCACATGAGTGTATTTATTCTTTCTAGCCCTCTATCTGCGTGTGTTTCTCTCTCTCCTTGGCACGTGCACGTTTCTCACTCTCTCTCTCTCTCTCTCTCATTCCGTGTTCTTGACTCTCTGTCTTTCTCTGTCTTCTCATGTCTCACTCTCTCCAGGGTTCTCCCCTCACTCTCTTTCACCATGATTTTCTCTTCACCCCCTCCCTCGTCATCCTTTTGTTTCCCCCCTCTGTCTTTCTCTCGTCATGACTCCCTTTTCTCCGCTTTCTTTCATCGTGGCTTTCCTTCCACTCTCTTTCTCTCTCTCACCATGATTCTCTCCCTCCCCTTCTCTCTCTTATTCCCACCCTCTCTTCCCTTTTTCCCCATTTTCACTTTCATTCATTCTTCCTAAGGCTGAATTCCTCTTCCGTTCCAAGATTCGGTACGATTCAGGAAAGGTGGTCCCGACTGGAATTCGGCTGACGTGACGTAAATATGCGATCCGTCGGAAAATTCACGAAGCGAAGCGAAACAATTCCATAATTTGATTTATCCAACGACATAACAATATAATTCATTTACATTTCTTTTTTCATGAAATCTCTTATTTCTATATATTTGCGTGCAGAACAAAACAGTCGGGCCGGGACCACCTTCTCGAAATCGTGCCCTAGATTTTGTAAAGGGGACCCGGGGTGGAATTCCGAATTTTTAAAATATGTACTGTGAACACCGTTTGAAGGGAGTTCTCTGTCTCTGTCTCTGTCTCTGTCTCTCTCTCTCTCTCACACACACACGTTTTATTGGTTTCGTTGATTGCTTTCCACCTAACAATACAGTCAACACAGGTTTCTTCAGTTTTCAAGTTGGTCTGGCTGGCTGTATGTATGTCTGTCAATGGTGCTAGAGGGTTGAAAATTTTAACATTTACCCATCGTATGACTTGTCTACAAAAAACATTCTCTTGTTTTTTTTTTTTTTGTTTTTGTTTTTTTAAACTCCTCCCAAACAGGTTTTAGGGGAGGGGCTCCAGTTTGCAAAGTAAGTTCATGCTAAATCAGTCCCTAGTATATGCCTGCTTGTTGTTTTTTTTTTTGCTTTATTTTGGAAAAATTCAGACTTTTGCATGATCACAGCCCAAGAAAAGGCGACAAAAATAACTTGATCATTTATCACCCTTTCTTCCAATATTTCTCTTTAAAAAAAAATGGTTACCCCTAACCAACACGACATGCTGCCAAAAGACGTTGGGTCACATGACTGTGTTTCACTGAGTGACTAACCAGACCTAT
This sequence comes from Thysanoteuthis rhombus, assembly GCA_963457665.1. Taxonomy (NCBI): domain Eukaryota; kingdom Metazoa; phylum Mollusca; class Cephalopoda; order Oegopsida; family Thysanoteuthidae; genus Thysanoteuthis; species Thysanoteuthis major. Next base: position 51,663,287 of record OY735224.1, read on the forward strand.
TTTTATCAATTTCTTTTACTTTCTTTTTCTCCGTCCTAGAAAAAAAGAGGAGAGAGAGATTCTAAAAGACAGCGAGTTTTACTGAAGAGAGAGGAAAAGGAAAACAAAAAACGAATTGGGATACCCCCCTCCCGCCCTATTCCGAAAAAGCAGTCTTCAAAGAGAGAGACAGAGGGAGGAAGAGAGACAGAGAAGGGGGGAGAGACAGATGGAGGAAGAGAGACAGAGGGAGACAGATGGAGGAAGAGAGACGAAGAGAGACAGAGGGAGACAGATGGAGGAAGAGAGACAGAGGGAGGAAAAAGCAGAGAGACAGAGAAAGAAACAGTGTGAGAGAGAGAGAAAAAGAAAGAGAGAAAAAGAAACAGAGAGAGAGAAAAAGAAACAGAGAGAGAAAGAAAAAGAAACAGAGAGAGAAAGAAACAGAGAGAGAAAAAAACAGAGAAAGAGAGAGGAAGAAACAGAGAGAGAAAGAAACAGAGAAAGGAAGAGATAAAGAAACAGAGAAAGAGAGAGAAAGAAACAGAGAAAGAGAGAGAAAGAAACAGCGAAAGAGAGAGAAAGAAACAGAGAGAGAGAGAGAAAGAAACAGAGAGAGAGAAAGAGAGAGAGAAAGAAACAGAGAAAGAGAGAGAAAGAAACAGAGAGAGAGAGAGAGAGAGAAAGAAACAGAGAGAGAGAGAGAAAAAGAAACAGAGAGAGAGAGAAAGAAACAGAGAAAGAGAGAGAAAGAAACAGAGAAAGAGAGAGAGAGAAACAGAGAAACAGAGAGAGAGAAACAGAGAAACAGAGAGAGAATTGCCTTTTAATAGCACGGGTTTTCTCCTCCACTTTAATAATGATGGCAACAAGAAATATTCTGTAGTTTTTGTGGTAAAGGAATTCATTGATTCAATCGTTACACACACACAAATAGAAAAATAAATGCCGATTTAGCGCTATTCGCGTGATATTTAGCGCGTTTCTCGCATAGGCCGTGCAAAAATCACAATTTCAGCGCGGTCATTTTAGCCATTTTCTGACCATTTTTTTGTGGTGCGTCTTGGCTGTACGGGTCTATTTTTATCCCAAATATTTAGCGCCCAACATCGCCTTTTAACGCTTTTTTGGCCATCAAACTAAATTACCCAGTAACACTGGTTAGAAAAAAAAAAAAAAAGAAAAAAATAGATGGGGGTCCAAATGGATTGGGGGCGGGGGGGGGGGCAAAAAGAGAAATTTTTCTTTTGCTGATAAATACCTGTAAAGAAACTCTGATATCATTTTTTTAGGGTTAACTAGGGATTGATTTTTTAAAAATTATTTCTATTTTTTCTTATTTATGAATATTTCTGTCAAGATATAAAAAATAGATAAATAAATAAATAAATAAATGAAATAAAATAAAAAAAAGTATGCCTTGTCCGAGGAGGAATCCAGACCCCAGACCCTCAGGGCCACGTCTGTAAATGGTGAGGTTTATAGCCAAACCATTGAAGCAGGCTAGTTAGTTCTTTCATTCTGAAGATGGTTTGGGTGGAGCTTGGCTCTCACACAGACAGGACAGGTAAGCATCTGAACTACAAGGCAGATGAGAACACACACATATTCTCTCTATCTCTCTCCTCGCAATCAATACAATTGAACACTTGTAAAATCTAGTGTGATATAGACCTCGTTTTTCTATTGAATTTTCTTTTAAAATTATTCCGAGGCGGATCCAGGATTGTGAACGTGGGGCGGAGGCGGGGGGTCCAAAATATTTTTTCTCACCCCGCCTGTGTGATTAATTAGATGACTTTGGTTTAATTCGTGTACTTGGGATTATTTTGAAAAAAAAAAAAAATATTTATATTTTTTTTTAACCAAAACGAATAATGAAGCCATTTTGATATGGGCCATTTTTATGGCTAAAAGTAGCTGGATTTATTTTGAAAAGAGAATGGTCATTTGGGGTAGATTTAATCGCTGGGTAACTTTAGATTTCATTTCCTCAGTTTTAACGTTAATTTTGAATTTCAAAAGTGACCAATAAAATTATCTAAAAGTCACATTTATAACGCGCATGTGTGAATTGTTCAGACTTATTTAATAAGGACAAACGGTAGAAAATCTAGCAACTTATAGCCATTTATAATTACCAACATAAAATGGCTACAAGATGTGTCTTAGCAAATATAGCCATTTATTTCTTTATCTAGATATCAAAAAAAGAAAAAAGAAAAAAGAAAAAAAATGTTAGGGGTCCGGGACCCAGGATCCGCTCGTATCATTCATTTAATTCCTATTACATCTTAAATCATTATCTTTTTTCATTTTACAATTCGACTTTTCGTATAACTTCTTTTCAGCGCTTTTATCTAGCAATACTGGCAATTTCTACTCGCAGCCCCTAGATTTAAGGGATGACCCCACCCCCAAACTTACTGCACCCTGACGACAGGTCTGCCTCTTCGTCATAATCAAATGTTCCGTTTTCTTTTTTCCTTTTTTTTTTTTTTATTTCTCTCAGTTATAATTGCTTATTCAGCTTTTTTCACTTTTCTCCCTAAAGTTGCCAAATAGTGGAGTCGTTTCAGGTCCAATACACAGAAAAATGGCCAAATGCTAAAATCGTTTATGGAAAAACATAGCGGCTATCTTAGCTCACACACATCATGTAGCCATTTTTATATTGGCAATTTTAAATGGCTAAAAGTAGCTAGATAGTCACCGTTATTCAAATTGAATGAGTTAAAAAAATTCACACAAGCCTGTTATAAATGTGACTTTTAGATAATTTTATTGGTCACTTTTAAAATTCAAAATAAACGTCGAGACAGGAAATGAAATCTATAGTTACTTAGGCAATTATATCTATCTGATAGCCATTTTTTTCAATGTAGCCATTTTAGCCATAATAATGGCCTATATCAAAATGGCTATATAATGCGTCTTTATATAGATAGCCAAATATTGCAATACGGTAGTACACATCAGAATAACAAAAAATACAACTAAGTCACGTTTTTTTGTTTTAAACGAATGACAGAAAGTAAGAGTCCAGTTTAGCATTACAATTACATTGTAGATAGAACCCCCACGTCATAATATTGACTTTATTTTTCAAACTGACATATTTCTTCATAAAACGATTGTCTTATGAATGGAGGGGAAAAAAAATCAAATTTTCTTTCAAGAAAACATTCCTGGGAAATGAAAAAAAAAATTACTAAAATCGTCATAAATTTATATCTAGCCAAACCAAAACGTTTAGGGCCAAATGGTTTGAAAAAAGAAAATCGACAAATTTAGCCATAAAATGGCCAAAATATTCCCCGCTTAATACGACTGAGGGGGGGGGGGGTCTTTTTTTTTTTCTTCTTTCTAAACTGATATATTTTCTTCTTTTAAAGCATTTCCTTCAGAGCAAATATGAATCAGTCCGAAAAACACATTTCTTTACTCAATATCACTTCAATTCAACGCAGCTTTCATTCATTAAGGCAACAACCCTTAGAAAAAAAAAAAAGAAGGGGGCCAGGGAGATATGAGGGGAAAGAATAATACGATTTATTACATGCTTTCTTCCCCATTTATTTTTCTTCTAGGGTGTTCAGGGGGGGGGGCAGGGATTACAAAGCGAAATATGTGAGTTGAAGGGGGAAAAAAAAAAAAGTGAAATCTGAACTGAAATCTTAGTCAGGATTGAAAGCTCAACGTCATCACCGAATATTTCTTCGCTGATGAACGAGAAAAGAAAAAAAAATTCAATACTTGACTTTTTTTCTGGCTATCTTCGGTCTAACGGGGTTAGAAGACGGTGGCAATGTTCTGGCTAAAAATAGCTATACTTGTTCAAAGACAGGCTTTAAAATGGCTAGACTCCATATCTTCAGATAACTTAATAGCTAAAAATATTCATGTGCAGCACGTACGTATACATGGTTATCCTTGCTTATCTGTGGCTGAAAAATCGTTAAAGATTTTTAAAAAATGGCTATTTGCGTTTAACTTGTAAGGATTGTGGTAATGATGACATGGTTTCGTGTTAATGGCAGGTAGGGTTATGAGTTTTTATCACTAAAGATTCAATTTCAAAAAAGAGAGGCAAAATAAACAATCGTTGCGTAAAGAAAAATATATTTTGTATCGAAGAAGAAACTACGTAATTCATTTCATTTATATATATTTCACTTGAAAGAAATTATTCAATTTTATTTCGTCAAAATTATCCGGTCACCAACACCCCCCCAAAAAATGCATAAACGATAAGGGGACTGATAGCCTTACTATCATCATCGTCAGTCTTTCAACGTCCGTCGTTGGAACATAGACCTTCCCCAGGATTCGCCACACTTCTCTATCATGGGCGTCGCAGAGCCAGTACTTCCTGAATTTGTCTAGTTCATATCTCCATCTAATATTCTGACGACCTCCGTTGAGCCTGAGATCTCGGGGGATTCATATCGTGGGTCGCGATGTCCATTGGTTGTCTGCCATTCTTGCAACATGGCAAGCCCACTGCCATTTGAGATTTTTAATGAATTCTATGATGTCCCTGACTCTCGTCTTTACCCGGATGTACTGTGTTGTCTTGTGGTCTCTCCATGTGAGGCCCAGCATAATTCTTTCATGTGCACGTTGCATGCTTCTCAATTTGCGAATATGTCTCTGGGTTAGGTTACATGTTTCAGCTGTATAAGTGACGATTGGAAGGATGCATTGGTTATACACCCTTCTTTTTAGGATTAATTGGATCTTCTTATAGGTAACTAATTCCCCCTTTGGAAGGGTTTTCCACAGCATAAACGGCAGATCCCTGTGAGCAGAATAACCCTCCAACCTGTGCGATGAAGCTGTAAAATGTAGTACGACCTCGGGTGTGTCTCAGAAAAATGAACTCACATTTTGTTAGCTAACGGCTGCCCCGGTTCTTATCTGAAAATTAAATAAACTCTCCCATAAGAAAGTAAAATAAAAATCTTTTATTCTCAACAGTCGTTCTTATGGGATAGGTTATTTAACCCTAAGAACCGGGTCAGCTGTAAGCTAACAAAAAGTGAGTATATTTCTCTGTAACACAGGGTGGGCCAACAGTCTGGATACATTGGTAAAGACTTGAATACTATTGGGGGCGTTTTTGAATCCAACTTTTCCGAACAGGTTGGCCGGCAGGCCGGTTGAACGGCCGCCAACGTCTCCACACCTAACACGGCTCGACATTTTTTAAAAATCAGTAGTCAATCGGAATCGTCTTAGAATAATCGCTGCAATTCTTTTTTCTTTTTTTCTTCTTTTCTTTAAATGTTTCTGATACTTTTAGAAATCATATTTACCAGTAGAAACATCGGCACCCAAACATCAAGAAATATTGTATATCTGAATTTTTGAAATGAGGTATTATTATTATTTCTATTAATATCTGGACCATCCTCATCTTGGTTGTTTTTCATACAACGTTTCGGCCGTTGCACTCTTGGTTCAATCCCAGTGTGAGACAATAATAATACTGCTAATGCTAAGAGGGGAGTGCAGTCAATATACCCTCGTCGGTTAAATAAAGGGTTCGGTTCGTTACCTCCCCACACCTACCAGATGATACCTGATGAAGGCCGTAGAGTAAAACGACCGAAACGTTGTATGAAAAACAACCAAGATGAAGATGGTCAGAATATTAATAGAGACTCAAGAAATATTCTAAGATTATGTATCTATTGTATACACAAGGTTCTCAATGTCAGCTGCCGCCAATCTATGAATCAAAATTAATATTTTCCAATGGATCCTGACTTTTGGCCCACCAAAATGTACATATTTGTATTAAAGCGAAGGGTTGGGACATATTTCCCTGTGCACTCGGCAACTAATCGAGTACATCCAAAGCTATGTGATTAGGGTGGGGGGGAAGATTGGAAATGAAGTCGTGCCCTCTCCTATTCGAAAAGGATAGTAACGAACGAAAGAGGGGCCTTCGGGTCACCACCTACGATTGCCAGAGTAGAATGGGTTTTTGATTTGGATTGACACGCATCGACTTGCGTGATACAATCGCCATGAGAATAGATAAGTCACAGAGACGCAGAGTCAGTGAGTGAGTGACTTACGATTGGTCGAAACTGTGTTTAAAGTCTGTTCATTGCAAAGAGGAAAAAAGAAATTCGGGAAAGTTTCTTGAACATTGAAATAAAAATTAATGATTACTTTACTCACACGATTTTTAAAAATATTTAAAACATTTTTCCCATCTTTTGTTAAAGATTTTCTTTCACATAAAATCATATCTTTTTTTCTCTTTCATCTATTTTCCTAAATAAATTTCATGTTATTTCTTTGAAAACTTACACTCCCATTATCTTTCTAACATAATATTTTTCTGAAGGCTTTGTCTGACTTATCATTGAAAAACCTTGAGTTGAGTTGGAACTTGGTAAACAAAACCCCTAAAATTTGAATAATTGAAAATAGATCAACCAATGAATAAGCTTTGGGCTCTTTGGTATAGACCCATACATAAATAACCCGGTCATTTTTACGGATATATATATATATATATATATATATATATATATATATATATATATATATATATATATATATATATATATATGTGTGTGTGTGTGTGTGTACTACAATAGAGTAACAGCTTCGTTTCTCATTCAAAAGAGAAAGTAGATGCTTTGGCATTGTTTTACACGCAAGGTATCTCCTGTACCCCCCCCCAAATAAAATGCTTTTTTGATCATCCCTTCAAATTACAGGGTACAACCAGAAAATGGAGCTAACGAAAGCATCCTGTTGTTCTATTGAGCACTTATTTAGTACGATGGGGGGCGAGTTGTAACGCAAAGTCAAGTTAAACGTGAGAAAGTGGAGCACCCTCAAAAATATCTTAGACATAGAACAAAGAAAGTGTCGAAAGGGGGTGTGAACATGGGCAGGGAAGAGCTGCACCGGGGATCCGACCAATACATTCGCGAGCGGAGCACACCGGACGGGCACACTCTAAGATCGGCTCGTGATATCTGCGAGGGTTTCCGGCAACATTTCGAAGACCTTTTCACAGTCAAGCCAGACCTTTGCAAACGGGAATTCTGCGACTATTTGGCTGACTTCCTCGCCTGGAGGCGTTCGAATCGGCTGGTTGCAAGGGTCTGGTTGAAGAAGACGAAGTCCGTGTGGCGCTAGAGCAGGTCAGCAGTCACAAAGCACTGGGACTGGATAGTTTACCCAACGAATTGTACTTAGGGTTGTCGCACCTGTTTGTCCCCATCTTGACAGCACTATTCAACCAGGGGAGCATCTCCCCGGAAGATAACCAAGAGCGTGATCACGTTGTTGAAGAAGGACAAACGGGGTTGGGGAAATCATAGACAATTTCAGGCCCCTATGAGTTTATCTATTTGCATCCCCATGACTGCAAATATGACACGAGGTCGGATTAAGGTGGGGTCCTACACGTTCGAGAACGTGCAGGCAGAGTGTGCGACCAGATTCCTTGCACATGATTTCGCAAGGACGTCGGGACAAGCTGGACTATGTCCACAGGACGAATCCTGTTGTGCAAGAGTCACTAAGTCCCGATGCGTGATTTTCCAGAGTGATTAGGGGAGGCTTGACTTTGTTCACAGGACGGGTCCTGTTGATGCACTCAAGACGAGCCTGAGCATCATGGTCATTGGTTCCGGGATGGGAGACAATCCCGGACATTGATCAACTTCTCAGCCCGAGGGCGTCAAAAACAGACACTACACTTTGATCTTAGCCAAGGACGAGTCCAAAGATTGCCAACGCGGTTAGCAATGCGCAGACTTAGTGTCCCCTCATTGGCTGACGCATTGCACCTGCGCACTCGGTCTTGGAGGCTCACCACCACACCATCTCCGACAGGGAAGCGTCAGTACCGGCTACTCGGGCAATGCCGTGGAACAGATACTACACTTTGATCCAAGCTACATAGACTAAAAAAAATTGTATAACCCTCTTACATTTTGATCCAAACCAAATGACCCGAAAAATGAGTGGGGTTTAGCATGTTCTACCAAGCAGGGACATCACTAGAGAAAATATGAGATTTGGTAGTGTAGGGGATTAGAGGGCGATTTAACCCTACCCCCGCCTCAACTACGCCCTTACTACTTAGCACCAAAAAAAGGTATAAACTTGGAAACTTCTAGTTTCTGGCCAAAAACAGCCAAATGCTAAACACACTAAAGATAAGAAATCACAAAAAAAGAATTTGTTAAAAATACTGCAGCACCAAATTCAAATTATTCGTTCCTTACGATTGACAGAAAGTAAGGGTTCAGTTAAGCATTACAATTACATAGTAAATAGAACCACCAACATATCCTGACAAATTTCCTGAGGAAACTAAAATCTTATGGTAGGAAATACTTGAAAAATATTTTTTTTCTCATTTTCACTGCAACGTAAGTCGACATTTCAAGAACGGGGAAAAAAATGTTGTCAAGACCAGATTTAAATAGGTCAACGGCGTTTGTAAGGAATCAAGTGACCTGAAGAGAGAGTGGTTGAAAATTGATAGACAGCGTTCGTGAGAGAGAGAGAGAGAGAGAGAGAGAGAGAGAGAGAGAGAGAGAGAGAGAGAGAGAGAGAGAGAGAGTTGGTAAAGATAAAAAGATACGATAAAGTGAGTTGGTGGAGAGAGGAATATTATTTATTTTTCATGTTTTACGACACACTAGGTCAAATTTCTTCTCTAAAAATAAATTCTCGGGATTAAAAAAAAGGAAGTACAAGAAAGAAAGCGGACTATACAGTGTTTACACTTCAAATTATATATATATATATATATATATATATATATATATATATATATATATATATATATATATATATATATATATAACTTTTTCATTTCATGGCGGATTATGTAGCATTTCAGAAAGATATTTCTCGTCTTATTTTTGATGCAATCTTTTTTTTAATATTTCTATTTCAACGAGGATTGACTTGAAAACTCAGTAGGAAAGAAATAGTTTGATAAAAGAAGCAAATGTTGTCAAAAACGATATTAACCAGGTCGCAGTTTTTCAAACAGAATCTTTTCTTCCCCTTGTTTCAAAATGAAATATTTGAAACAAACGTGGTCAAAAATTGTTTACACAACGTCGCATTTTTTTTCTAACAGAATCTGTTATTTTTCTGGCTTTAGAAAATAAATGTTTCAAAAAGAAAAAAGAAAAAAAAATTTTAAAATACCAAATTGGCTGCGATCAAATTTTCGGCCTAACCGAAAAGTTCGGGGCCAGATGCTATACAAAAATGCTAAATTCGTCAAACTTAGCCATAAAAATGGCCGAAATGGCAACCCTGCTTATATATGCGCATTCACCAAATATCCCCGGGCTGTAAGCAATGGCTGTCAGATAATTAAAATAAGGACAATACGTGGGAAGGGAGAAAGAAAATGCTTAGAGCCAGATGTAAACGCAGCCCGAATAGCAGCAGTTGTCTAAATAGAGAGAAACATTCTCTTCCCTATCTACCTAATATGATATTTTCGTGGATAATTTTATTTTTTTCAGGGCAACTTTCAATGCATGTGACGGAGTTAGGGTGGCAGTGGGTTTAAAATCGCCCCCCGCCCAATTCATGAATAGTAGTTACTGCATTTCTCCTGGCATTTTTAGATATACAAAACCTCACTGAATGTTGCAAGGGGCCCCTCAAGGAGCCAACCTTCCCGCCGCAGGCCCTCAAATCTCTCTTTTCAAAGGACTGCCGACAACAACAAGCTCACAGACCCTACGCATCTGGAAGGTCTGATCCCCAACAATAACTTTGTGTACCCTCTTTTTGCTTTTTCTCTCATTCGTGCAAAGATATAGTTGAAAATGTCAAAAAAGAATTCTATATATATACTACTGTGACGAGAGAAAAAGGAAGTGTTAATGTTTATCTCATTATATATTTGCGAATTTCCAAAATCCTCAACAAAAAAAAAACAAAAAAAACTTGAAATCCGAAACACTTCAGGTCCCAGACATTTCGTTTGTACTCAACCTGTACATTTAGCCTCAAAGATCAGCAGATAATCTTTATCAGAAGGATGGAATTAAACATCGAAATATCAACAAAATCAAGTTCATTATCATACTTGTTGATTCCTTGCTATCTGACTGTATAGCCAAGGAGGGTAAAGAAGCCTGGGTGGACAGTTTGCGCATCTCTTTCCTCACCCTAAACTCCTCACAGCGCAGGTTTTCACTTCTTCCGACTCTACTTTGAAGTCTTGCGGAATTAGAAGCGTGATTATGGAGGGGGGAGGCTTTTGATGTGGTCCAGAGCCTCTGGTCCACTAACTACACTCAGGCGGTAGGGGCGTGATGGTCGCGGGAGGATCAAAGAGAGCTGTATCTCTCCCCAGGCAGTTACTTTCATGACTAGGCCACTCTATTCAGCGATGCACTGACCACCTCCTAAGTGGGGGAAGGGCCTAGAAAAGGTTACCCGCTACCACACCACATCCTAGGTGCTGACAGCATCAGACCAGGCATTACAACAACCGTAGTCGAACGGTTCCATAAAAAATCTCCAAGAAAACTAGCATTCCAAGGGAAATTATGAATCACCACCATCCATATAGGACAACAAGGACAACAATAACAAACCTCACTGAATGTTGGAAGGGGCCCCCTCAAGAAGCCAACCTTGATTAAATGGAGTTGAACATTGAAATATCAATATAGGCTGCTTTATACCTTTTTACAATAAGTGGTAAATTTAAAAACTGAGAGCCATGCAACATACACAAAAGAATCCTGCTCAACATAACAAGGACAAATCATAAGATAATATATCAGGGGAAAACAGTCTGGGACATCATAGAAGCCACTAGAAAACTCAAATGGCAAAGGGCTGGTCATGTTGCAAGAATGGCAGACAAACAATGGACATTACAACTCACAACACGGATTCCCCGAGATCACAAGCGTAACTGAGGCCAAGAGAATACAAGATGGAAAGACTAACCAGACGAAGTCAGATAATATTGGCTCTGCAACGCCCATGATAGAGAGATCTGGGGAATCCTGGGGAAGGTCTATGTCTAACAATGGACGATAAAAGGCTGATGATGATGAACTGTTAGAGACAAGAACCCCCCCCCCAAAAAAAACAATTAGCATTCCAAGGGAAATCATGAATCACCACTATCCATATGTTTCTTGATGAAAATACTAGCAATAAAGTTTGAATCTTAAATTCATAATCTTAAAAAGTCTGCAATATTGACTTAATATCATAAACAATAAGCCAAAACTGTCAAAATAGGTTTCTTCAGTTTTTAAGATGCTCTGGCTGGCTATGTATGTATGCAAGCAATTGTGCCTACTCAAAAACTGTTCCACTGCCAAAAAGCACAAAATCAAAAGTTTGCAACCTCCCTCCTGCCCCAAATAGTCAAAAGCTAGCCAAAAGATGCTAGAAATAGCCAAAGGTTTTTGCACAGCCAATACAAGAAAAGTAGCTAACCTGGCAACACTGCATGTATGTATCACGTTTACCGGCCGTAAGTAGCTAGAGAGCTGAAAATTTACTCCTAATGTCTACAAAAAAATTTTTCACCCCCCCCAGGTTTTTAGGGGGGGGAGTTTGCAACGTAAGTTTATGGTAAATTGATCCCTCAGGTTGTGTCTGTCTATAGAATTTTTTACCCCCCCCCGAGGTTTTCACAGGGTGGGGGTTCAATTTTCAATGTAAGTTTACACTGAGTCAATTTCTTAGACTTTTTCACTGATCACCACCCAGCCCCAAAAAGGTGAGAGAAGTGGCTTGTCCATTGTTACCACTTTTCTCTACATTTTTTTAATTGATCACCCCCAATACAGCATGCTGCCACAAGACGTCGGTTTCCTGACATTTTCTATTGGGTGACTAACCAGACCTGGTCTGACTGACAGTGACTGTGACTCATCTTTGCAACATCGAGCGACCGACTCGTGTCCAGCATTCAAATGTTTGAACTTATCCATTGTACGTGTTGTTATTATACAAACGTCAAATACTGCCGTCGGATGACACGAGAGAAAAAGAACTTTCATAATAGTGTGGCCAAATCTATTTCCAAGTTTACATCTATAATAGTGTCAAAAATCATCTTAAAAACACCTTGAAACATTTAGATTCTGATATATTCATATTTATATATATATATATATATATATATATATATATATATATATATATATATATATATATATATATATATATATATATGTATCTAAAATCTAGGAAATATATTAGACATGACAGAAAGAGAATTTTCATAATAATGTTGCAAAATTTATTTCCAAGTTTACATCTAAAATAGTGTTGAAAATCATCTAAAGACATCTTGACTCTCTCGATATATATTTCTAAAATCTAAGAAATATATTACAAATGACAGAAAGTGAACTTTCATAATAATGTTGCCAAATTTATTTCTAAGTTTACATCTAAAATTGTGACAAAAACATTTAAAAACACCTTGAAACATCTTGACTCTCTCAATATATATATATATCTAAAATCTGGGAAATATATCACACATGACAAAGAGAATTTTCATAATGATGCAAAATTTATTTCCAAGTTTACGTCTAAAATTATGTCAGAAATCATCTAAAAACACCTTGGAACATCTGGACTCTCCCGATATTATCTATCTATCTATCTATCTATATATATATATATATATATATATATATATATATATATATATATATATATATAAAATCTAGGAAATATATTACACACCCGCCAAACAAGTTGACTCCTTCACCTACCTAGGTACCAACCTTACCTCTGATGGAACATTAATTCAACTAAAATCATAATCACCACCAACCTTTTCACCTCTGTTGACGGACATAGACATTCTTCAATATTCTCCAGGTGTCTCTATCATGGGCGTCGCAGAGCTAGTATTTTCTGAATTTGTCAAATTAGTCATGCCATTGCTTATCTTCTGTCAGTAACAGTTTCAAACATGATCTCTGGGAATCCACATCGTGAGCCGTGATGTCCGGCGGTTGTCTGACATTCTTGCAACATGTCCAGCCCATTGCCATTTGAGTTTTCTAATTTCTGGATTGTATGATATCTCAGACTCTTATTTTTTTCTCTAGTATATCCTATGTTCTTTATCTCTCCTAACCCGTCATGGTAAATGGGAAAAGATTAATCGCACAGAGACCAAAATCTCTACTTCCAATCAACATACTGTCGTAGAGTGATGGCCTCACTCTAGTTGTGATGACCAAGAATCAAGTTGAAGGTAAATAGTAGTAAGTAGAGAAAATTAACAATAACGGTTGAAAATATTTCATAAAATGAAAGGTGAAAAAAAAGTAATAGAATAATTACTTTCAATTTTATCAAAAAAAAAAAAAGACTCGACTTAGTAGTAACACAGTCATGTGTCTCTACATTTCACCACCTTCACTAATTTACCTTCCAACTCATTTTTTGTCATTTGGGTTCTCGGATTCATTCATTCTTAATTCTGTGTTTTTCAACAGTTTACAAGGGCTGCAAGTAACAATACTTTTCATTATGGATAAATCTATTGAATATCTCCCCTTGTTTTAGGACTTTGAAATATAGGATTGATTGGGGCAAGCTAACTTGGTTTTAGAAGTATCTTTTAATCAATTTTTATTTTTGGAGAGTAGTGCAGAACGGAATTGAATTCAAAATCGATAAAAAGGTATTTCTTGATGAGATGCTTCTTACTGAAACTTAACCTCTACTCAGGGTCATGTGACCAGGCACTAATGGCATTTAAACTCCATAGTGGACACCTAATGTAACTTATGGTTTTTTGGGGACTCTCCTTAAAACTTCAAGTCGCAACCAAAAAAGGGGTTGGAGAAAACACTGAGACAGTTCGTTGCAAGAAGTCACTATAGCAGCAGTCGACCCAGTTGCCGGTTCGACCATTACTTCACCATTTTTATCTGTGAGCACAGCTGGAGAGCAGCTCATACGTGCAGAGAACCGTATGCCTGAATGATGAATGAAGCTCCAAAAGACCCAAATTCAAAAAAGCCGCCAGGAGCCTTTTCGGGCCTTTTGCTGGTTCACACAAATGCAGATATTGTGCGTTCATTTTGGTCTCTGTACCGGTATGTCTTTTCTACAATTCTTCATTTGTTAAAACAACCATCGTTAGATAACAGATGGGAAAATTATTCACAAGCATAGAGATCAAAGAAGCTGTCACAGAGCAAAAGGTTAATGTGTTCGTTCCAAACTGATAGCTTTTTGATTGCGGCGTTGTGGAAACAGACTTTGTCCAAAAGCTATTCACAAGGATTGGTGTCAGCTTGTGGTGCAGGACGAATGGGGCTGGTCTTCTCACTGCTGATGAAAGCGTTTAGAAGTCGAAACCTCATAGAAGCCAGGAATCAAAGGATTACCATGAACAGTGACAGCTCAAGACGAGTCGCAGCTGAGGCCATTTTTTTAAAAACTGTAGGTTCAGTAAATTAGAAACTGAACCAAGGTGGAGGGATATGAAAAGTCAAAGTATACATTCATATATATATATATATATATATATATATATATATATATATATATATGTGCATGTAAACCAACAGTTGGAGTTCAAAATTGAATGTATCGAGCACTCTATGAAATAAATCCATCAAATATCCGACATTGCTTTACATTATATCATATAATGCTCTATTGCAAACCTGATTTGTACAATGTATATATATATATATATATATGTATGTATATATATATATGTATGTATATATATGTATATATATATATGTATGTATATATATGTATGTATATATATATGTATGTATATATATATATATATGTATATATATATGTATGTATATATATATATATGTATATATATATATACACGTATGTATGCATATATATATATATATACGTATGTATGTATATATATATATATGTATATATATATATAATGTATGTATGTATGTATATATATATATATAATGTATGTATGTATATATATATATATATATATATAATGTATGTATGTATATATATATAATGTATGTATGTATATATATATAATGTATGTATGTATATATATATAATGTATGTATGTATGTATATATAATGTATGTATGTATGTATATATAATGTATGTATGTATATATATATAATGTATGTATGTATATATATATAATGTATGTATGTATATATATATAATGTATGTATGTATATATATATATATATGTATGTATGTATATATATATATATATGTATATGTATATGTATAAAGAAATGGATGTCTGTGATCCGACAAATCTTTGTGTCAATAGCAGTTATTTGGGTCTTTGCATTACCGATGACTGTTAAACTCAATGGTAAGAGCATCACTATGTTGAAGCGGCTACCCTTTCGGTGGTAGGGTTTGATTCCTGCAACAGCCATTTTTTCTTCAATTGTTTATTCAATTTACTTTGTCTAAATTGAGTGATACATCAACTGTGTAAAAATAGATCATTACAAATAAATTTCTATATAATACAACGCAATTTATACAACTTAAATGTATACTTTTTCAATTCCTCTGTATATATTTGTTTTTCTCAGAAATGGACCAAGTGAAAAAGCAGTGGTAGAGGGGTGGCTACAGGGTGTGGTGACCTCAGTTCAAAGCAGGATTGATATTTTGGCTATTTTATTGTCGAATTTGGCTTTTTTGAAAGGAATTTGGCCATATCTATTTATCAGTGTTTTTGATTGAAAAAAAAAGAAAAGAAAATCCAAAACAAATTGACATGAAATAAAACCATGTTTAAACCTGCACATCTACTTTTATTTTTCATTCGTGATTTTTTATTATTATCATTTTTATTTATTATTATCATTTTTATTTATTCTATTTTCATTATTATTTTTATTATTTTAATATTTTTTTTATTCCCTATTATTATTTTTTTGAATTCTTCATTATCAATATTTTAAATAATTTTCATTATCAATATTTTAAAATTTTTTCATCATCAATATTTTTTTAAATTTTTCATTACCAATATTTTCAAATTTTTCATTACCAATATTTTCAAATTTTTCATTACCAATATTTTTAAATTTTTCATTACCAATATTTTTAAATTTTTCATTACCAATATTTTTAAATTTTTCATTACCAATATTTTTAAATTTTTCATTACCAATATTTTTTAAATTTTTCATTACCAATATTTTTTAAATTTTTCATTACCAATATTTTTAAATTTTTCATTACCAATATTTTTAAATTTTTCATTACCAATATTTTTTAAATTTTTTTATCATTAATATTTTTTAGAATTTTTCATTATCAATATTTTAAAATTTTTTCATTATCAATATTTTTTAAATTTTTCATTATTTTTTTGAATTTTTCATGATCAATATTTTTTTAAAATATCCATTATCAATATTTTTAAAATTTTTCATTAAATATTTTTTAAATTTTTCATTATCAATATTTTTTTAAATTTTCATGATCAATATTTTTTTAAAATTTTCATTATCAATATTTTTAAAATTTTTCATTATATATTTTTGAAATTTTTCGTTACCAATATTTTTTTGAATTTTTCATTATCAATATTTTTTTGAATTTTTCATTATCAATATTTTAAAAAATTTTTCATGATTATTTTTTTAAAGATTTTTTTAATCATTCTTTAAAAATTTCTTATTATCATTATTTTTATTTTAATTTATCATTACTATTTTTTTATGTAATAGTAGTAGTAGTATGGAGGTTGATGAGGGATCAAGGGTTGCCTGAAGGGGTCAATAGTTTAAAAAGTTTTGGGGACCCTTGTTTTGAGACTTTGAAATATAGGATAGATCGAGGTAAACTAATTTTATCATAGAGGTATTTTCAATAAATTCTTTTTTTCAGAGTTCAGTTCAGTACTGCAATGTCCAAAAAACAATTTTGACATTTAGCCATTTTGGGCCAGAAACGACTCCAGCTATCAGGTAACCCTGGCTCCAAGATTGAGAATTGAAAATGCAACACAGAATTTGGGTTTTCCAATTCATTCATTGATGAATCTGTTGATTATTTTCTGAACGGAATAGTTGCTTATAAAAAGTGTTGTAAATGTTCTATAAAATGTCAGAAAATGGTGGAAATTGTCGATAACTGTTTCTCAAAGCCCAAGATGACATCTTCAAATGCCATGTTTTGTCCTCAACCCACAGATATCCAGTTTACTGTCATACAGACCTATGTGGGCAATCAATTCAATAGTTAACAAATCAATGCGCACATGAGAGCACAAGACAGCACAGTATATCAAGAAGAAAACAGGAATCAGAGACATCATAGAATCTACAAGAAAACTTAAATGGTAATTGGCAGGCTATATTCCAAGAATGAAAGACAACCGATGGGCATCACAACTCACAACATGGATCCCCAGAGTTCAAATGCAAAACCGAGGCTGACAAAATACAAGATGGAGAGCTGAACTGGACAAACTTAAAAAATACTGGCCCTGCAATGCCCATGATAGAGAATTGTGGCGAATCCTGGGGAAGGTCTATGTCCAACAACGGACATTAAAGGACTGATGATGATGATGATGATGATAAATCAGTTAATTTTTCCATCTCCACAGTCTATAGATAATTTTTCAGTTTTGTTTAAAACTGATTTTTTTGAATAGAACAACATATATATATATATATATATATAACTAGAGGTGGCGCACTACACCTGCAGACCCCACGACCACGTGGGGCAACAGGGGGCTCTCCCGGCACAATATACCAGAGGAACCTAGAAAAATCTTTAAAAAAATATTTTCTAAAAAAATTTTGCAGGGAGGTGCAAATCAGACCTAGCACCACTGATAATTTTTTCCGTAGTGTTTTTATTGTGTTACTAACAACTTTAAATGATGATAACAAAGTAAAGAAAAAACATTCTGATTTTGGGACGCTTCTGGGACGGCAGGGGGAAAAAACAGTTAGTTAGGAGCCCTGGTTTACACACTCCTTAGTTTAATCTGACAACCAACGTACAGATATAACTTTTTGCAACCCCACCCTGCGGGAAATAGTTCTCACTCTGACACCGACCCCAGAAATGTGGATGCCTATGTTTACAAACATAAGGTTTATGACATTACTGAGATCGGAATCAGGTGTAGAGATGGAATCAAAGATTCAGATAGAAACAGAACGAGATTTATGAAATGAGAATAACTGTTACATGAGGCGAAGTAGGAAAGTAGACGAAATTCGATGAATTGAAACCGCA
Source organism: Thysanoteuthis rhombus (assembly GCA_963457665.1). Lineage (NCBI taxonomy): Eukaryota > Metazoa > Mollusca > Cephalopoda > Oegopsida > Thysanoteuthidae > Thysanoteuthis > Thysanoteuthis major. Next base: position 51,681,522 of record OY735224.1, read on the forward strand.
CTTTTTTGAAAGGAATAATCGATTATTTATGAAAATTAAGAAACACCAACCTAGGTCGTTATTAGTTTTTCAATTACCGTTTCTTTCATTTTAGTTGGCATTTTTTATTATCATTTCAGATTTCAGGGGATTCAACCATTTTTAGCCACTTTTAGCCATAATTTAGTAAATTGAGATTTCATAGTATTCTTCCAGTTTGATAGAATCATTGATCTGCATTAATCAATGGCCGACCAATGTACTATTTCTGCCTGACATAACTTCTTCCAGTTCTTAGAAGTTATTGATTGAAACTGTCAACTAGGGTTTCTTCAATTTTTAACCATTTTAAGCCACAATTTAGCCATTTTAGCCACATTTCCCAAGAGATATGTCCATACACATCCTATTAGGTGGTCGGTCTGTCCCCAATAGGCTTGAAATCAATTTTGGGCGCAGGGTAGCAAGAAATTCAGCCCTGCATCTCTACCACGCCCTAACTCGGAGGATCCAACTAAATTGGGAAGTTTCTGCTTGCTCTATCAGGCTTCAGATAGGGGGGGGGATCCATTTACCATAGAGTTACAATGTAGAATTGAACCCTGACTTTATGCCCACTTGAAATTACATCATTCAGAGGATGAAAAAATTCTCTGACAAGGCCAAGAAAATTCGAAGAATAAGCAATCTGATCAGACATTCTCTCTTCAGGAAGTTTATTTTTTCCCCGACCTCAGATTGATACCATAAAAATACAGTTATTAGTATCTTCTGATATGATGCAGTTCATGATATCAAAGACGTAATTATTATATAGTTAGTCGACACCAATATAGCATTGTTTGCAATATATACATATTGTGCAGATCAAAAATATTCATTATATTGAAACGGGCATCCCTTGATATAACTACGTTCATTATAGAGCAGTTCATGATAAACATATATATACATATACATATATACATATATATATATATATATATATATATATATATATATTAATCTTGATTTGGATTCACATTCCATGGGTGTAATAAAATTCCAGTTGTTGGTGAGTTTTTTGAGGAGGGGCTTGATGCTGGAACTTTCTTTAAGGAGAGAGGTAAAGGGAGTGATTTGTGAACGTGTGTGTTCACAGTATGGTTGAAAAGTATTTGAATTCAAATCAAGATTAAAGTACAAATAACCTTAATTCAACCCCCTCTATTTGACAATGGAAAGTAATGACCAGAAATAGAATCATATCAGCTTTCCGCAGGTTAAGGCTTATCAAAACTATTATAACTCAAAACCATAACTGATAAGTTTGGCTTTCCTTTTTAACACTTTTCTTAAATCTATTCAACCCTTATTACGGAATTTGGCAACCTATTTTAATATATATATATATATATATATATATATATATATATAATAGGATGTAAATTCGCTACACAAACAGGTTGATGTTTCTGATCTCTCCGGGCCAGCCTAGAGAGGGCAGAAACAAACTTGTTTGAGTAGTGAACCCACATCTCATTATTCATTTATTTCCAGCTCTACTCTAAAACAACTTGTCTTTCATAGTATAATGTTGAATGTATTGAGCACTCTGTGGAATAGATCCATCACATATCAGAAGTTGCTTTATGTTATGCTATATTGCTAACCTGATCTGTACTACATATATATATATATATATATATATATATTGAATGTGAATCTTCTTAGCCTGCCACTGAAGAGTGATGTAAGTAAAAGACTTATTGTAAGACTTGAAGGTGGAACATGGACTCACTAAAGTCCTCGTTTGGAGACAGAAGTTTAAAAATTATTTGAACATAGCATCAAAATTTAAAATCATGTAAAATAAATTCCATTGAAGAATAAATATGGTCAGGATAAATTCTATTTATGACATCACTGGTGTTTTCCACTGGAAAACATCTAAAATAGAGTAAAAAACAAAAACAGCAGAACAACATCTAGAAATCAATGTTATTATTAAACCAGTCAGAATAATACTCCGCCCAAAGGTTGAAAAAACATATTTAGAAAGTGTCTGGTGGAGTACTGATGCCAACCTTCATACCCTTTGACAAAATGGTATGGCTAGGAGCACTGAAACACCCAAACAAATACACAGTCATATGAAAAAAAAGAGGAGAACAATCTTCACTATCTTAGATGTCTTCAGTTGTTGAAAAACATGGGAAAAAAAATTGTAAAGCACTTCTAAAACTAAAAAAATTCTGAGACAAAAAAAAAACCGAAAAGCACCCAGACAATGCATATATTTGCTGATGCCGTAGTAACTAAGGAAAGGAATGAAAACCAGTCCATATATAGCTGTGATGCAGGGAAGGTAACCGTAAAAGAAATCCCGGATCCGACCCAAAATTTGATCGATCCTCCCCTAGCCCATGGCCTACCTTTCCACAAGAGGTCACTGAAATTCATTGAGAACTTTCGGAGATATTGTGTAAATAAAACCATAGACTCAAGTATTTATACACACTTCTTCCAGTTCTAAGGAGTTGTTGATCAAATTGTCAACTAGGGTTTCTTCAGTTTTTAAGCTGGTCTAGCTATCTACGTGTGTATGTATATATGACATTCATAGGTTGCAACAATGGCACTAAATATAAATTCTATTAGTTGTTCCTTATCATATCAGGAAAGAACATTTTTTTTAACCCCCCCCCCCCCCCAAATAGGTTTTAGGTTTTTAGGTAAATAGGGATGGGGGGGGGTCAATTTACAATGTAAGTTTATGGTCCCATTTGTTTGAGTTCACACTTTTGAAAATTCCAACTTTCTTAGTGATCACTGCCCAACAAAAGGTGAGAGAAATAACTTATTCAGTATTTCTCTGAATTTTTTAGATGAGTATTATTATTTTTTACTTCCCCCCCACACCTACCAGATGATACCTGATGAAGGCCGTAGAGTACAACGGCCGAAACGTTGTATGGAAAACAACCAAGATGAGGATAGTCCGAACAATGATAGAGATAAAAATAACTTATTCGTCGATCATCTTTTTTTTTCTAATATTTCAATTGATCCCCCCTAATATGGCATGCTGCCGGAACACGTTGATTGCATAATGGTCTCTGTTGAGTAACAAACGAGCCCTTCTTTTTTTTTTTTTTTTAATAATCAATTTTTTTCCTAAACATCTACGAAGAGATTCAATTGAATAGTTCTTGACATACAAAGATATTTTTTGTCCTTATGTATTTCTTTTGTTCCTGTATTTTAGAAGCATTGGACTCAGTGTTGTACATAGCAATCAAAAACACTAAACAGATGAACTACAAAAGATTTAGTGGAAACAAAGAAAACCTTTAACTTTCATCATATGAATTTAGCTTCTGTTATTTTTTTTTTGCTCTAAAACTCTCAAAAACAGACCTAGAGGGCTGACATATCGATATGCTGTAGTATAGAGATAGAGCTTTCCCAAAAGGTATTGCATGCCAATATCAGATGACAATCAAGGTGTACATAGATGATCAAATGAACAAATGAAATTAAATATTAGTTAGCATTCAACAAACAGTTTACTTGAAGCCCTCTGTCTAAGCTACAACAAATATATTTTTTCCCTCTAAAACCCTTAAAAAAAGACCTAAACAGCTTTCTCAGAAGGTATAGAATGCCGATATCAAATGATGGTCAAGGTGTACATAAATAAATAAACAAATGAAATTAAAAAATACTTTACATTCACCATATAGTATAATTAAAACTCTATGTGTAAGCTAAAACATATCAATTGTTTTCTCTCTAAAACCCTTAAAAATAGACCTAAAGAGACAGAACTTTCCCAAAAAGGTACAGAATGCCAATATCAGATTATGATCAAGGTGTACATAAATAATTAAATGAACAAATGAGATAAGACATTAATTTATTAGTTTATTCAAAGCTCTCTGTCTAATCAACAACATATCAATTGTTTTCTCTCTAAAACCCTTAAAAATAGACCTAAAGAGACAGAACTTTCCCAAAAAGGTACAGAATGCCAATATCAGATTATGATCAAGGTGTACATAAATAATTAAATGAACAAATGAGATAAGACATTAATTTATTAGTTTATTCAAAGCTCTCTGTCTAATCAACAACATATCAATTGTTTTCTCTCTAAAACCCTTAAAAATAGACCTAAAGAGACAGAACTTTCCCAAAAAGGTACAGAATGCCAATATCAGATTATGATCAAGGGGTAATTAACATTAATTTATTAGTTTATTCAAAGCTTTCCGTCTAAGCTAAAACATATCAATTGTTTTCTCTCTAAAACCCTTAAAAATAGACCTAAAGAGACAGAACTTTACCAAAAAGGTACAGAATGCCAATATTAGATTATGATCAAGGTGTACATAAATAATTGAATCAAAAAATGAAATCTAACAATACTTTACATTCAACTTACAGTTTATTTGAAGCTTCAAGCTACAGGATCTTCAATTTTCAGTCCTCTAGGTCTTTTTTTCTTTTAAGAATTTACGGCAAAAAACGTACATGAAGCTGGATGTAACGTAATAAAAGTTAGTGGTCAGGTGTTATTCTTGAATCCAGTAAATTACATCAGTGTACGTAAATGATTGAATGAACAAATGGAATTAAACATAAGTTCACATTCAACAAACAGTTTATTTCAAGTTTCAAGTCTAAGCTACCACAATTTAACATATCAGCTCTCTAGGTCTGTTTTTAAGGGGTTTAGAGCCCAAAACACGAATCGAATCATGTACCGAAAAATTAACAGTCAAGTTCGCTTCTGCTGAATTACATAGGTGTACATAAAATAATCAAATGAACGAATTAGATTTTAAAATAGCTTATATTCAACACAGTATATTTAAAGCTCTAGGCCTGAACTAGATTATATTCAAATTTCAGCTCTCAAGATCCGTTTTTAGGAGTTTTAAAAAAAAGGTTAAATTCCAATGATAAAGTTCTGTTTTCTTCGCTTCCGATAAATTCTGGCGGTTTTTCAGTTTTGAGTTTTTCGTTAGCTGTGCCCACCATTGGTCAGTCTGGAAAAAAATTTAAAAATTCACCATCCCAAAGAATTAAGTTTCAATGTGTTACCGTGGGTGTCTATAGGAGTATCGTGGAACACTAAATCTTAAGTGGGTTATCTGCCACACCCAAAGTTCAAATTATCAAAATTTCATGTGACCATGGATGGAGAAAAGAGCGATAGCACATGCCAGGCAGGGGTGGCCGAACTTGCTCGATGAAATGGCCACAGATGATAAACTTCAGATGTTTGAGAGTCACTAGACGTGAGCAAAATTTACACACGTTTTAATGGCTGCACGTCTTGCATCAAAAACTTTATGAAAGTATCAACGAACTCATAGTCAGTAATTAAACATCTGTAGTGTCAAAATTTTTGAAGTCATGAAAAAATTCCAATGAAGAATAAATATGGTCAGAATAAATTCTATTCATGACATCACAGGCATTTTCCACTGGAAAACATCTTAAATAGATTACAATACATCTCGAAACATCTTTACTCTCCAGAATTAGGTTATAGAAAAAAAAACAAAAAACACTAAAATAAGGCCTTCAAAAAAGTCACAGTTGCATTTTTTTCCAAAAATCATCCCCCCCCCAAACAAACAAAACATTTGCATCAATACTCCACTAAACACTAATGCAAATATTCAAAGCAGTAGACAAAACGGTAAGGCCAGAAGATGCTAAAATGCCAATTTTCGGTATCGTATGGTATAGCAAGGAGCGCTGTAACACACAAACACATACAAATAAGGATAGAACCCCTAGCTATCTTTGATGGCTATGGTGGTTCGGTACCTTGCATGGATGGATCAACATAGCCATCACAAGCACCAGCACTAATTATCTAAAAAAAAAGAAAAAAAAAGATCTTTTATCGAAAAAATACTAGCACAAGATTTTGACATGTTGATCTAAAATGAGCATAGAGGCAGTTTTTGGAGAAAAAAAAAACAAACAAAAAGAAACAAACAAAAAAACCAAAAAAAAAACGTTTCAGATGGTGCCTAGAGGTGTACCCATGCACATTCCCAAGGTTGTTGCCCCCTAAAATGTGACAAGAAGTTCCCGGTGACACAAACTCACACGCATCAATAACTCAATTTGTCGAACGTGAATTCAACGGACAAAGAATGTACGCAACAGGAACGTAATTTGTTGAATGTCATTTCAACAGTCAAAGAAAGAATGCAACATTCTCTTTATTCTCACTGAAGGAGTTGCCGAAGGGCGACAAAAACTCTGACAAAGATAAAAGCACATATACAAAATTGAACATGTTTATACATTTTTTAATGATAGTATTGGAGGATGAAACCACTGAAGTTTGATTCGGAATAAATACCAAATCACAGAAATCAGGGTTCATTTTTTTGAATCTGCTAATTAAATATTGGTTGCATAAAGAAATGTTCTAAGGAGCTGACATCATTCTCAGTATTTTAAAATTGTCTTATGAATGTGTGACTGTACATGTAAAAAATTGTTTTTTCATACGAACTGGAATTCCTATTCCAAAGGTGCATTTTTGGAAGGGTCTGGACTTTATGGTGCCACAGATGTCGTGTAAAATCTAACCAATTCTTCCTCACCTCATTGGATACCCTTCCACAAAATTTCATAGAAATTCATCGAGTACTTTTGGAAATATTACAAGGACAGATAAGAGCATATACATGTATGGAGGACAAAATGTAAAGATATCTCTTGGGAAGATAGACACTGCTGAATAGATATTTCTCTCCAATTTCGTTGGCAGTAATAGAAGAGTGCCAAAAGTCTGAATTATCACATAACCCAGGTATACATATCTCCGAGTATGTTCACTCCAAGAGTATTCACACCTGATCAATTCCGACTAGATGCCGATATCTTTTTATTTCTTATTTTTGAAGAAGTAAAACTGAAAACGATACCGTGGTAATGGCTTTTTATCGAGGAGAAAAAAAAAAATGTCTAAAGGCTGGATTGCAGCAGCAGCAGCAGCAGCGGCGGCGGCGGCACCAGAAAAGGTTTACCAATTTTCAATCAGCACATTCCTTTTCATCTCGCAGACTTGCCGCCATCGTTCATATCCTGAACAGATCAATCAAGACTGATGCCGCCTGATGTTGATTATATCGCGAACAATGGTGTAACTCCGAGATCAAAATGAAGTGGAGATGCCTTCGGCAACAAAGGTACAGAAATCAATCTGATAATAAAAGCAGAGTAGGAAATAATGATAGACTTGAAGATAAAGATAAAAAAAGAAAAAAAAAGGGATTGGCCGGCTAGTATTCAGAATGCTCAGCCTATCGGATAGGATGAGTAAATAGGTATAAACCATTGGTTCTAATCTTTTTACAGCCAGGCCTAGTGGTTGGACCTACCCGCCCAATTTTCTGGTCTTTTTGGTTTGGATTTAAGTGTAGTATCTGTTCCATGGCAAGGACCGAGGTACCAGTACTGACGCTTGCCTGTCGAATTGGCAGGAGATTGTGTTGCGGTGAGCATCAAAGACCGAGTACGCCGGTGCGATGTGTTAGCCAATGAGGTTATACTGAGGCTGCGCACTGTTATGTGCATTGGGAGCCTTTGGATTCATCCTTGGACTCTCCCACTATTACTCGGCCCAGCTGAGGGGGATCTGTTACCCCGGGGTAGCACTGTACCACAAATTCAACAACATATTGAATGAATGCCTCCTCGAATTCTACCAACATATTCTCCATATCCCTTTGAGAGCAAAAAAGGGGCCGACAACTGAAAACCTGCGAAAAAGAATGAAATTTCGATACGCTAGCTTCATAATTAAATGCAAACACTTGTTGAGAATTCCCAAAATAATTGGAGAACTTTTTATTTTTCTCGTTGGCTCGAGTCACCTCTTGAAATCACTAACATCCTGGGGGATGGGTGGGGTGGGGCATGGCCCCTGGTTGAGAACCACTGGTATGAACTGATTACATTTTTTTAATAATTTACAAGTTCAATCCAAATTACTTATGCCTTACATTTTCTTCTGGGATAGATTGCCATGGCGCAACGACTCATCTTTGAAGATGTGTCTAGAATTCTGGAATGAAGTTCCAACGCTATCCGATTGTTCATTTGGATTGTATCTTTATGTTTGTTCATTTTTTCCGGAACATTTCAGTCTACGATGGCTTTCTTTGGAGGGGGGGAGTCTAGTGCAAGACTTTTCAAAGATTTGTCTTTTACGATAGACACCTTTTGATGAGGCAAATTTTTTTTGCAAATCCTCGCCTGTCATCATAGCTGTAATCTGACAGCAACTAGACATAGAAACAAGAGAGACCAAAAAAAAAAAATCGTCAAAATATCGGCAACATATTTACTATCTATAAAAATTTTTTTAAGGTACTTATTAAAAAATGCCCAAGAACTGCTTATTGAAAATGAATTATTAAAACGTGTCAAATACAAAATTTATATTTCAATAATTAGAGAATAACGTCCAGCTATTTTACAGTCAACACCAGGAATAATTTTCTGTATAAGGATTAAAAAAAAAGACTCTAAGTGAATGATATTTCTTCTTTTAAAAATTTTCAAAAATATCCTTGACCCCTACTTTGAGAAGTCCTGTTGTAGTGTATAAAATATCCAGTAACCCTTGTGTTATCTGATACAGAGCTTTTTCTTTACCAGCATAAATCTTTGGTGCTCGAAGTTAACATAGATAAACAAAAAAAAATATAGGAACCATCACATGACCAACATCTTTTAGCATGTCGTGTTGGGGGTGATCAATGAAAAAATTGGAATAAAGGGTGATCAATGAATGAATTACTTTTGCCAATCGGTGGATCACTAAAAAATTTGAATTTTCAAAAAACCAGAGATCACTCAGTGTTTCTCTGAATTTTTGAGATGAGGTATTATTATTATCTCCATTATTGTTCAGACTATCCTCATCTTGGTTGTTTTTCATACATGTCGGGTGATTTGATGTTCGAGCCAGTTTTAGGTAGAGACGTTCGACTCGTCTCCAGTCTTTGACCATTTCGGGTCTGTACCGATTAGTTAGCATTTCTCTGAATTTTTGAGATGAAGTATTATTATTATTTCTACTATTGTTCGCACTATCCTCATCTTGGTTGTTTTTCTTATTGTTTTTTTTTTTATGAAAAACAACCAAGATGAGGATAGTCCGAACAATAATAGAGATAACTAGTGATCAATTTAGCATGAACTTACATTGCAATTGCACCCTTACCATGCTCTTAAAACCTATTTAGGAAGGGGAAAAAAAATTTTTTTTCTAGATATAATATGGATTAAATATTTGAATTTTCAGCCCTATAACTCTATTGGAGTGGCTGTGCGCATACAATACTAGCCGGCCAACTTGAAAACTGAAGAAACCTTTGATGACAGTTTTGGTTGACGGTTTCTAATGAATAAAATTTATGCTCTATGTACAGGCATCTCAACAGACTACAATTTATTCTAAAGTGCTCGAGTTGTGAAAATTAAACGGGCAAATAAAACCTGTACAAGGTAACCATGGAAGAAAGAAAAAAAAAAAACTCCTTCACAGTTAATAATAGAACAACCACAGCATCAAAATGTTAAATCATGAAAAAAAAGTTTCATTGAAGAATAAATACGTTTACGATAAATTTATACCTAAAAAAGTCAAAAAAACATCTAGATTCCGGAGAATCTAGATGTTATTATTAACCCCGTCAAAAAAGGCCCAAAAAAGAAAAAAAAATTTTTCAGAAGGGGTTTAGGGGAGTACTGATGCCAATGTTCAAGTCTGTAGACAAAACAGTACGGCCATGAGAGCTGGAAGACACAAACATACACAGATATGCCATCAGATAGAACCCTTTGCCACCTTTAGATGGATACTGTAGTTCAATACACCACAGTCCGATAATGATTAATACATTAGTTCTAAACGGCAATTGAGGTATTAATATTACATTTCTCGGCCACTTGGAAATTTCTAAACTTCTATTCTGCATAATTTTCCCGTTTAATGTCAGAAATTGTTGTAAACATCTAATTTGACAACTCTCAAATGTTTCCAGTTTCATCCAGGGTTTACATTTTTAAATTCATTCAAATTATTTTTCAAAAGTTCCACGGTTATAGATGTTTTTTTTAACATACGTATGCCAGTAATTTATTCCAGTACCGAACGGTAAACAGAGCAAAAGAGCCATTTTTAGCACAGTGTTCATCCTTCGGTCAGCAGAGCAATTTTTCACCACTGCGCAATTTTCGGAATAAATTTGAGGTTGTATTATCAACAGAGCCACGAGTCAGAGAAAACCCGATGAAGCAGAGGAAGGGAAAAAAAAAAAAAAAAAAAATCACAGGATGTTTAGTATTGATATCTCTACCTCACATGAATTGATCATCAGAAAACACACACGTACCAGAACTGATTATCAAGATAAAAAAAAAGATCTTTTATCTAAAATTATCTAAAAAATTTGAGTATAAGATTTGGGCATGTTTGTCTAAAAAAAAAAATCACTAAAAAAAAGAGGAAAAGATTTTTTATCTAAAATTATCTAAAATTATCTAAAATTATCTAAAAATACCAGCATAAGATTTGGGCATGTTGGTCTAAAAAAAAAAAAAAATCACTTAATAAAAAAAAAAATTTAAAAAAAAAAAAGTTTTCAGATGGTGCCTAGCGATGTACTCATACAGATTTTCAAGGTTGAAGCCCTAAAAATGTGACCTAAGGCACCCGAGACACATGGACACTCAATGAGAAAAGAATCTGTAGCCCACATGGCTGGTTGGTTGGGTAGGCGAATTGTGGGGCCACGGTGATTCAATACATGTTGGTTGGTATTTAATGAATAAACACTGATGAATTGTCAGTGTTCTTCATTATTAAAATGCCATTGGTCAAGGAGTAGAGTCAAGGCACCCTTTATCTAAAAGGTTGCCGGCTTCCTTAACACATGTATACAACAAGGATTGATACCAATAAACACTGCTAAAAGACAGGGAACCACAAATGAATAAGTCAAAACTATTCAGAATATCAATAATTATATATATATATATATATATATATATATCTCAATAAATAATATATTAATAGAAATCTGAAGAACTCAAAATTGTCTGAAAATTTCAGGTAAAATTTGTGTCAGGATGTGGCAGGGTGTTTTGCACATGTGTAAAATTCAAGATGCATAAACAGACCAGTGAAACTTGTGTCTCATGGCAAGAAGTTAAGTTGGCAAAATACGAATTCGGTGGCCGACAGTCTCAAGTGGACTATCTTGAATAGCCTTTAGACAGGGTTGGCAGATTTAAACGGCTGATAAAGTGCCAGTAGTCTTCTGTAGGAATGTTAAGTGTTTTCAAGTGGGCGAGAATGGTAAATTTTAATCCAATTTTTCTTGACAAGGCGATGAAAAAAAAAGCCTACATATTTTGGGTGATTTTTGACCAGAAGCAGTCAGTCAGGAGTCGCCACTGTGTTAAAGTTGGAGTCCATTGGGGAGAGAGAGAGAGAGAAATTCTCCATGAGTCAGCTAGAAGCCTGTAGTAGGAAAACCAGCAGAGATAGAGAGAGATTTCAATGATAGAGTGGCAAAGTGCTGACGTCATCAGTCGACTTCCAGTTCCAAACACATATGTGAAATTGCAGGTGGCATAACCAAAAAAACAAACAATGAGAGAGAAACTAGCAAGATTCTCCATCTGTAAAAACAGTAGTAGGAAAATCTGTGTCTGGTACAGGAAGGCGGTTGTTGATGACACCCTTTACCATTCTATCAGAGCCGACGATGATGAAGTCAAAAAAGCAGCAGAATGTGGATAGGACAGTAGAAAAACGAAGCAGACAACAATTTTAATGACATCCTTAGTAGCACAGTAATCATAAGAGCATACATTAGTCTTTCTTTGTAAACATATTACTTTATTTTACTTTATTTTTTTCAGAGATATCTCAGCTTTGCTGGTCAATGCTCTTTTCAAATTATTGCATCATGAGAATGACAAAGCAATTCCTAACAGGAAATTTTGTAACGTTCCTAACTCAGTTTGAAAATGGCGTTGACCAAAAAGGCTGAAAAATCAATCAAAAAATATGATAAAGTAATGTGTTCACTGAAAGGAAAAACAAACAAAACAGACAGCAGAAGCCAGTGGCAAAAGGATTTGACATAATATGAACCAAGTCAGAATGTGCGAGCAATTTTGCATTCGTTCTTTTTGCCTTATGCACTGTCTCGTATCTTTTTGAACAATAGGGTCCCTTTTGTCAGGCACCATAAAAATGGAAACAAAATGTTTATTTTTCTACTCAGCATGTTCAGTCTTGTGTATCTAGCAAGCCATGGTATAATGTGTGAGTATTTCTTGTTTGACATGTGTATTTTCATCTGCAGTGTGTGTATCAAAGAACAAGTCTCGGTTTTACAATGTGGGTGTTTTCTGTCAACAGGTGTGGCCAATGTTGTGTATATTTTGGCTTCACATTCTTTTGTCTCTCCCTCTGCCCCCCCCCTGATAGATGCATTTGAATTAATCAAGTAACAACAATAACAACAACAATCCTGTAATTGTAATTAATTAGAAACTATCAACCAAAAGTTGTCAGCATAGGTTTCTTCAGTTTTCAAGTCGGTCTGGCTAGTTATGTATGTATGTATATATGTATCACACACACAGGCAGCAACAATGGAGCTAGGGGGCTGAAAATTCAAACATTTACTCCTCAGTATGTCTACAAAAAGAATATTTTTTTCTTGTTTTTGGCAAATTTCCCTTTAAGTATATCTTTTAGCGGGGGGGGGGGGTGTTCAATTTGCAATGTAAGTTTATGCTAAATTGATCCTTAGTTTGTATAGTTTCTTTCTTTAATTTAAACTTTTTAACGTTAACTGCCCGGCAAAAATAAGATAAGTAACCTGTTCATTGATCGACTTTTTTTTCCAAACTTTTATTGATCATCCTCAACACAGCACTGCTGCCGAAAGATGTTGGTTATGTGATGGTTTCTATCGAGTGACTAACCAGACTTGATTGCTTTGATGGTAATTTTGATGTTTTTCTTAAAGCATTAGCACAAAATTAATTAATTTCCCATTAGTAAATTTGAAAACAAAGCCCTAATTTGTGTCTTGTTATTTTACAGTGGTGGCCACCATACAACACCTTAATCTGCTTATACCTGAAATATCTACTTAAATATTAATGAACAGTGTGATCTTCTTATTCTTCAGTCCGTAACCATGGACCCTTACACTTAATGGTAACAAGTTCGCTGACAAAACATTATTTCTATCATTATTCGGACTATCCTCATCTTGGTTGTTTTTCACACAATGTTTCGGCCATTGTACTCTACAGCCTTCATCAGGTATCATCTGGTAGGTGTGGGGAAGTGGGGAAGTAATGAACCGAACCCTTTATTTAACCAGATGATACTAGATGAAGGCCGTAGAGTACAACGGCTGAAACGTTGTATGAAAAATAACCAAGATGAGGATAGTCCGAATAATGATAGAAATAATAATAATACCTCATCTCAAAAAATTCAGAGATATACTGACAAAACATTGTTTGAAACAATGGACTCTTCCACTGAAGAGACTTAGGTTGATTTCCTTTTTTAATCAATTATTCAACCTGGCTGTGCTGCCTCAAAGGGATGTGAGTTCGCATCTCACCCTGAGCTTATTCCTCAGGCTGTACAGTGTACAGCCGTAACATAGTGAATAGATGAACATAAAGACAGGGAAAATAGTTCGACCATACCATACACAAATCATATCTTATCATACTTGAAATTCGGAAATTTTATTATTATTAAAATCATAGCTCAAGGGAGGTGGTGTTTGATCAACACTGCTGGGCGGCCATCTTAATATAACTGTTTTGTTTTATTTTAAATCTCCAGAACTGTTACATGGCAAACAACCGATGATCTCGACACATCGTACCATAATAATAAAGTATATGTGAAACAGAGAGAAACACCGAAGAAAATTACATGAATTACATTAACAGACATTTGGAAATGAATGACTGAAGTGACACAAACAAATTTTTGAGAAAGTTTCTTGATGTGCTTAGTGTTTAAAGCTTTCTAGACTATGTGTAAGTGTTTGTTATTAAGTTTTTGTCTTGGGTTGAGATGAGTATAGTGTTATTTAGAGTGTTATCACGTATAGATTGATATTTTAAATTCCGAGAACGAACACTTTGTACAGGAGTCCCCACTGTTATATATGTTGAGGTCCAAGAAGGCTAACTGCATTAGAATTTAGCCACGAACAATTTAGCAATATTTAGCTATTTTGGAGCTAGATAAATATTTTGGGGGGCCACCATCTTTCTGCGCTAATGTGAACCACGCAATAACAACCCGCATCGTAACAGGGAAGGTCTGTATTATATTATTTTGTTTTTCATTTTGGTCTGATCAATGATGAGAAAACAAATGTTTTTTCAAATGTGTCCAACATCTCTATAAGTCACTTTGTCTGTCCCAAGTGAACTGATATCATTTATACTTTTTTTTTTTTCAAATCAACTCTCTTGAGATAAAAAAGGGGAAAAAAAAGTACAGCTTCTCATTCAACATTTCATTTTTTTTTTACCATATAAGAACAATCATTTATACTCATCTTAAACAAATCTATCTTGAGGTAGGCATAGGATTATTTCATCAGCATTCACAAGCATGGGGTTATAGATTATATTCATTTTTTTTTTTTTTCTGGTACAATTCAGTTTCCCTTCTAGCAGTATATTTCGTCTGCAGTACATCATTCTCGTTGGCCCCCTTGTCCACATTTTCTCTTCCAGGGTCCTCCTTTATCCATTTATTACATTTCAGTGGTCCCCCTTTCATCTGCGGTTTCCTCTTCAGTGGACCGTGGACAAATTAGAATTCTATTCTTGGTTTTTCAAAAATGTACCGTGTCGAGTCTTTTTTTTCCTAGTGAATTGGTTTATCTGGTTTTAGCAAAGTTAACATTTAACTATCAGAAGGAATCATTCTTTTCAACCAGTTATTAGAACAGATCTGGTTAGTCACTCAATAGAAACCTTCACGTGATCAACAACGTTTGACAGCATAACATGTTAGGGGGTGATCAATAAAAAATTGGAGAAAAGGGGTGATCAGTGAATAACTTCTGTTGTCTTTGGTTGAATAACTTAAAAATTGCGAATTTTCAAAAAACAAGCATGAATATGGCGGGACACTAACTAAGAGATCAATTAGAATAAACTCGCATTGCAAATCGACCCCCCCCCCAAAAAATCATGCTGGATAAAATTTTACCCCCCTCAAAAAAAAACAAACAAAAAACACTGTTTATTTTCTAGACATGATAGGGGGTAAGTGAGCAAATTTTCAGCCCTCTAGCACCACAGGTGCAGCCTGTACACATGACACATACATAACCGCCCAACCAGAATCATTTAAAAAATGAAGAAACCCATGTTGACAGTTTTCGCTGACGGTCTCTTCTACTGAATGGATGCTTCGCTCGCTGATCAGATACCAATACATGTTGGGTGACATTTAATTTGAAAAAAACAAAAAAAAAAAACACACTGATGAATTGTCAGTTATCCATTACTCAAATGTCATCGCTGAAGTGGAAGAGTCCAGGCTAGATAGAGGGCGCCTGTCCTCAGCTCGTGTATGCAACATGTGATGACACCTATAAACAAATATTACTGTGGAAAAGGAAGAGGTGGAACGACAGAACACCCAGTTATAACTACTCGTAATATCAACTTTAATACGAATCCATAGAATATTTAACCAGTTGTAAAAGTATTGAATATTCCTCTCATGTGTCTAACTATGTGTCTTTCATTTTTATCTTTCAAAACGTTTAATCAAACCATCATCTATACTAATATTTGAGGCTTCTGCTTATTTGTCCGTGCCTCTTCTCCACTAAAACTACAAGGCCTATCGACCAGATATTTTGACATAAAGAATCGGTGAAAATCGTCTTCCGACATGGGCTGATCATTGGGGTCATCTGAGGTCATTCTCTAAGCTAATCTTTGGTTATAAACATCAGAAAAAGAAAAAAAAAGAGATTTGATAACAGGATTTTTGACATTCTTCTTACAAGACGCACACCTATTTCTCACGCCAAAATCACTTCCTCAAGGAGTTATTTGGTCAGTTATCGCTTTTTTGCTAGACTGATAGTTTTACTATGGGGCAATTCTTTGGCGTTCATCGCATTAAACCAAACCGATATATATAAAATTAGCATTTTCCAACTATGATTTGAAACTATAACCAACCGACTAAGCCAAACTGACAAATCTTACGTACCTATGAAAATTTATGGCAGATCATGCAAGCTGATTTCATCCTAATAAATAAATACATTTACATTAAAAATACTTATATTTTTGTAATTTCTAAAAATTTATCATATATATATATATATATATATATATATATATATATATATATATATATACACCCTACCTTGACACACTCTGCCCTCCCCAAGACCAACTGCTGCTGCTTTACCAAAATCCCAATACCTGCTGGTCATTCTTACATTCAGCATGAGGCCTCTAGTAGCCCTGACAACAAAACTTACCCACAATGCATAGCCGCTGACAGTGGACTCTGGTTCCACATGGTACATTTTAATTCACACTCACACAACACACACCACTGATGATGGGAAGAATCCCGAAACATGTATGGACTATTGACATATAAGGATCAATAAAACCTTACCACCAAAAACTTCACTCCCGAGTCTGTCTCACTCTCTAAAGTACACATATATATATATATATATATATATACATATGGTACAGATCAGGTTAGCAATATAGCATAATATAAAGCAACATCTGATATGTGATGGATTTATTTTATAGAGTGCTCAATACATTCAACTTTATACTTCAAAAGTCAAGTCATTTTAGAATCGAGCTGGAAATATATAATAGGATGTGGATTCACTACACAAACAAGTCTATGTTTCCGCCCTCTCTAGGCTTCATCAGGCGAATGATTGTATGATTGTATTTCATTCATAGATAACCCCTAGACCTAGCTCACACCCTTTGACACATAATTTACAACCACCAACAAAAACATTCACACCACAAAAAACAATAAAACAAAATGAATAACTCTTCCTATTCACAGTAACACCCACAAGATTCTCACCCGATTCTCCAAACTAGAATCTAAAAACACAGACAATCATTAGCCTGATGAGGCCCAGAGAGGGCAGAAACATAAACTTGTCTGTGTAGCAAATCCACATTATATATATATATATATATATATATATATATATATATATATATATATAATGTGTACTTTAGAGAGTGAGACAGACTCGGGAGTGAAGTTTTTGGTGGTAAGGTTTATTAATCCTTATATGTCAATAGCCCATACATGTTTCAGGATTCTTCCCATCATCAGTGGTGTGTGCTGTGTGAGTATATATATATATATATATATATATATATATATATATATATAAAATTAACGTCCCCTTATTCAGGGTTGAGTACTCTTCAAGTGAGGTAACTCGTTCATTATAAGCTTATGCAATGCTCTTCCAACTTAGGAATGGAGCAGTCCGGTAGATGGGGAATACATGCATGAGTAAATATATTGCTTAGATCCAACCTCACTGACTGTATAGGGCAGAAGCAAAGGTTTCAATCCTACCTCGTGGTACTGGATGAGATAATGGATAGTCTATAACCACACTGAAGAGTTGTAATACAACAAAACAGCTGTCTGTGGATGACAATTATTTAATTATATATATATATATATATTTATGTATACACACACACTGTACAGAAGTTGTAGTAATCATTTTCAGTCGGAGAAGAAGTTAGAGTGGAGTCGGACCCAGCTGTAACCAGATCAATCGAGCGATGATTTTATATGTGTAGCTCTTCAATGTATTTTTGCTCCCTTCAATTCAAGTGAAGAGAAAAAAAGAAAAGAGGAAGGGGGGAAAACATTAACACAGCACAAAGAGCTTGCACTTGCAGACATATATAGAAGGAGTGGGAGGGAGCGAGAAGTGGTGGGAGTTTTTCAATAGGTCAGCCAGCCAGTCAGTCGGTCATATCGGATTGGTTTTTTGGTATCGTAGCCTGTCACTGGGTCAGACACTCAGGATTAGTATTTCGGTATGTCAGTCAGTCATAAAAGTGAGAGAATGAGAAGAGAAAGGAATTGAGAGAGGGAAAGAAAAAGAGAGGAAGCAATTAGAGAAATTTCATTTATTTATGAAAAAAAAAAGAAAAAAAAATGTTTTATTTGATAATCTGATTCTTCAATTGTAGATGGCTTCCGGTAAATTCCAGGAAACATCCACAAAGTAGCGACGAGACAGAGTCATTTTTTTAATTTTCTTTCAGCTATAAAGATATAAAAAAGGATATAAAAAAATGATCTTGCAATTTCAACACTTAAATTCATACAAAGAAAATAGAATGTTAATTTAAAGAGAAATAACATCTGTGCGTAAAATTATCTCCCTTGGACATTTGATGAATCGGACATTTCTTTTTTTCCTATTCACAGCTGCGTTCCACTATATTTTAAACCATTGATTGAAGAGTTCCACACTCAATCACAAGTAGTTTCAAACATTTTAGGAATTTAAACTCAATTCAGAAAATAAAGCCCGGAATTCAGACCATAGATGCATAAGTTCTCTCTTTTGTATTTTCAGACATATACAGAAGGAGCAGGAGGAAACTAGATTAGGTGGTAATTTTTTCGGTATGTCAGTCAGTGAAAGCAATCAGTACCATGCCCATGGATCTAAAAACTGAAGAGAAGTAGAGGAATTTCAGAGTATGGCAGCCTGTCATCAAGTTAGACACTTGGGATTAGTATTTCAGTATGTCAGTCAGTCATAAAAGTGAGAGAATCTGAAAAGGCGGACAAATTTTAGAATATCTGGATCTCCTAGGATATTCTTCGTGGGACTTTTGAGAGAATTGCATTCCTTACAGGAACTGAAATATGGAATCCATGTTTGAATGCAACCATTAAAAAAATGCCTTTAGCTTTTCTAATGTCAGAAATCAGGAGATCAGTATAATACTGGGAAAATACAGAAACACAGAAGAGAAATTCTAAACATCTCCGATTGGTCACTCAATGGAAACCACCTTTTGGCAGCAAATCATGTTGGGAGGTGATCAATTGAAGAATTGGAAAAAAGGGGTGATCAATCAATGAATCACATCTCTCACCTTTCGTTGGGTGGTGATAGCTAAAAACGTCTGAATTTTCAAAAAATTAAAGCTTGAATGCTGCCTGACAGAAGATAAGGGACCAATTCACTTGCATTCTTAATTGAACACCCCCAACTAAAAGCCTATTTAGGGGAGGATTTAAAAAAAAAAACAAACAAATTTTTTCTTAACATAATAAAGGGTGACTGTTCAAATTTTCAGCCTTCTAGCTCAATTTGTTCAGCCTGAACGTACGAGCCAGCCAGACCCACTTAAAAGAAAAATATGCAAACAGTTTCCCATCTACACACGCTCACACTTACATGTATCTAGAGATAAATCTTTATATATATATATATATATATATATATTATTGAATTATCGTAGATCCACAAATGGCCTGCCCAACTAACCAGCCTAGTGGGTTACAGATTCTTCTCTCTTTGCTAGTCTGTGTCTAAAAGTGTGTCTCGGGGCACTTATGGTCCCATTTTTGGGCTAAAACCTTGAAAATTTGCACTAGTAGACCACTAGACACCATCTGAAAACTTCTTTTGGGGAATCTCTAGGGTCATTTTGGATCAACAATGCCGAAATCTTGTGGTGGTATTCACTAGATAATTTCAGATGAAAGATCAGTTCTTCTTGGGATAATTTCAGATGAAAGATCTATTCTTCTTGGGATAATTTCAGATGAAAGATCTATTCTTCTTTGGATAATTTTGGATGAAAGATCTATATTTTTATCAGAAAAAAAGATCTTTCTTATTTAAAGATAATTTTAGATAACTTTTTTGGTATAAGCATGCATTATAGCAATTCATTTATGCAACAAAGTATGGATGGAGATATATATGTATATATATATATATATGTATGTATGTATATATATATATATATATATATATATGTATGTATCTATATATATATATATATATATATGTATGTATCTATATATATATATATATATATATGTATGTATCTATATATATATATATATATATATATATATATATATATATATATATATTTGTATAATTTCAAATGAAAATACATAAGATTCTAGGCTAAACTTTCAATAATCTTGAAATATAGTTGCCACAACCAGCACTTAGCCACAGACAACTTTATATGCTCTTAGATAAATGTTGAATTTATGAAACATCAAATGTAGACATTAGGAATTTTTTTTATTGATTATTTCTAGACTAAGCCGATTTCACTTTTATTCAATAAAATAAATAGTGCACCTTGAGAATCTCCTTCTGACTTTAACTCAAAAGACTTGAAGTCAGAAAGACTTACATTACAGATTATAGAATATCTGTACGTAGCATACATTAATCACAATAGCCAGCATGTGTATTCGGACTAATTATATAAAAATGCTACCGCAAGACACTGGAATTGCTGGCCAAAAATGACCATAGAGAACCCAAAAGCACTCTTTTGAAAAGCCAAAAAGAAGTTTTTAGAGAGTGCCTAATGGTGCACTCATACAAATTTCCTAGGTCATAGCCCCCCAAAACGTGACCAAGGATGCTCGGAGACACCTCCATCCCACATTAGCAAATAGAGTAGATTCTGTAGCCCACTCGACTGGTTGGTCAGGCGGGCCATTTGTGGGGCTACGGTTTTTCAATACGGACATTAATCAAAAGACAGGTCTTTTCAGTCACTTAATTTTGGCAATGTGTTGTTCGAGATGACCAATTAAAAAATCAGGAAAGGGGGTTCTCAATGAATAAGATACTTCTCTCGCTCCTTGCTGGGCAGTCGTTACAAAAAAATTCTAAATTTTCAAAAATCAAGCATAAATAGACAGAGATAACCTCTTTGAATATTTACAGAAGAATTTTTGGTGCCCGATTTGCAAGGATTACCATTATTTTCTGTTTTCTTTCAGCTTTATTCAAAAGGAGTTATAGAGAAAAATAACCCGAAGCAAAGGTTATTCCAATTTTCTTAGAAAAAAAATATTTCTACAGAGAACTCTCATCTGATCACATAGATTCATTGATGTAAAAAATTCTACCTACCAGACAAGATAAATAGATGAACTTATGTCTATTAACACACATATACACAAAACTATGGTGCTTTGTGTCTTGAGCGAGCCTTGAGCTACAGATGCTCAAAAACGCCAAAATATTTTAGTGTTTGTAAAGAGCATTGCTTTTTGGTACAATGCAGGGAAGGAATTGCAAATTATGAAGTTTAATACTCTCGCTCATGCGATATTAAAAAAAAAAATGAATTATTGAATGAAAAATAAAATTTGCATTGGACGATATTATCTGTTGAATGATCGTCTGTACAACTGGGGCTTTCACTGGAGGCAAGCATTCTTGAATGAGCTTAAAGTAGTCTTATTCGAAAACAAGTATCAAAAACAATTTTTTACCATTAAAATCTGTATTTCTAGCAAGAAGAAAGATTGTAGAAAAAAAAAGAGATTAACTTTGTATGACTAAATTCTTCAATATTGTTTTTATCCAATCAAAATCAAATGGCGAGGGAATAAGAAAACAACAAAATAATCAATGTTTTACTTTATCTTTTCTTTAAAGTATTCAAGACACCCCCAACATAAGTGTAAATGGTATAACTATATAACTTTGAATAAACTAAAATCTTCTGGATTAAATTTTCTATTAAAAAAAGACAAGACTGTTTAAGCTCATTCGAGGATGCTGCCCCCTTCCATGAAAGCCCCGGTTGTACGCTTGCCAGGCCACTTAAAAGTATCAACTTGGATAGATATGAATTAACCGCTAATGGCTGCTTGATAGTGTTTTGAAGACCACACGTACAAGAGGACCTCCAAAATTAGTAACAGAGTGCAGGACAGATACGTTGCTGTTTGAGAAAGAAAATATAACCAGCAAAAATCAGTGAGCCAGATGGTTGGAAGTGAACAGGAAAGATGAATGGTCTACGTAAATAGATACATTTCCTGAATAGATAATAATTAAGAAAATGTCTGATTTAATAACGATTTTCCTTAATGTTGTATATAGATGGTGTATATGAAGGCAGGGGTGTATAAGGTTGACTATCTCCGCACCCCCCAGGGAGGTAGAATCAAAGGCATAATTATTAAAGGCAAATTTGATGGCGGAGAAAAAGGAGGAAGAGAAAGGAGAAGATGAAATTTAAAAAAATTTTTCCAGGTGGGGAGCCTCTAGTTTTAAACTAGCTGTATTGTCAAATAGTTAATTAGCTGTTATAGTATGAGTATATCCCAACTCCAACCAAAGATGCCAAGTATGTATTTCAACAAGACTTTGTTAGAAGATTGGAAATATAGGACTGGGGGTTGGGGTTGGGGTTGGGGGTATAGGGAGAAAATTAGAAAATATGAGGGGGGGGAATAATTTGAAACGTGGATGAAGATTTGAATTACTATGCAAATTCATGATCAATCAACCCCTTAGGTCGTGCCCAGCATCATTACGTTTACCTTACTATAACTGTAGGGCGGGTTTTCTGTTAGTTGGAACTAACTGAAGTATATGGTTGATTGTGCGAATAAAATTTGCAGAGTCAGAGCACGATGAAAACTCTCTACCCCCAGGGATAATCTTTACGTAATTGGCTTCTTGGTAATAAGGAATAGCCTTCTGAGTTAGTATGCCCTACCAACCGACCAGCCAGCCAGCCAAGAATCAAATCACTGTGGCCCCATAGATGGCCTGACCAACCAGCCAAGTGGGTTGCAGACTCTTCCTTCTTTGCTTGTCTGTGTCTATATATATATATATATATATATATATATATAATGTGTACTGTAGAGAGTGAGACAGACTCGGGAGTAAGGTGTTTAGAGGTAAGGTTTATTAATCCTTAGATGTAAATTGTCCAGACATGTTTCGGGATTCTTCCCATCTTCAGTGGTGTGTGCTGTGATATATATATATATATATATAATCATATATTTATATATATATATATATTATATTATATATATATGTATGTGTGTGTATATATATATATATATATATATATATATATATATATATATATATATACATCTCCAAACATTCTTGGTCACAGTTTTTAGACCAGAACCTTGAAAATTCCAGCACCATGTAAAAAACACTTATTTTGTTGTTATGTCAAAAAAGTGCTTTTTTTTCGGGGGGGGGGGTCTCTGGGGCCATTTTGGACCAACTATGTCCAAATCTTGAGCTGGTATTCCCCCCCCCCAATATAATTATATAAACTGGTACATGCACGGGCTACTGTGATTCATTTATGTAACGTATAGATATTTACAATGAAAACTACGTAGAGCTGATAATCATGCCATATATAGAGACAAACTTTTATTGATTTTTTTTTTGCTACATAAGAATCAGTGCACCAAGTTTAGTAAATAAAATCGCTGGAGCTGGTCTCCACGAATAATAACTTATTTCCCAACTATAAATTGTAATGTCTGTCTATCATTTCTCACTTCCACAGTTAAAATGGAGTAGGTGTGTTCGAACAAAGAAAAAGTAACTGACATCCTACATCCTAATAGATTCTGCTTTTTACCTGGTGAATTAAGCAGAGGTGGTGGTGAAATCAAGTTACCTTCATGAATATACTACCAGTATGGTTTGAGTCATAAATTTCTGATTTAAAAATGAATAACAAACATGGACACAAACTGAGGGATCAATTTGAGATAAGCTTTCATTGTAAATTGATCCCCCACTAATAACCTATGATGAAGTTACTTTTCTTGCCTTTTTGGGGCTGTGATCACTAAAAAGGAGAAATTTTCACAAAACAAGCATGAACACTGTAGGGCACAAAGTAAGTGATCAGTTTGGCTCAAACCTTCATTGCAAATTGAACCCCCACTAAAAACCTATGTTTAAGTTAGTTTTCTTGGCTGTGATCACTAAAAAGTAGAAATTTGGATCAAGTTCCGATTGTAAATTTACCCCCCCCCTCCATAGGGACCTATTCTTTGTTTGCAAAAAACAAAAAAAATAAATTTTCCCTACTCATAGAGGGGAGTGTGTGCGCAAAATTTCAAGTTTCCACTATGAACAGCAATGGCTGTGTGAAGTCCAAATAGATACATGGATATATATAAATGTCAGAACACATGAATAACCTAAACTCAACAACAGTGCTTAAATCAGTTTGTTGGGGATAGTATTGATTAGAAGACAGGTTTGGTTAATCACTTAATAGAAGCTGCCACATGACCAACATCTTTAAGCAGCATGCTCTGTTGGGGGTGATCAATTAAAAGATTCAAAATAAGTGATCAATGAATGAATTGCTTCCCTTGCCTTTTGTTCGGCAGTGATCACTATAAAAGATTTTAAGAAATAAGGGTGAATTTCACTGGACACAAACTAAGGGACCAATTCAGCATAAATTTAGATTGTGGATAGACCCATCCCCACTAAAAACCTATTTTGAGGGGTAATTTAAAAAAAACAAAGAAAATTCTTCTTACTAGGTATAATAAGGAGTAAATGCTCAAATTTTCAGCCTTTCATTTCTGCACACATGCTAGCTACCCTTAGAAACTAAAGAAACCTCTGTTGACAATTTGGGTGACAGCTTGTGTTAGTGGTTTTTCAATAATGAAATCAAGAGAAATATAATCCATGGCTGTAAGAAAGTTGTAGAGATAAGATAGTAATGGCCCTACCCCTGATATAACACGGTATGCAAACACAACGTGGACAGCAACATTTTCACCAACATTATACCCTTAAAAAACAGTATTTTCCATTGAACCCCTAAGCCCAATATTTCGGTTTGAACGCCATTTTATTACAGTGTAAAGCCATTTGAGAAGAGAGGTGGCATAACTCTCAACTCAATTTTTTAAAGAAATATATTTGGCTTGCGGCTAACAAATTCCAGAATGAAATGAAAAAAGTTGAAAAACATTTCAGTAGTCAATGAGCAAAACTTGTTTTTTGTTTTTTTTCAATCAATTTTTTTCCCACCTTTTCCCTCAGGAGTTCAAAGAGAGCAAGTTGATCCCTAGTCGCAACAGTTTACAGGTTGGAAGGGTTAAGACATTGATGTAAATATTTTGTTTTTAAAGACTGATATTTGGAATACTTTCTAATATATTATGGTTATTCTGGTACTGGTAGTATAATTTAATAATGATAAAAGCCCTTTAAAGAATGACTTCATTTATCCGTCCAAACCTTTCTTCTAAGCCTTCATACAATAACGCTGTGTTCTATCTTTCACTTATAGTAAATAAATCACACAAAGTAATACTTATGTAAGCGAACATTAAACAATTCCTGATACAAAAAACTATCTAAAAGTCATCAACAAGTGGCCGACAAATATATAAAATTTTAAAATTCAAAATTTAATAAAAAATAAAAAAATTTCTGAGGCTTGTAAAGAACTATTCAATGGTCCACTATTCTGAGTTAAAGTCAGAAGAAGATTCTTGAAACTTATCGGTCATTTCAGACCAACACTGTCCAAATCTTGTACTGGTATTTTATTTTCATAGATCATTTTAGATAAAAGATATACCTATTTAGATAATTTTTGTGAATTCTTTTAGCCAACACATATACATATATATATATATATATATATATATATATATACACATTAGTTCTGATACAAGTGTGTGCTATGTTGAATCATTTATGCGAGGTACAGATATATTTATTGAAGTTATTTTGGTGGCAAATGAAAAAAAAAAACAGACAATAAAGACTTCTTTTGTCTATTAATACAAGTCTCTTTTAATTCTTATACAATACATAATGTTCTCTGTTTTTGACTTAATATTGTCCACCCTTGGATATCGTCCATACGCTTCCTCCTGAAGTTATTGCAGTTCAGTTTATAATGCGGTTGGCGTTCTTGGATCCCAGCAGTCGTTAATGTTTCGTGAAATTAAACAAAAAACAGCCTCAATTCATTTTTTCTCAAATTCGATTATTATAAAGCATTAACTCTTAAATTCATGGAACGCTTGAAATTACTCCAAGTAATCTAATGGTTCTAGGTTCAATCCCAGTGTGAGATAACAATAATTCAAAAATACTACTACTGCTAAGAGGGGAGTGCGGTCTATATACCCCTGTCGGTTAAATAAATGGTTCAGTCCGTTACCTCCCCCACACCTATCAGATGATACCTGATGAAGGCTGTAGAGTGCAGCAGCCGAAACGTTGTATGAAAAACAACCAAGATGAGGATAGTCCGAATAATAAAAGAAACAAGGAATAAGATGTCGTATGATGTAAATAAAAAAATCATTTCTCCTTTTCTGCTTTATTACCCCCCCCCTCTGGAGTCAACAGATTTTTTTCTCTGTTAGGAACACTGTCTATCTCTCTTTGGTCACTTAATTCCTTACAAATGCTGCTAACTTATTCAAATCTGGTCACGAGTTGACAGTTCCAAGAACTTGATGTTATGTCGCAGTTGAAAAAAAAAAAAATCCTTCTATTGTAATGGGATGCTTTTCAACTATTCCCCAAACAGGAAAAGTGCGCAGATAGAAAATTTTATAAACATAGAGAGTATACATTGCAAACGATTTACACACAAGACGCCTTTTCAAGCAGTGGAAATCTTATACGGCCATGTGGGATTCAAACTCGATGGTTGGGTACAGGGTTAGAATTATTTAAAATCAAATTGTGTTAACTTGTTCGGGCGGACTGGGGTCTGTCATCGGGGATTTAAACCAGACTGGAGCCTCTATCCCGGAGGTCGGCTGGGATCAGAAATACATTGTTACGTACCGACTAAAACCCATGTGTTGACTATATGATACTATATATATTTTTTTTTAACTAATTTCAATAAAATCTTACTAATTTTACTAGTCTACCATGAGTAATTCTTACATTCTTACGTATTCTAAAATACTGACTATTATAATATCGTGTATCAAGATACCTAGGGAGGCATTACATGTAAACAAATAAACGAAATTATACAAAACTAGCTGATGTACCTGTGCTACGAGCGGGTTTGCCAACTAATTCCTGTAGAAGGTCTATAAGAGACCAACGCTTTTTTTCAGGGATACCTTAATTTGGAGCACCTAGCTACGGTGTTCCGCTTCAGCTACTTAGCAATCACATACAAATAAACGTAATCAGATAGATGCGTCGAAGCCAGATCATTATTGCCGCGAGAGTGTGAAAGTATTCCATCGAGGAACGAATATGGTCAGAATGAATTCTATTTACGTCCAGTCGTGTTTCCGAACTGAAGTAGAATTTTCTTTTTTTTCAAATCTAGAAATATCTAAATTCTGGACAATCTAAATGTTATTTCCACAGGAAAACATCTAAATTGGATTTTCCAAAGGAGAAAAAAAAAACAAAAAAAACATGTAGAAATATCCAGATTCTGGACAACCAAGAGATTATAAATAAACCCTTCAAAACAAGGCTCCAAAAGGTGAAAGAAATTTTTTTTCTCTCCCAAAATTGAAAAAACAATTTTTTTTAGTGGGGCCTAGTGGAGTATTAATGCTGATTTTCAAGTCCATAGACAAAATGGTATGGCCAGGAGCTCTGGAGCACACAAACACATGCACTTATAAAAAAAAAAGGATAGAACCTGTTGGCATCTTTGATGGCTACGGTTGTTCAATTATTTTAGTTCAAGCAAAGTTTTATTACTTTGAAAAGCATTAAGTTAGCCAGATTACAAGGCCTCTATACAATCAGTTGAGAAAATGGCATCAGTAGGTTTGTCGGTGAAATCGTAGTCCACAAATTCTTTGTGCGACAGAGAATTCAAATGGTTTGGACATCTGACAAGAACAACAATAGACTGACCATCGTCCAGAGCCTGCAATGTCAGAAGTTCAACTGTCCAAGCGAGAGGACAGCTCTACATGCATTGGATCGAGAAATGCTCAAGACCCATGACCTGTCCGTCACTGAGGCAGACCACCAAGCCATTGACCACAGTTCCCGTCCCCCCACTACAATACCTCGTACACATGGAAGATGAAATAAACTGGAGAAAACATCACATCGACAAAAATATGGACAGAAATACTTAATTAAATGAAACAAGAAACCTGTGGTCTTCAAACTTAACTCACTCAGGGGAACCCTTTTCAATTATTAAATTTTCAAGAGAACACCTTGAAAAGACAAAAACTTAACCCTCCTACATAAATACATATACATACACACACACATATATATATATATATATATATATATATACACACACACATATATATATATATATATTATGTGTATGTAACTATTGGATTTTGGCCTTGTTTATGGATCACTCCAAATATGTACGAACCCAAATGTAAAAGGCATGAAGGAATCATATATATAGCAAAGATTTATAAAGTATATAGCAAAAATGTCACTTTGTTTTGTAGGACCCCTGGAAAGGTCATGTAGAACCCTAGGGTTCTGCTGAGCAGTTTTTGAATACCACTACAAGAGACAAGGAAATAAATCTGACAAGAACAGCAAATGACGGACCAGCATTTGGAACTTATAATGTCAGAAGTCCAAGAGTCCAGGCAAGAAGGCAACCAAGCAAGCACTGGATCGAAGATGTTGTAGAAACGCCCAAGTCCGATGACCTATCAGTCACAGAAGCATTCCACCATCGACTACCAACTCCATTGTCACCCCACGATACCTCCGAGTAAACATAGAAGATAGAATTAACAAGAACCATAAATTCAATGGTGTGTACACCATCCTTATGTCCATATCTACTATTTCTGATTTCAAAGGGGGTTCCAAACGAAGTAGCAGTAGAATCACTAGTTGGGGTTTTTCCACAAGTAAATCAGTTTTTTTGAAAAAAAAAACTGACAAAAAACCCAAAACAATTAGCATGCTTAAATTAAAGAGAGTGAAAATTTTTTATCAATAATCTGTTCTGGAGTCTTGGTGTATTGTTATTTTATATGATAAGTTGGCTTTAAATGGGTATAGATTAGATATAAAGCTATAAAGTTAACTGGAAACTGAAAAGCTAAACAAATTTTAGCCATTTTAGCAGGTTTAGCTATTAACAAAAAACGACACTTGGCAACACTTATTAAAAGCTCATTGAAATCATCTTGGTTTATAAGTTGTACGAATGTTTTGTTTATTCTAAAAACTATAGAAACAGGATACTCCTCCTGAAGCATCAGAGACATAGTTTGACACAGATAACATAACCTAAAAAACTAGATAAGATCATCATCATCATCAGTCTTCTAGCATCTGTCGTTGGATATAGACCTTCCCCAGGATTCGCCACACTTCTCTATTGTGGATGTCGCGGAGCCAGTATTTTCTAAATTTGTCTAGTTCCTCTCTCCATCTTGTATTTTACCGGCCTCGGTTCCACCTGTGATCTCTGGGGATCCAAGTTGTGAGTCGTTATGCCCATTGGTTGTCTTTCATTCTCATAACATGACCAGCCCATTGCCATTTGAGTTTTTTAATAGATGCTCTGATGTCATGAACTCCCGTTTTCTTTCTGATATACTTTGCTGTTTTGTGATCTCTCCATGTGAGGTTGAGCATGATTCTCTCATGTGTGTGTTGCATGATTCTCAGTTTGAGAGTCTCTGATTGTAGTTATTGATATCATCATACAAGGAATAAAGAGCCCCCCCACAGGGGGAGGGAGGTGTTAGAATAAACAAAATCATGCAGTTATAATCCGTTCTTACGTCAGAATTAGACCCCAAAATTGCAGAGATTTTGCCAGAAAACCAGATTAATAAATGAAGAGTGTGATTTCTATTATCATTCGGACTATCCTCATCTTGGTTGTTTTTCATACAACGTTTCGGACGTTGTACTCTACAGCCTTCATCAGGTATCATCTGGTAGGTGTGGGGAAGTAACAAACCGAGTACAACGGCCGAAACGTTGTATGAAAAACAACCAAGATGAGGATAGTCCGAATAATAAAAGAAATAATAATAATACCTCATCTCAAAAATTCAGAGAAACATGAAGAGTGTGGTTCCAAAATGAGATAAGGGCCATTTGAAAAATTAATACGTTT
This sequence comes from Thysanoteuthis rhombus, assembly GCA_963457665.1. Taxonomy (NCBI): domain Eukaryota; kingdom Metazoa; phylum Mollusca; class Cephalopoda; order Oegopsida; family Thysanoteuthidae; genus Thysanoteuthis; species Thysanoteuthis major. The sequence goes on from OY735224.1 coordinate 51,711,753, forward strand.
AATCGAATTAAAAATCAAATACTGGATTTGAATTTTCCAATTTTTTTTTACCCCTTTCACTCTCTCTCTCTCTCTATTATATATATATATATATATATATATATATATAAGGCTAGAAAGCTTTACAACTCTAAACACTAAACATTGAAAAACTTCTTTAAAAGATGTTTTTATGTCACTTCAGTCATCTATTTCCCAATGTACTGTGCTGTCTTTTGGTCTCTCCATGTGAGGCCCAGCATAATTCTTTCATGTGTACGTTGCATGGTTCTCAATTTGCGGATCATTCCTTTTCTCTGAATTTAAACAATAAATTAGATTAAAAATCAAATTAGAACATCTACGGCTATCCTTTTCTTCCACCCACGGAGCCAATGTTAAATGACAAACAAAAGCCTTTCCCTGAAAAGATTCTTGAAATTCTTGAAGAATAAGTCAAAAAACAGGAATTGGTAGAGTTGAATAGTTAGGTCAAAATGCTTGCTCACAAAGGGTATTAAAAAGACTATCCTTGATTTTATTTTAGCAGGCTTAGAACCAACTATCATATTTTCATACGTCTCCTCACCTCTCCAAGAGGCCCCGTCTGTCAATCATTAGGTCAGTCCTTATATTGTTCCCCACCTGTTTTAAGTCAGATTTTTTTGAAACTTAGTAGAAAGGTATCCCCTAATAAGATGCTTCTAACTCATAAAGATTTCCCATCAAGGTCATTTGATTTGGTGATAATGGCATTTTATGTTTTAAAATTGATTTTCTCAGCTGTTCCAAGTCAGATTTATTATTTTGAAACTCAATAGAAAAGTATCTCTCAGGAAGATGCTTCTTACCCAGAAAAATCTTCCAAGTACCCATCCTGGCAATAATGATGTTTAAAACTCACGTAGTTAAATCGATTTTCTCAGCTGTTTTGAGTTAGATTTACCAAAAGCTCAATGGAAAGATATTCCTTGATAAGATGCTTCTTACCAAAAATTATCTTCAACTCACGGTCATGAGACCGGGCAATAACGGCATTTAAACTTTATAGTGGATGCCTCATTGAACTTTTTGTTCTTGTTTATTTCTCCGTCTATTTATAAAGATACATTTTGCAAATATTTACTCACATAAATACAACACGAGAAAGCAGACTGTAGGCTGAAAATCAATATTTATAGTGACTCTACTTTGCATGTAGGGCAGCTTAATTCTTATTCGAAGAGTTTTCTGGATAATTGAGCTCCTTGTTCTTTGCGTTGGTTGTGTTTCGGTTGATCCATTCTACAGCCTTCTTCAGGTGTAATATCCAAATGAGACGGTGGTTTTTGGAACTCAATAGGGACGAGGTATGGAAATCTATGCCTCACGAAAGAGTAAAAGTACCCGAATCCAACATAATAGCAATGCTACCATTGGGAAATTCTGTCTATCAACTATGACACTCAGAAAGTACACCTGAAGAAGGCCGTAGAAGGGATCAGCCAGAATGTAATGTTAACAACACAAACGACGACGAGTTTGATAGTCCGTAAAACTGAAATGTTAATGACCCTTCTCAAAACTACAGTCAGTAACTTAACGCTTAAATTCATAGACGGCAGGAAACCACTGTGGAACTCTTCAATGAATAAGATTTTTAAAAAGAAAATGGAACTCTGAGATTTTGAATTGAAGAAAAATCTTGAAATTTATAAAAAAAGTGCAAGGGAGATAACTTTGATCTGAATAACTTTTTGAAATCGCCAGAATAAATTTGCGACTCTACATAGCAGTGAATTCTGTTACCCTCGGCAGTGAGATCAAGAGTACACACACACACGCACCAAAGAAAACCGAGAACAATAGAAAATTTGTTTTACTGCAAAGTAAATTATTTTGAACACACCTTTAATTACTGCATTAATCAGATTTTTCTGCATGCTATTTCATCTTTAGAATAAAAATTGTTAGCTCTATAAATTGAAAACGCACCGATCGGAACCATGTCAATTCTGGGGTCTCCAGTACTTTAACTGGTATAAAAGCTATTCAAACAAAAAGGGGGGCATTGAAAGGGAAATCACCGATTGGCGGGGGCATCACTGGAAGGGAAATCACGGATGAGGAAGACTGTTAAAGGGAAAGTATAAATTATCTAAACCATTTTTAAAAAACAAAAAAACAAAAAATTTTAATCTATAATCCTATGCGTGTGATTACTAATAATGTAATTTTATGTCTATCAGGAGATAGGATTAAAAAAAAAAAAAAAAGAATGAATGATTGTTTTTTAATGACTGAGAAAAAGGATAAATGAGATTTTTTTTTAAAATTGTTTCTTGCGATCGAAAAAAAATATCCGTGTAACCCTCTTCAGTGGTATGTTTTTTTTAGTCATCAGAGAACGATTGTTTATTCTTTTTTTTAATAATATCTCCTGATACATATAAAATTACATCATCAGTGTTCACAAGCATAGGATTATAGATCAAAATTGTTTTTTTTTTTTTTCCAGAAATAATTTAGATAATTTATAGTTTTCTTCTCAAACAGTCCACCTTACCTGTGATTTCCCATTCAGTGGTTTCCTTTACAATTATAATTCATTCTGTTGGATCACATATATCCATTTCTAATTTATATATATACACACACACATATATATATATTTATATATATATATATATTTATACATACATATACACAGACACATATATATTAGTTCATATGATAACCAACAATATTATTGAGAGGACCATGAGAAATAGTAGAATTTAAATCAATTAAATCCAAATTCATTCTGAAATAGTACAAAATGATAATCAAGTTAACATGATCATAAAAATAACCAGATTCACAATAACTGATCATTTAACCGCCAAAAAAAACGAAATCTCGAAAATTGTCTATTATCTTAGTTCATACCTTCCTCCTATTTTTCAAATATTTTGAATCAATTTTGTTTTGTTTTGCGGTTTCTTAATAATCTAAAACACTTAGCGTTTGTGGTGACACCAAGTGATATTACGTGACATTATTTACTTGAAAAAAAAAAAAAAAAAAAAAAAAAGAACCTTTCAATACTGTTTCTTTCAAAATTACTACTTTGACTAAACTGCGAAGGTGAAATATGTTAGTATAATACACTTGATTTAAGTGCTACTATTTTTTGTATTGCCAGCTCGATTATAAATATATATATATATATATATATATATATATATATATATATATAGAGAGAGAGAGAGAGAGAGAGGTGACATGAAAAGCAAGTCACGATTTCCTCATCGTCAAATGCATTTTTGGGGTAACCTATGTAAGCCGCCCTATGTTTAAGAAAAAACAACAAATTATGAATAGTATAGAATAACATCCAAACACAATATATCATAATAATAACCCACAGGAAATAACTAACTACACATATGACCATAGCTGAGAGGGAGGTGGTGTTTGATCTGCACAGCTGGGGTACTGTTTGATATAACTGTATTGTTTTTAAATCCCCAAAATGGTTGCATGGTAAACAACTGATGGTCCCAACAAGAGAAAATTCACAGATTGTACAATATCAAAAGTCTATGTTTCAACATAGAAACCAGTGAAGAAAATTGCATAGATTATATTTATATATATATATATATATATATATATAAGTTTAAACAGATAAAAAAAAATGTAAGAACACTTACGATTTTAAAACAGTTAATCCGATTGCAGAAGCGGCGTATACAATCCATCAAAAATCCATGTAAATACAAAACGAAAACGATAACGCTGTTCCTGCAGAGAATTATTCATATAATTTCGTCTTCTTAGAAAAGTATCCGACGGTCTAAATACTAAGTTTCTCAGTGATAAACATATCCTTCAAAAAAAAAAAAAATTAGATTATGACATCAAGTCTGGTTGGTCACTCAATAGAAACTGTCATGTGACCGACGTCTCCTGGCAGCATGCCGTGTTGGAGGTGATCAATTATTGGATGCTAGAAAAATGAAAATGTCTGAATATTCAAAAAAAAAAAAAAAAAAAAAATTTTTTTTTTTTTTTCTGGATTCAAGGAGTAAACATTTTAAACTTCAGCCCTCCAGCTCCATTGGTATGACTTGTAAACGTGACACATAGATAGATAGATAGCCAGCTAACCAGAGCCACTTAAAAACTGCAGAAACCTTTGTTAATCGGTAGACAGTTCTGATTGACGGTTACTGATAATTCTCACTCTTTTCTCGGAGTAGAAGAGACCAACAGAACAAACGCTCTTGCTTTGTGCGGCTAGAAAAACAACAATTTTTCCTCTGTCGCACGAGGACTTTTAACAAAGTTTATCGGCGAATCAGTCTTGTGTACGAAGAAGGAACAAACTGCTTACTTTCGGGAAAACAGAAGAATGCTGTAATATCGCTCGTGGAAAATGCCAACAAATTCATTTTTCAGTTTTCTGGTTAAATGGTTTGTTTATATCCACACTCTGTGCAAGTGAATAGAGATCAGTTTCATTAGCACACAAGTTTAGTTTGCAAATTTAGAAAGTAAGTAGTTGTTGATTAGAGTTTGAGATAAGAAATTAGATATTTATATATGTGTGTGTGTCTGTGTGTGTGTGTGAAATTAGATATATATATTTCATAATCAGAGCAAAGCGGAAAGTACTCACAGAACCAATTTGGGAAAGAGGGTGTACAACTTTTGGAGTTCCTACCAATGAAGTC